>JAOTON010001674.1:0-384290 GCA_034440635.1 Lepas anatifera | reverse complement strand
AACGTAGAGGTATCTTGAAAACTTAGAGCCTGGGAACCTTAAGTCTAGGGAGCGTAGTAAGCAGCACACAGGAACCCGAACTGCATGAGGTTAGGGCATGGTTTTGACTACACTGGATCTTTCTTTGGTTTGGGACTTTCAACGCCTCTGTACATACTAGACTTATTCCAATTTATTAATATTTGAAATAGTAGTTTAGTGGGGGGGAGGCTGTGGTTCAAGGCTCTCAATGGTGCATTCGCTCGCATTAATAGATACGTTCCCAACAATCGTTATTTTCCTAATAATTTCTACATTTAATCATTGGAAAATGAACCATGCTTGGAAACGCTCCTTCCAAAATGAAGACTTCTTAAAAAGGAAATGCATGTCAGTGGGGTAAACTGTGGTCAGAGTTGCCAATAATAGTTATGATCCCAATAATGGGAAAGATGACCCATAATTGGAAATGCTCCTTCCAAAAACGAAAGCATGCTCCAGAAATGAAAATACATTCTACTTTTGTTCATGCTGTAATGGCTTGGTACTTGGAACTTGTCCGCCGCCAAGAGTAAGAGACCGGTAAAGGACATTCAGCATATTGGAAATAGTAAACAAGCATACAAGAGGATGCATGCGTCACATTGAGTTTGTGACAGCCCGCATACTGTCTGCACCTCTGTATTCCAGCTGCGTGTGACAGGGGATGCATGCGTCACATTGAGTTTGTGACAGCCCGCACACTGTCTGCACCTCTGTATTCCAGCTGCGTGTGACAGAGGATGCATGCGTCACATTGAGTTTGTGACAGTCCGCATACTGTCTGCACCTCTGCCGCGCTACGGTTATAAATGCTCGTTCAGAAATGCGAGCTGACAAGTAGCGTACTGTATTAGCCATTACCTTGGCCAGATCATTTAAGTACCAAGTGTTTTCTACTCAGCAGATTTCCGGAACTTCATCATACCACGGCATCACATGAGGGCAAAGAAATCGTGCCCAGTTGCAGCAATCAACAAGTACAGGCAAGCGTAACAAACATACAACAGTTTCACCTGGTTTCATCGCTCCACATCTCATGGAGTGTTAGGCAAAAAAACTTAGGACCACCTGGAGCAGAGATATTATAGTACAAGGACTGTACTAGTCCCCTTGAACGGCCTTTTTCCAGCAGTGTTATTGAAAAGGTGATGGCCAGATCATTTAAGACCTGCAGGTGTATGCCAATCACTCGTAGCACCGGCACCGCGCGACACCGCAATACCAGAAGAAGCCGCGCTGCACCTTGGTCTAGGGCTCCAGCTTGACCCGAGAGAAGCAGCCGTCAGGCAGCACGTGGGCGATCTCCTGTATGTTGTCTACCTCGAGCAGCAGCGCAGCGACATCCCTGGAAAAGTCACGGGCCTGCACGGCGCCTCAGTCAGTCACAGGGTTGGCAGCCGCACCGCAACACAGCACCGCAGTCCCTCCCAGGATACTGCACCGCAACACAGCACCGCAGTCCCTCCTAGAATACTGCACCGCAACACAGCACCGCAGTCCCTCCCAGGATACTGCACCGCAACACAGCACCGCAGTCCCTCCCAGGATACTGTACCATAGTCCCTCCCAGGATACTGCACCGCAGTCCCTCCCAGGATACTGCACCGCAACACAGCACCGCAGTCCCTCCTAGAACACTGCACCGCAACACAGCACCGCAGTCCCTCCCAGGATACTGTACCACAGTCCCTCCCAGGATACTGCACCGCAACACAGCACCGCAGTCCCTCCTAGAACACTGCACCGCAACACAGCACCGCAGTCCCTCCCAGGATACTGCACCACAGTCCCTCCCAGGATACTGCAGTCCCTCCCAGGATACTGCACCGCAACACAGCACGATAGTCCCTCCCAGAATACTGCACCGCAACACAGCACCGCAGTCCCTCCCAGAATACTGCACCACAGTCCCTCCCAGGATACTGCACCACAGTCCCTCCCAGGATACTGCACCGCAACACAGCACCGCAGTCCCTCCCAGGATACTGCACCGCAACACAGCACCACAGTCCCTCCCAGGATACTGCACCGCAACACAGCACCACAGTCCCTCCTAGGATACCGCACCACAGTCCCTCCCAGGATACTGCACCGCAACACAGCACTGCAGTCCCTCCCAGGATAATGCAGTCCCTCCCAGGATACTGCAGTCCCTCCCAGGATACTGCACCGCAACACAGCACCGCAGTCCCTCCCAGAATACTACACCGCAACACAGCACCGCAGTCCCTCCCAGAATACTGCACCACAACACAGCACCACAGTCCCTCCTAGGATACCGCACTGCAGTCCCTCCCAGAATACTGCACCGCAACACAGCACCGCAGTCCCTCCCAGAATACTGCACCAGTCCCCCACAGTCCCTCCCAGGATACTGCACGGCAACACAGCACTGCAGTCCCTCCCAGGATACTGCACCGCAACACAGCACCGCAGTCCCTCCGAGAATACTGCACCGCAGTCCCTCCCAAGATACTGCAGTCCCTCCCAGGATACTGCACCGCAACACAGCGCCGCAGTCCCTCCCAGCATACTGAACTGCAGCACAATACCGCAGCGCACATGGGTCCTGCCGCTGGGGGGGACGAGGGGGGACGAGGGGGGCACGTACTTCCACTTTTGAGAGTAAGGGGACGGAGTATGTTTTGCCCCCCCCCCATCTACTTTTCACGCAAGGGCCCATCATGTTGTTCCGAGAACTGAAATGGTGATGGGGAATAACAATGAGCAGTCCTCCCGCGAACACAAATTATGGCCACCATTTCTTTGCGAGAACTGAATATGGATACAACAGAAACCTGCAAAATCAATTTATTGGGCCCCAGGCCAGCTAAATTTTTCGGCACCAACTAAGGACCAGGGTGCCAGACCAGCAAAGAGCCCCGATGAGCTCACGGGCCGAATCAGCGCAAGGGGCCCAGACAAGTTAATTGGGTCCATACCAGTTAAGCGGGCCCAATACCAACTCAGGGAGCTTTGCCGCCTCATGAAACACCAATCCAGCTAGGGGCCCTAATATCAGGTCAGAAACCTCTTACCCAATTCCTTTCAGGGCCCTAGACTAGCTCAGGGCTTCCTCCGCAATTCCACCTCAGGGACCACTTCTAGCTCAAGGGGTCCCCAACCACCTTGGGCCCAAAGACCCGAGTCAGTAAGCTCATGTGCAATACCCTCTCAAGGGCCCAAAACAGCCCAGATGCCCCTTACGAAACCTCTCTCAGGAGGTCCAAAGCCAACTCAGGAGGCCCAGACCAGCTTAGGGGCCCCGAGATCAGTGGAGGGGCCCCGTAACAGTTAAGGAGGCTCAGATAAAAGAAGGGTCACCGATGAGCTCGTTGACCTGAGTACCAACAGACCAGCAGACCTGAGTACCAACAGACCAGCAGACCTGAGTACCAACAGACCAGCAGACCTGAGTACCAGCAGACCAGCAGACCTGAGTACCAACAGACCAGCAGACCTGAGTACCAACAGACCAGCAGACCTGAGTACCAACAGACCAGCAGACCTGAGTACCACTCGGTGCTGACGATCCGCGGGAGGGCCTAACCATTCAAACCAGTCCTTAAAATGCTTAGGTTACCCAATCGTAGCTCAGGGGGTTCAGAAACGCTGATTGGGCCCAAAGCAGCTCAGAAGGCCCATACAAATTAAGAGGGCCAGATCAGCTGGGTGCCCTGACGAACTCATGGAGCCCCAGATACACACAGGGGGCTCCAAACAGGCTAAAGGGGCCCATACTAGGTCAACAGACCCAACACCAGCCCATATAATATATATAATATATATATATATATGTTATACTAATTCAGCTACCTTCTCAAGGACCCAAACACTCCAGGTGGCTCTTGCAAAACTTCCTCTCAGGAGACCCAAAGCCAACTCAGGGATCTCCAGGTCAGCTCAGGGTTCCAAGATCAGCTAAGGGGGCGCAGTACCGGTTAAGGGGTCCAAACCAGATAAGGGCTCCCCATTAGCTCTTGGGTCCTTAGTGCCAGCACAGGAATTTCGATATGATTGTGGTGTCCTAGCCATCTCAATGGTTCCTAAATAAGCTCAGGGGCCTGACGCTAATTCAGGGGGCAAAGCTTCAACTCAAGAGGCCCTAAAGCAGCTCAGGAGGCCCATAAAACTAAGAGGGCAAGACAAACTGAGTGCTTGGAAGAACTTACGGGGCCCCAGATAAGCACAGGGGCCCAAACAAGCTAAATGGGCCCGTACCAATTAAACGGACTCGATTCCAACTCAGGGGCCCTTGCCGGCCTAAGGGACATTTATCCAGTTAGGCCCCTGGAACCAAGCCAAACCATCTTATGTAATCCCTCTCGGGGGCTCTAAGTCAGCTATGGGGCCCTTAACCAGCTTGGGTCCCAAGTCAAAGTCAGTACCCAAGCTCCTGTATAGTCTCCTCTCAGGGTCCCAGAACAGCCAAGGGATCCCTTGCAAAACTTCCTCTCAGGAGGTCCAAACCCAATTCAGGGACACAAGATCAGCTGAGGAGGCCCATACCAGTTAAGAGCTTCCAGACCAGATAAAGGGCTCCTGACGGCTCAGGGAGCCCCAGTGCCAACAGCGAGACTTCAAGATCCATTTGGGAGCCCTCACCGTCTAAAAGGGACTTAGATCAGCTCAGGGGCCCGGAACCAACTCAGGAAGCTAGGCCCGCTGCGGGGGCCCCAAATCAGCTCCGTCGGCCCAGACAAACTCAGGGAACCAGACCAGCTGGGAGCCCTGAACGAGCTCAAGGGCCCTACATCGGCAGAATAGCTCCCGAAAAAGCCTCACACCATTTTATAGGGTCCAATACCAGTTCAGGAGTCTATACCAGCTCAAGGGACACCAATCCAGCCAGGGACCCTACGACCAGGGCAGAGCACTCTTAACCACTGCCCTACTGGGGGCCATAAAAGGCTCCCCTAAGGTTTTCTTAGAAAAAACATAAAAGCGACGAGGTACAGCTGCACGGTTGAGAGATCCACCTCTCACCCCATCATTGCCCCACCATCTCTGAATTTTTTTACCCCGGGCCACACTAGGTCAGGTCACCAAGTGAGGTCAAACAAGGTCACCTCACTTCAACTTTTGAGCTCTACCATAGCTACATTTATAGACCAATAGATTTGAAACTTTCTACACTTGATGACCTTTCAAGGGTCTACAAAATGCTCATCCAGTATTTTCAGATTTTTTGACTAGAGGTTAGCTCCCAAGGTGAACTCTCCCATCAAAAAAGCATGGGGAAAAGCTGTCTATGATCTAAAAGCCACAAAAATGATTGCGAATGCTCAGATGTCTCAGAAGAGCATTCTTAGCCACGCTCTGACAGATTCCACAGGCAATATTTGCCATTTGACCTATCTGAGGTCATCGCAGGTCACCAGGGGTCAAAACAGCATTTTAACGATAACTTTTGACGTAATGAAGCTACAGTGCTTAATTAAACGTCATCATGTATGCCTCATTACTGGCTTTCCAATGATATGCGACAAGGTTACTTTCTGACCATTGGTGATCTCAGATCGTGCTAAGTCAATAGGAGCCCTCTGGAGATAAAATCACTAGCGGGAGGTCATTCTGTGCCATATAGTAGAAAATGCCCTGATATTTTTCTACCAAATTTATGGTACCTAATCTCATTAGCTCTAATGGCACGAGAGCTATGCTCGGGTTTCTTAACCCTCGCCCCACCGGGGGGCCATCGATGGCCCCCTAAGGTTTTTCCGGGATAGCAGAAAAACGACGAGGCGCAGCACCGCGGTTGAGGGCTCTATCTCTCACTACATCATTTTCCCATCATCCCTGAAATTTTTTACCCCGGGTCACCCAAGGTCAGGTCACCAGACGAGGTCAACCAAGGTCACCTCACTTCACTTTAGAGCTCTGTAAGAGCTACATTTCAAAGTCGATCGATTTGAAACTTCCTACACTTCATGACCCCTCCAGGGTCTACAAGGTGTATATCCGGGATTTTTTCGATTTCGTGCCCTGAGGTCAGGTCACGAGGCGACCTCTCCCATTGGAAAAGCATGGGGAAAAGCTATTTCATGATATAAAAGCCACAAAAATGATTGCAAATACTCAGACTGCTCAGAACAACGTTTTTGGACACCCTTTCACGGATCCCAGAGGTCATATTTGCCCTTTGACTTTTCCAAGGTCATCCAAGGTCACCGGAGGTCAAAAACAGTATTTTGACAATAACTTTTGACCTAATTGAGCTAGAGCGGTGAAACAAACACCATCGTGTTTGTCTTGTCACTGGCTTTCATTTGATATACGGCAAGGTCACTTTTTGACCTTTCGTGACCTCAGGTCATATTAGGTCACGAGGTGACCTCTGGCGGTCAAACCACTGGCGGGAGGTCTTTACGTGCCACATAGCGGAAAAAGTACAGGCAATTTGCTATCAAATGTACTTTACCAGGCCTCAATAGATCTAATGACATAAGAGTTATGCCCAGTTTGCTTAATCATTGCATATTTGAGTGAAAATAGCCGATCTTGACCTAATTTGACCTCTGGAGGTCAAACCATTGACCTGAGCACTAAAACATGCGAAGTAATTTCTTACTGAATTCACGCGAGCTTTCTATTGCACTTTGCAGATTTGCGCTAACGCCCATATTTTCGGAGTTAGAGGGGGCCATCGATGGCCCCCGGTGGGGCGAAGGTGGCGCCGGACCCCGGTGGGGCGCGGGTTAATCATTGCTTATTTTAGTGGAAATAGCCTATCGTGACCCAACATGACCACTGGGGGTCAAGCCATTGACCTGAGCGCTTAAACACGCAACAAATCATACTGAATTCACACGATATTTTCAACACACTTTGCAGATTTGTGCTAAACCCCATATTTTCGTAATTGGAGGGCCATCGATGCCCCCCGTGGGGCGAAGGTGGTGCAGTACCCCCGCTGGGGAGCGGGGTAATCAAATCATCTCAGGGGCCCTAGAACAACTCATGGCCAGTTCAATAATTCCACCTTAGGAGATCTTTCTAACTTAGGGGGCATCCAAAGAAGCGTGGGATATAAGGCCAAGCCAGTAAGCTCCTGTGCAATACCTTATCACGGCCCTAGAACAGACAGGGCTACCTGAAAAGCTCTCTCTCAGGAGGCTCAAAACCAGCTCAGAGGGCACAAGATCAGCGGAGGGGTCCCATAGCATATCCTGACCTGCCGGATTGCACACAGCATGAAGACAGCTATGACACTCCGAAAATATACTTTACGATCAACACATGCAACTGCAATATAATGTTCTACCTAGAACTGTTTTTGACGCATTTTACCACCAAAGAATTTCCAGGTGAGCTCAAGAATAGGCTGGTCGAGGCCTCATAAACGAGAATTGCCCATTTTACTATGGCTTACAGAGACCTCGTTCCCATGGTTTACATTCTATGGCCTCTATGGCCTTCTATGGCCTATCGGGCTTAAAAAAACATGCTGGAAACATCATCATCATTATAGCGTCAGCAGTAGTGATAACCATTATAACCATTTTTAACGAAAACTTGCGATGTCTTCAGGTCTCATGAGGCTAAATATTGTCTGATTTCGATAGAAATAGTATCAAACAACTCAACTTCGACCATAGAACGGGAAAAGTCGCGGAACCTGACAAAAATCGATTCTTTTTAATTAAATAGCCTACTGAACATTCCAGAGCAGCGGACCGGAGCCAGGCGCCTTGCCAACTGAACTATCGGGGTGGCTTAATATGCCCAATTTATTTAGGAGGTGATGGCGCTGATATTGAGCTTTCTGACAAACGTCACATAGGCTGGATCTTGGGGTGGCATTTTATGTGATTTGTACATAATTGTGGGATAATCTTTACCGGTTTGAGCATTTACGGTTTCTCGTCAAGTCTTGTCGCAAAGCGAAACGGATGGAGCAGATAATACTTTTTTATAACCAGATGATGCTGAACTACAAACTTTCAGTCAAAGTATGGCTGATTTCGTTCTAAATGTTGACTTCCATGTGATTTAAATTTGAGTGAAATTTGCAGGTTTGATAATTAACCCGTTTTTGGAAACGTTTTTGTGAGGCGGGACAGATAATTATCAATTTTTCACAACATGATGATTTTGAATTCGAAATACTCTGTGAAAATATACGTAAGTTAGATACGTTGAGGACTAACTTCAATGTGAAATAATTTAATTTGTGTTTTACTCAAATTCTGTTTATGCCTGCAAAGCATATATTTCCTAGTTGACAGTTGCCATCTCCGAATATATTAACGCGGAAGCAATTTTATTTCGTTATACGAAATTAAAAGTTTTATAGGTCAATCAGATCGCAAGATATTAAAGTTTGATAGGTTTTGGAGTGCTGCGGGGAGGAGCATGATTATAAGTTGATAAAGTGTTTACTGGTCTGTCCCCCCGAATATATAATCTTCAGTGTTTTTACATCCGGATTCGAGGAGACAGCCCAGTTAACACCTTATCAACATATTAAGTTTATAATGATTTTGACAAATATGCACTCTTTTAGGGCGTGCAAAAAATGGTCTTTAAATATAAGTATCAGCTTACATTTCTGACAAGAACGTAGTGAGGCCTCAAGAATACGCTCGTCAGTAATCTGTTGTCCAAGTCCAAGACGAGATCGAAGTTGTTGTCCAAGACGAGATCGCTCCCCCTGACGATGTCGTAGAGGCCTCACGGCATAAACATCCGCCAGTGCCGGAAGACCTCTGTCTGCCAGCTGCACCTGACAGCAGTGATAGCACCTATACAGCAACAGAGGCGCAGGTGGTGGCAGCAATAGCCTCCTTTAATACGGGATCAAGCGCTGGTCTGGACGCGCTAAGACCAGCACATCTCAAAGACCTGACGACCCATGCTGCTGCCGAGGCTAGTACACGCCTGATCCCAACATTAACCACCCTTACAAACAAGGCTCTAAGAGGTGAAATTCCTGCATTTGCGAGGAAAGCTTTCTTCGGTGCATCCTTAACCGCCCTGAAAAAGCCAGGTGGCGGTATAAGGCCTATCACAGTGGCCTCTGTTTTCCGTAGGCTGGCAGCTAAGTTGGCCTAAGGCCCATCAGCTCCGCATTAGGTCTTGAGCTCTGCCCCATCCAACTGGGGTTCGGAACACCGGGAGGATGTAAGGCAGCCGCCCATGCATCTCACCTCTACATGGCCAACATGGAAGATGAAGAGATAATAGTAAAAGTAGACAAGAAGAATGTCTTCAGCACTCTACGCAGAGATCATTTTCTACTGCAGTTCTGGAGCATGTCCCGTCACTTTATCCTCTTCTTTATCAATCATACCATAGGCCCACTCCTATATACTTTGGCCGCGCAGAACTCCACTCAGAGACAGGTATCAAACAAGGCGACCCGTGTGGGCCTGCCATCTTCGCCCTCACAATACAGCAAGTCGCCAGTCTTGTCACGTCAACATTCCGTTGGCGGTACTTGGACGACGGCACGATCGGCGGAGATGTAGTCAGCGTCAGCGCCGACCTGGCAATGCTCTTACTAGCAATGAGCGCCATTGGCTTACAAGTAAGCGCTGGGAAGTGCCAAATAATCCTTCCAAAGGCCCCATCTAAGAAGGCAGAGTGTTTGACACCGGGAGCCATCCTAGATATTATCCCTGGGTCCTCCATACTAAAGGAAGAAGAGCAAACTGTTCTCTGAGCGCCTATGACTGTAACAGCTACCAATAAAACAATCAGGAATAAAAGTGGAGAGCTGGAGCTCATGATCCAACATCTAAAATATCTTGACGCCCACACTTCACTTTTTTGCTGAGGAACTGTCTGTGGCTGCCGAAATTGCAGTACATCCTACAGATCTCGCCATACTTACCAACTACCAGAACTACTGCAGGCCCTCGACAGTAGTCTTATGTCTGCAGTCACTGATATCACCAACACCAAGTTTCAAGAAGCCAACTGGACTCAAGCCGTCCTCCCAACCAGACTCCCCAACAGATTTTGAGTCGCGACTCAGAGTCGGAGTCGACTCGAGTGGCTCAAGTTGCCTTGAGTCAGAGTTGAGTCGACTCACTTCAGATTTGGGTTGAGTCTGAGTCGACTCAAGTGTTCGACCAGTTGAGTCGAGTCAGAATCGGAGTCAGCCTCTGAGCTGTGAGTCAGGAGTTGAGTCGACTCAACCCTCTATTTTCTTTACATATGTGATCACATCACTGACACTCAGAAATTTTCATGACCAATTTTGAAAGATTTCATATTACAATTTGCTGATGGTAGGTGCTTATTATTTTCATATCCCCACAACACTCATCCTGGGATCAGTCATTAACAACAATAAGTTGTGTAAAATATACAGTTTCAAAACCACACAATTGATAGTTACTTCCATTTGATCTTAGCAATGGCATGCAAAATCATACAGAAAAATCAATTGGCACACATTCAGACTTTTTACTTGAGGGTTCACACCAGACAAAGTCCTAAGCTGATAATAATGCAATAATTCACTCTTAGGGAGCCACATCTATATTTTCTATTTTCTTGCTTTGATTGACTGAAAACAACAAAAACTAATAACATAAGCGCCAGATAGAGGATACCAAATCTTGTTTTGCACATAAGCCTGAAATGGTCAGAACGGAAACGAAAGGCTCAATTAGCTGTTTTACAAGTACTTTCTTGATTGGTCATGGTTTGAGGACATCACCTGGTAGATAATATCAACACTGACGACACAGCACTGTACCTACTGTCCTCGTATACGGAAATTAAAACTTAGTCCTATCCCTGGCATCCCTACACATGAAGTCTCTCACAAACCACCACTCTTAAATTATGTTGATTACTATTACCATTTACCGTCCGCCCATTGCACAACATACCACCCTATGACTGCAGCACCCCAAGATACCTTTACTTAAAGGTACGTTCAACCTGCTTACGAATTTATGGGAATACACGGTAATTGAGTTTATTCCAAATGCAAAAATAAGCATTTCGTGTTCGATTCTTGGTCTTTTTACAAAAGCTTGACAAATAATGATTAAATTTTCCCATGTTATATGCTACGAGGGTTGACGTCACATCCGGTGATCTGCGCTTGCTGTTGAAGGGTACAGCACCCCTGCAGCCCACGCGCGCCACTCGTCACAAAACCATCATTGTGCGCCATAATATGTTAGCTTTTCTTTATTTTGTAGCCTGATTGTAGCCTGAGGGAAAAATAATTTTCTTAGTTTTTGTAAGTCACGTGACTTTTAAAGTGCTATTCATTGTCATATTTTGTGTCATCGGAGGTTAGGGTCGCTAAATGTCTTTAGTGCGCCATCTGCAGTATTCACTAAAGTTTTTCGGGAGGATGACGACGCGATCGTTCATTGTTTGTTTTTTATTGAGGTGGTGCACAGGGTCGGTTCGATCCGACTCGGGTTAGTATTTATTTCGAAGCTTAATTTGTTACAGGATTGCTCAGAATGCACTGGGACAGGAATTGCCACTCAAAATGACAAATTTTCAAACCTTTAGTCCTGTTCTTGTGTTTAAAGCCTCGCTTATTGCCTCAATTATAAATAGTCAGGAAGGACATACATTTAAAATGAAAAGCCCTCGGCCCTTCATCAACTCACATTTTGCATTTAGCACCTTACTTCATTCGTATGCAGACATATATATGTCAAAGTAATGCATTGCAATTGACATTTATGGAAAGAAATTGTGGTTATAAATAGTTGATCCCATGAATAAACGTACTGGAATGTGTACTATGAAAAAATGTGCATTTTTGTGCACATACTGTCCACCATTCGAGTCGGGTCGACTCTGACCCAATGTTTATTTGAGTCAGAGTTGAGTCGACTCACTTCGGATTGAGTTGAGTTGAGTCGGTTCACCATTTTCAACACAGTGAGTCGAGTCAGAATCACAGTCAGGCTTTAAGCTGTGAGTCAGAGTTGAGTCGACTAAAAAATTTGAGTCATCAACAAGTCTGCTCCCAACACGCTGCGGTGAACTTGGTCTTCACCGAACAGAAGAAGTCGCCCTCTCCAGCTTTCTTGCATCCATACATGGCTGCCGCCGTTTGATATCGGTTTTGCTTCCTGAACGTTTAGCACAGATATCCGTGCAGGAATACGGGACAGCTCTAGAAGAATGGGAGCAAAATGCGAACGGGGCAGATGTTCCTGAGGAGAACGCGAGGAGTAGGCAAAAACACTGGGATGGAATATTTTCTGAACAAGCATTCCAAAACCCTCTTGGCGCAAACCAGTTCACCCGAGCCCGCCTCTTGAGCACCCGCACCTCTGAGAGCGGGGCCTGGCTGCGCGCTATCCCCTCATCCAGCCTTGGCACGCTCCTTGACGATGCCACACTGTGAACTGCGACAGCGCTACGCGTTGGTGCAGATGTGTGCATCCCTCACCAATGTCGTTGCGGCTCTACGGCTGACACCAAAGGCTACCACGCCCTCACATGTCGCCTCAGCGCAGGCCGCCTTCCCCGTCATGCAGCCCTCAATGACATCATAAGACGATCCCTACAGACTGCAGGTCTTCCATCCATCCTGGAAAATCCTGGCCTGGATCGCGGGGATGGTAAAAGGCCAGACGGTATGACCGTGTTCCCATTCTCCCGGGGAAGAGCCTGGCGTGGGATGCAGCTTGTGTAAATACGTGCGCCGCAACAAATATCGGGCAGGCAGCAACATCAGCAGGAGCCGTGGCAGAAGAAGCCGAAGAGATGAAAAGGAAAAAATATGCGGATCTAATGCAACGATTCCAGTTTCATCCAGTTGCATTTGAAACAGGTGGAGCCTGCGGTCTAACCACCAAGGCCTTCATCCGTGAGCTAGGTTCTCGCCTCGCAGTTGTCTATGGTGACCGCCGCGAAACTGAATGGCTGCTCCAACGGTTTTCTTGGACCATTGTTTGCGGGAACGCCGTCCCAATTATCCTCACACTGCATTCCACTGCATTGCCAGGAAAACCAGAGCACACCAGGCCAGTGCAGGTTCAGGAGAACCAAACGAAGGGTGCACCGAACACGCAGATGCCAACCTGTTCAAGCGTTTCTAGGCCATCTCGCAAAATAAAAAAGTATTGGTCGTTTCATAGCAGCTCCAGGGGAGCCAACAGAAACCATGTGGCCACTGCAAGAAAACCTGACAACCCCGCGAGCCGACTAGCAAAATACCGTTTAGTATTTAAGGATATGGCAGGCAGGTCCCCGAAAACAGAAACTGAACATGCAACGGAACAGTTTCTGGAGGAAACAGGCCCTAGTCGGGACCCGATGGCGGATCCAGAGTTGGCTAGGTACCTCAAGCCGGTGAAGGTGCAACAACACACTTTCCACAACGAGAACAATGACGGAGATATGATTCGGGGCTCCTGCGGCCGAAATTCAGAGTACGCAGCCTGCCTGCAGCAGCCTTCTGCACAGCCGCAGCCTGACTTTCGTCTCCATGATCCTCTGTCCTCCGAGGCGGCAGCTGAAGCGCGTGAACTGCGCCCTAGTCAGTCTCCCCACATATACGGCGACTCCCAGAACAGCGGCAAGGAGTGCTGGTCGCCGCCGGTGCCGGTAGTGACGCCATGCACCACACCCCGCCGCTGCAGCCCTCGGTCCGCGCTGGAAACGTGATGCACGCACTGATGCCAATGAAAGTTTCATCGCTTCTTGGTATGGGTGGTTTCAGAACACGAAGAGGTGAATTAAATTTGTTCATTATTCATTTTATTATTTTCTCACGCATTTTTTCAGGTAGCACTATTAGTTTTGTGCCCCAGTTTTAGCTGAGTTTTTGTGCTTGTGCAATAGTGCACAAACTGTGCTATAACTGCTTCAAACCATGATGTAAAGCAAACAGGTTCCGAGAAATTCGCCCATTTGACATGTCTTACTGAACGACTCGAGACATTAAAGAGAACTGGGTACTATGAGTGGATGAGAGGACGGTGATTTTATTTCCTATTAGAATCAGTAAGCATAGCAGGGCACAAGCCCTCGTTTAAGATAGTTTTTTGGGGAGGGGCGTCTCTCCTGCTCGGCGACCTGGGGAATGCCTCTCCCATCCCTCTGCTCTCAACGCCCACGAAAATATTCAAATATCCGATAAAAAAACAGAACATTCTCAACGAGTAAACTCAGCGACTCATTTCGTCATTTCTTCACGTGCCAGCCGAATTGACGCATGTGTAGGAGCTTCCTGGGAAAATCTAACGGCAGTTAGTATGACAATACACACATTTTGTTTCAGAGTTTGATGGGAAACGACGTGAAGGTAGATCAAGACACTCTTTCATGGATGGAATGCAGCCACGAACTCTATACCACACTCTTCCTCCACGTGACACCACACTCCTCACTGATATGAACGGACACGCAATGGGCTGATACAAGCTGTTGATTCAAATACGAGATCAGGACAACTTGGCTCTTGCAAACGGCCACGCCTATAGCCTGTGCCAGCCTGCCCAATGCCCATCGCCTGGCTGGTCGGAGCCAGCGGCCACTCACCATCTGATTGATCTGGGTCCTGCTGGAGCGCAGCTCCTCCAGTCGCAGCTCCAGTTGGGCGTCGCTCAGTGCGGCCTCAGCGGCCAGCAGACGCTCCTCCAGGGCATCCAGTCCAACCAAGTCGACGTCGCCGGCCGCAGCCAACGCAGCCAGAATTTGGCGCACCTGCTTGTGCGCCGCGTCCACCTGCGCCGAGGCATCGGCAGCACTGCTCTTGGCCTTGTTGGCCCTCTCTAAGGCTTCACGAGAGAGAGCTGAGTCGGTGATGACCTGGAGAATGGACGGAGGCGATGGGGTGGGCAAACAGGATCAAGTGGCACTCATAAGTCTTCACAAAACATCTTGCAATTACTTAGGAGCCAATCATAAATTACGTCACGCTCCGAAGGGGTAGGGGTCCACCGAAACATGACGTGCCGTGTCGTGGGGAAGGGGGGTTGACCACAGGTGACGTGCTATTACACGGGGTGGTCTTCTCTCGCCGGCGTTTTTTTTTACTGTTAAGTTGTGGTTTGGTAAATTATCCGCACTCATGTGAAAAAAGAGACGTACTGTACCTTGTCTACCGTGATATCCCCTAATGTCTGAAGTACAAATTGACCATCGACGCTATATTTCTATATCGCAACATCCAAAACACATATAAACACGTTTTTTCCTGTTTTCCATTTTTCTTTTCTTTTCCTGACAGAATCAGTCTATCAAAGAGCTCAGTGGTCCCCTCCGAAGTCCATGAAGATTTCAGCCACTTGTTGAAGAGGTCGTAACTTTTGTTCACGCATTCCGTCACCCTTGGGGGGAGATGGCATAACGGGACGTGCCGTGACGTGGGAGGAGACGGGGGTCTAAACACACCGAAAAAAGTGTGTAGTAGTTTAAGAGCGGCCCCTCAGTCTGAATTGACTTGACCTAGGTTTGATTAAGAAACCAACTAGATATTTTCCAACACGAACGCTCACGAGAGGCCGTACATTTTGAGTTAATTAGAATTAGAATCAGAAGCAGTACATTTTAAGAAGCAGCACAGCTAATGAAACCATTAAATAATACTGTTATTGAAGAAAAAAATAATCAGTGCTGCCAGATGCCCTATACCACAAACCTCAGGATTTAAACTTCAAACCCTCCAGTGTCCCTTCAAATCAACAACAAAGCCTCCAGATTTCCTTCCAAATTTTGACACGTATCAAGAGCTGTCAGAAAAATACATCGCAACTCCAGGGACCCTTGAAGCTGACGCTGTGGATGCTTCTTACAATGTCTCAACTACAATGACTCAGCTAGTTATAATGTTTTATTTACGCAAAAATACCTCTCCGGCGGCGGTATCGCTACTCACCGTATATATATATATATATATATATATATATATATATATATATATATATATATATATATATATATAGTCTCACCATGACTATATTGCCAATGCATGTATATTCTATACCAAAACATGTAGTACAGCGCCGTGTCTCTATTACCGTTGTACCGCGTTGTGAATATCAGCGTGGTGTGCACTAAGCTGCCCCAAGATGCTCAAAATATGACATAGATATATTTTCCAATCGTCATTTTATTCCTTTTGCCACAGATTCTAAACCACTTTTTGTTTTACCATGAAGGGAAATGGTGCTAACCGTTTTGGCCGGTTGCCGAAAACTCGTTCATTGCCCCATAAACGTCACAACAGCCATAACAAACATTCCACCAATAACCCCTGTAGAAGCCACTTGGAGGCCAAACCGCATAACCCCCCCAAACACACTGAGTCAACCAAACACATTTAAAACACAAGTAAGCAACATCCAAACACCCAAAACCTCTAAAAATCTGCACCCCCAATAAAGACCACAAAAACCCAATCCCAACCAAACAGGCGCAACATGGTCAGCCACATAAAAACTGGGTCCACACATCCAGAGACATTTCGACCAGCCCAAACCACAACAATACCAAAACACCAACATTATAAACCCCAAGCGGCCTCAGCTACACAGGGAGGCGCGGAAGGTCGATAATAAACCAGGATCGTTTCTTAAACCATCGAGTTTATATGGTCGGAAAAGAGCTTGCAAAAATCCCAAACTTTAAAACGTTCCCAAAATGTCCGTGATTTTATAACCGAATCAAATCTTTAAAGAATTTAAAGACTCATTTAGGCGTTGATCAGCCCAGGCAGCACCCAACTTGTTACGCGTCCAGGTCTTCAATGTAACGTCATTTGGGTTCACTGGGAATATTTCAGATCGTCCGCAACAAACACTGGGGCAGGTCGTTCAAAACGACCCCCCATTCACCAACAATTCACCCTAGTTCATTGCCAGAAAGCGGATATTTCACAACTTCACGACCTTTGACGCTATTTTCAAAAACAGGAATTGTGTTAGAGTCTAGGTTTCACAAGTATCAGCAGTCTTTATCATGAGCCCCAGCTGTTCATTTGACTTTGACCCTCAGCTCCCAGGCCTCCTTGTTGGATAATGCCGTCACGCTGCCTTGGGCTATTGCAATGAAGCTGCTCCCATTTCTCTACACCGGAACTCAGCCCCCAACCACGAATAAGGAGCCGTCTTTACTGTGACGTCACGCTGGCCATAATTTTTCTTCGTGGATCAACCTTATGAGTAAAATAATCTTGCTCTGAACCAGCCAATATTTTTGTAGTCTTGTTGACCACCCCACTGCTCTGTCGACATTAGTGGTGGAGCAGCGAATGGTGGACTGGAAGGGTCGCCTTACACCAGCATCTGTGTGAGAGGACAGGAATTTAGGTGTAATCTGTTTTGGTAAGGTTTGATAGGTCTTCCAGGTTGCAAGCACTGAAATTCGGGGAAAATGTTGAAATTTCCGACAATTTACTTGCCCCTGGGCTTGGAAGCCTCCTTTTTGGGTGGTAGAGAAGCTCCTCCGCCTCCCACCTCCTCACATTTTTATCAGGGAACTCCACCATGGCCAAGAGAACATACGCAGGGTACGCATAGTAAAATTTGAACTGTATCAAGGGCCCGTGGCTGTCCTCTCCTCCGTGCAGTATATTTCCGCATGGCGCATTATCTGTAGGAATAGGTTAGGTCTGTTCTCCAGTTTTATCTTGACGAAGAGGGACAGATAGACGTAGGTGACAAAACAGGTAAGGTTCCTCAGATGAGAGCTAGAGCTGCAGGTGGGCATTTACAGGTGACGGACCCTACCAGGACTGCGGGTTGGTTCACTGGTGGTGCGGATGCCCGCTTGCTTTTTGGCCCACCTTCGGGTTACGATTACTCTCAACAACCCCGTGCTTTTCTAGAGCATTTATAGACGTGCTCCAGCTTCTTGATCGCGTCCTGAATCACTGTTCTGTTCTGTCCAGTTCTGTGTTATAAACATTCCTCGTACGTGAACAGTGGTAGCCTAGAGACATGAGTGATAATCACTTTGTCAATTCACTGAACAGGGATTCCAGCCATGGAGCCTCACCGTTGCACGGCTCCAATGTTCTTGGCTGGTGTCTTCCAATCATATGTGACTTCAGGTAGACCAACCCGCAGTCCAGGGTCGGTAGCCCGCACACGTGCACCCCAAACCCAAACTTCCAGCCGATGCAACTAGCGTATCTCCTCATCTAGGTCTTAGATGCCTGTCTTCGTCCAGATAAAGCTTAAGAATTCAACGCTTAAGAATTAAGGATTTAAAACCGATTTTAACTAGTCGCATTCTTTATGTGTACTTGCTGAATCATTATATCATCGATCATTTTAATCCCAGCTCTATACATACCATTTATAAACCATGTGTTGCCATTAATGCGGATGCTTTTGTTAAACCAAATTCTCTTCTTTTGGATCTCACAGATGTTTTCGAATGGTGGGCCAGTGAAATTTTGGAATGTCGAGAAAACTTTTCGATAGAACGCTGGGATTTCCAATTTACTGACCTCATCTATTCCAAAAGCTGTACTTCAAGGTCAGATACCTTATATTTACCTAAACATGCATTAAGTATTTTCCTCCATAGAGAGTCCTAGAATGGATATATGCGCCTTATCCAGAGTAATTGTAGTGATTTGCAAGAGAGGTCAACGTCAACAGCCTTCAGTCCGCCGTCTTTAGTGCCTTGACACAGAGTACTTTTTGATACTTTGGGGCGCGCGCCTACCGCGCCAGAGGAGGCGCATAATCTTGCTTTGGATAAACGTCATACTTTTTTAGGTAATTGAATACAGGAACAAAGGTACGCAAGTTGCGAAACCATCAGTGACTTGCTTACTGTGATTCGCCCTTTGAGAGTTAGTGTGCGCTGTCCCCACATATTAATGGCGTTTTCTATTCTGTTAGATACTGGCTCAGTGTTGTCCTCTACGCGTGATTCACTAGCGCTGAAATATATACCAATGGATTTCATTTTAGGATGAGCCACAGGCAGGCGTATTCACATCTTTAAGAGGGCCTAGCCGCATCAGTTTATTTTCCTCTTCGTTCAACGAAAGACCGGATGCCTGGCTAAATTCCTTTATTGTTTCGATTGCTTTTTCGGCAAAATCATGGTCCTTGCAGAATAAAACATCACCTGCAAACAGATTAAGTTTTCTTTAGCCTGGCTAATTTGTATACCTTTTATCTCGGCGTTTTCTGTGATATTTATTGCTAGAATTTCGGGGGCCATGATGAAAACCTACCCACTATGTGCAGCACCTTAAAATGTACCACGGGTACAGCTGAACCAAGGCGAGGTATAACGATTATTTATTACAGAAAGGAATGACTCGCTATACAATAACCAAATCCACTGAATACAATTTTCGGCAAAGTTATACGATTGGGCCGAGATGGGAAAGTTTTGGGAAGAAAAGTGAGGGGAGCCACGTGGCCACATATGTTTTCCCATCTAACACAGTTATAGAGCAAAACAATGTTTTACTAAAGCCGCTTAGAGTAGGTACTCAACGCCGATTTTCAGTAGTAAAAATATCAGCATACCCATATTGAGAGCTGCAGATCGAATTTGAAATACCTTCAGAAAGCAAGATTTGTGGCAGAGGATTGTGGATTTCGATTTAAATCCTTTTGACGGGGGTTTACCGATACCTGCTGCCAAGCATATGCAGATGCGAATTGTGTGTGGTCCTCAGCAATAATTTACCACATTAAATATGATACAGGATAGTCTGGAAATGGCAGTATCAATTTGCTCATTGTTTTCTGAATCCCTCATTACACACATTAAAACATTCACCAAAATTTAGTTTCTTGCATTTCACAATTCATGTTGAAATGTGCAAACCAAACATATATTTTATTCCAACATTGTCATTTAATGCCTAACATTATCTTGCCCAAGTTTGTCACGACACATCGACAAACCTGAATAATACAGGGGGCAAGCAGAGTGGACACCACCTCAGCCTCCTACAACATTAAGCCCCCGGATCCGACCCCTCATGGAGCCACTTCTCTTGGCGCCCATCAGCTGACCATTCCCTCACACCACCACGTGGCGCAGACACAACTTGGCGCAGGTGGACGCCCGCCGCAGGCTGGGAGGACCTCCCGGCCCGCACAAGTTCTCCGCCAGGCCTTCCGACCGGAACCACTCCCGCCCCTCAGGCACCCCAAATTACGAGGAAGACCTGGACACAGACAGAAGGGTGGCAAAGCCATCCTTCCCGAGTGCCCGGAAATACCGACTACTCCTTACTACCAGCCACCAAACGACCAAATTTCACTGGTGCCCGCCTTCCCAGGCGCCGCCAAAGGCGGAGGCCGGGAAGGCTTTAAATGACTGCAACTCGCCCCTCAGGGTAAAATGGTTGCCACTCAAACCAAAACTAAAAAGTGTCGGTAGCAGCACAAACTGAAATTGCTCACCACCCCATGGGAACAAGCGATGCCTCTCCCAATCAAAACCACCCAGCCGTAACTGCGGGTCCCAAACTGACCTCATAGCTCCACTGTATGCAATTTCTGATTTCAAGCGATCTTCAAACGTCAGAACGTCAGACGGCAAGAGCCAGTCTGACCATGAGCTGTTCGGGACAGAGCCGGACTCTGAAGCCAGTCTGACCATGAGCTGCTCGGGACAGAGCCGGACTCTGATGCCAGTCTGACCATGAGCTGTTCGGGACAGAGCCGGACTCTGATGTCAGAAGTGCGTCAGAGACGGGCTCTGCGGAAACGATTAAAAACACCCTTTGGAGCACTCCCACGTTAGAAACCCCCACCCAGTTTCACCCGGTAGCGACAGTAGTAGTAGCAGGTGCTCCAACAGCCTCCGTAAACGTAGGTACCCCAAACACCTAAAGCGTCAAAACATCGCAGGTTCAATTCTTCAATGGAGCACAAATGGTCTAATCGGGAAATTCCCGCTTTTTACATGAATCTTTGCTGAGAAAAAAGCCAGCAGTAGCAGCGCTCCAAGAGACCCACTTTGATATTGATAAAGATAACAATTCAAAATCTCTGACTAACCGCCATAACGTAATCGCTGCTAGCCGTAAAGGAGGCACAGCCATCCTTATAGAAAATAGCATCTCCACACAGTCAGGTGGCTCTGGTAACGCCACGTAGGGTAAAGCAGGGCCCATCTCTCTTAACCGTAGTGATACCTTTCACTGTGGCTCTAAACTAACCACTCTTATAACTCTTACTAACAATCTATCTGTTCTCTCATACTTCTCGTTTCCTCTGTGCGGCGGCTGCCCAGCCGGAGAGGGGAGCTGCAACCTCACCTCCGGGTTGCAGGGTAAATCCGCGGCCCCCTGGCCAGGTGTTTGGCGCAGTTTCTAAAGTAACAAAAATCATTGCTTTAACAGAGGATTTCAGGTAACGTAGACAAAGCGGACACTCAGTAGCTTACACACAAAATTATAAATTCAAGGTCTTCAACTATGGCGGCGACAGTCGTCCTCTCGCACTTTGCGAGTCCAAAACTATAGATGAACTCCCTTGGCTTGGCTTTTTGCCATGACCACAACGGTCCATTTGCAGGCTGAAAACATCTTGCAACCCATTGCTTGAAATAACCCTCATTGCTTTGCTAGACTAACGTAGCTCACCCTCATGCAAAAATTATGAATCCTCCCAGACACTTCTCTATAGGCCGGCAAAGGTGGTATGCACAGGACACCTTATCAAAATCTTAAGTAAGAAGTATTTTTGTAAGTATAGAATTGGACAAATTACATAATTCTCCACTGCAGAAGAGGATATACCTTGCAAGTCTAAATCTCCCCTAAATCCAAAGGCAAAACCCTCCAGTTTTCCCTCAAAAAATGAGAAGTCTCTAACACCAAAATCTTCCCTCAATTCGGAGTTCTAAGCCTCCAGATTTGGGGGAAACCTCCTAGTCTGGCAGCACTAGTTATAACCATCAACGGTGTGAATGAAGACAGTATCGCGTCATAATATGGCGTTGAGATGCATTGAGAAATACCTAGCTCAAGTGTTGGGAACGATTATAAACCAGGGAAATTGCACTTAGCTGATAAATGATAATTCAGTATTGCATGTTGATCGGAAGAGGGGACAGAAAATGAAGCCGGCCAGTTGGCGGCGATCCATCTAACCTGCTCCTCGTAGCGCTCAATGGTGATGGAGACCTGCGCCACCTCGGACTGAAGCCGCGTGGCCTGCTGTCTCAGGCCCGCCGCCTGGCTCTTAGTCGCTGAAGACTCGCTTCGGATGGAGAGTACCTGCTCCATTGCCTGCAGCACAGTGTCGGCCGGCGTCACCGGCAAGCCGGGCACTCCCGCACAAATCGGCCAGTCAACGCCCCGCACAAATCGGCCGGTCAACGCCCCGCACAAATCGGCCGGTCAACGCCCCGCACAAATCGGCCGGTCTACGCCCCGCACAAATCGGCCGGTCTACGCCCCGCACAAATCGGCCGGTCTACGCCCCGCACAAATCGGCCGGTCTACGCCCCGCACAAATCGGCCGGTCAACGCCCCGCAAAAATCGGCCAGTCTACGCCCCGCACAAATCGGCCAGTCAACGCCCCCATCTGCGATTGCCATAGAACTTCATCCCTGGTGTTCGTGCTACGGCAAGGATTGCTTTGAACCATTTTAGATTTGTTATTCGTTGAGTTCCTGTAGTTATTATTCTGTTATTTATACATTTGAAATAATTATATTAGAACATACTCTAATATTCCCAATACAATCAAGACCTGAATGTACTGAAAGGTCCAACGGAGGCGTATAAAGTTGATCCAGGGCAGTGCTGGATCCAGGAGTTTATTTGGGGGGGACTAGGGGCTCCAGCCTCACCCGACAGTACCTCAGGCAACCCCTCGCCTATGTATTAACTAAAGAGGCTCGGGTATTTGTGGGCCTTGAGCCCCTAGCCCGCCCACTTGGATCTGCCACTGGTCCAAGGTATTAGACAATTACTCTACGCAGAACGCCGAATGAACTCGGATATTATAACCGTCAGGGACAGTGAACTCGGATATTATAATCGTCAGGGACAGTGAACTCAGATATTATAACCGTCAGGGACAGTGAACTCGGATATTATAACCGTCAGGGACAGTGAACTCGGATATTATAACCGTCAGGGACAGTGAACTCGGATATTATAACCGTCAGGGACAGGTTGAATCCGGGAGGTGTGATAGAGACATTGAAGGTATTAACAGAGAAGATAAGGGAAAACCAGGACAACTTTTTATTTGAACCCTACACGTACCAGAGGCTATTAACTCAAAATAATAAAGCAGAGGGTAGCATATCTCAAAACAGTCAACTTTTGCAACAGAGCCATAAACAAGTGGAACTCTTTGGGCCAACGGAACCAAACATGCGACAGGTGCACCACCAAACAATCTTTTAAATTCAGCCACCCCATTTAAAAGGCAGCCAGGCGTGCCCCCACCGAGACCCCAACGACAACAGCAGCCTTTCGTAAACACCGTAATATAGAATTTGATAAGCCGCGGCACGCCATGTAAAAAAACAACAAGCACAGATGATTAGTATGTTACAACCAGATTGCAAATGGTAGGCTTTTGTATCTTCTGAAAAAGCAATTGACCTCTATCGGATCATGTTATGGCGCATTATTTGTATAGTTTAAGCGATACTATTTTAAGAAAGCATTTCGAAGCAAGCTGCACTAGTTTTATGGTTAGTAGCGCCCCCGATGCCAGCAGACAAATAGCCAGCTAGTCACGTTTGCCAATAACCAAGGGAAAACTGGAAAAGGGATGGTACGGTTGAAAGTAGAGAGGTAAGCCTTTCTTGCAAGCCATACTCAAACAGCATACATGCAGCAGGCTTTTAGCACACCCACTTCATAAGCATGCGAGTCAGTAAGCACACAATGCAAACATACAGCATGCAGTATTGCATGTAGTATTGCTCCTCTAACTTCACTAAGAAAACACCACACACTCAACATGTACATAACAGACCTACAACTTTCGCTCATACACACTCCCACACAATCTCCTAATCACGCACATGTACACACATACAAATTGTCAACATACAACATACAAAATACAAATTGTCTATAGTTAGTCGCTCCACTGCAATCGGTAAAAATCAGTTTAGCACCCTAGTTGATACTGGAGCTCAGATCTCCAATGTAGACGAAACATTTCTAAAACTATGTAATGTGAAATCGATTAGGCCTATAAAACGAGCGACATCTTCATTTTGCACGTGTCGTGTTAAAACCTGCATCCGGACAGCATCTCAATTGCACAACATTACAACTTTGCATCATTGGCGGACGCAGGGGAGCCATTCTGGTCATGCCCCCAAAGCGCTGGAGGGGTGGGGCAAACTATCGTTTGCCCCCTCCCCTGCACGCCTGATAAATTTTTGAAAAAGGTGTTTACACTAGGTCTATAGAGCAAAAAAATTTCGCTCTTACTTAAAATTTTTGCTCAAATTTTCGTTTTTTATCCTGCGCAAGCCTCGCATTAGTTTTGATCACAAAACAGTCACCATTGGAAAGGTTGAATTCCCTGAAGGACCGCTCTTTTCAAAAATAGTAAGTCAATAAGTCATGATAGGAACATGACATTGTGGAGTAAAAAAACCTTAAAGGGATTGAGTTTGACTGTTTTCAATTCTCATAGATGATGTAAAAACACGGGGGAATAAATTTTTAAACGGTATTAGATGTGTTCTGTCGTGCATTAAAGGAACATGACTTTGAGGAGCACAAGAACCCTGTAATAAAGGAAAACCTCCAACTATAATTATTCTTAATGACCAGTTTCAGACAGATTTTACTTCGTGAATATTATTCAGCCTCAAATGTGTAGAAACATCGCAAATAATTCAAGGCTCTAATTTATGCTTGTTTAATATCACCCAAAATCCCCATTTGATAGCCCGCTGATTCTCGCATATCTATTTGAAATAAAAAGCAAGGCCAAAATCACAATTCATGTACATCAAATGGGCACTTCAATGTTTATGCAGGTCTGACACAAAAAAGTGAGCAATTATAATTCAAGAAAATGTTTCAGATTCGCTACACCCTGCTGTATATGTGTATTAGGGTGCGCGTTACAACACTTTTTTCGAAATCGAAAATTTTTTCACGTGGTTTTGTATGATAGACATAGGCGGATCCAGGGGGCAAGGGGCCGTGCCCCCCGATCGACCCTCGGCGCCTCCCTGAAAGGTCGATGGCGCCCCCTTGAAATGTCGCTTTCCACCCCCCAGGATGCGAAAGTCGGCGCCCACCGATAGGATTTGGCGCCCACCTGATAGCTTTTGCCGGTCATAAGTGGCGCTCCCCGGTCCAGATGGCGCCCCCCCGTCCGGATGGCGCCCCCCCCGGGAAGGTGCCCCCCGATCGGCAATCCTGGATCCGCCTATGATGGTAGACACAAATATAAGGACAATCCTGCAAACAAATTTGCAATTTTCTCGATTTTAAACAACAGATTTTCACTTTTAGCCTTCCCCAGTGGGGCAGAAGGGTGCTGACCAACCCCCTACAGATTTTTCGTCGTCGCGGAGAAGCGGCGGCGCCAAGCGCCACCGTACTTGGCACAGCTTATCATTAATAAACTCTGCAACTTCCCTGAAAATTTTAAGTTCCGGGTCATCTCGGGTCAGGTCACCAGGCCAGGTCAAGTGACCTCCTTAAAAAATGTTAGGGATTGCATAACTCGGAGTATGGTTGATTTATCAATGTGAAACCTTTTTCATATAATGGGCTCACCGGGGCTACAAACTGTGTTCGGTATTCTGTATATTGTTGACCTAAGGTGAGGTATGAGTCATGACATCTCCATTGGAAATGCATGGGAAAAGCGCAAATTTGCCAAAAATGTTTCTTTTTCTGTATATAAAGCTTATAGGGACTTTTTATTCCCGGGATCGTAGTATCGCAGGCCACTCGCAAGGTTAATTTTGCAAGTTTTGACCTGTGACCTCTGAGAGGTAATTTGCGTCAACCTAAGCACGTTTTGAGACTTAAGTAAATAACTGCGCAGTAAATTGCAATAGACCTCTCATTTGGATACCACTATGTTTGATTTGTTATTACAAATCGAGCGATATGTATATTGACTATGTTTAGTTAGATGATGACCTTGACCTGACCCTAGGTCATGTCATTTCTATACTTCGATCTAGTATTGTCATATCGTACAGCATTCGAATCGCCATAAAGAGAGCAGTCGAATGACGTTAAATTTCGGCTCTAACTTAACTCAGCCAAATGCTAGAGTAAAGTGTTCCAAATTGAGCTATTTTGACCTTTAATGACCTCAATATTACTCTGAGCTCAAACGTTATGGGAAGCGTTTCTTAATCGGTTCAATGTTCTATCAAACCATTCATGCGCTTTTTCGCTACCCCGCTCAGGAGCCAAATTGCCGCCCCGGTAGCTCAGTTGGTAGAGCGCTGGGCTCCGGCTCGCTGCTCAGAAGCATGCAGCGACAGTGCATGTCCAGGCTTGGGATCGGCTCCTCTGAGACGCTCCGGCGCTCAATAGTTTATCCGACGTACAGGTCGGCTGGCAACTGACTGGTGAGAGGGTGACCTAAGTGGGGCAGCCGTTCCCGTGCTTTGTGGGACGTTAAGCTTTGGCTTCTGAATTAACCCTTCATTGTGGGCGTTGGTCGTTCGGGTGGTGGGGTTGGGTTCTCCATGACAAGTCCCTTGATGACTTTAGTGAGACTCCGACTCCGACAACCATACTGGGAACAACTTGGAAAAAATTGTATAAAAACGATTCGAGAACGGGGGGGGGTGTCAGCACTTAGCCTAGCTTGTCGAAATTGGTTCCGATGTCGCTTTGCTTTTTCAGCCTTAGTGATGGAGTGCACTTTGGTTTCTCTATTTGTATTATAATGATTTAATATTGCACCAGATTCGTAGTCTGCGTTTTGGCAGAACAGGAATAAGATCTTTATGTGTTGAACAATTTCCAAACTAAAAAGTGAAAGCCATCTATATACATAAGTTGGTAGTTTATTGTAATGTTTTATCCAAGAGCACATCACACTGTTTGCGTGGTACCGCGCTCTCCACGTGCAGCAGTCTCAGAGCCATCCGGACCGGCCCTTCAGGCTCACGTCTGCAACATTTATTTCTGAAGAACATAAGTGCCGCAGACGTGAGTCTGAAGGGCCGGTCCCGACGACTGAGACTGCTGCACGTGGAGAGCGCGGTGCCACGCACACAGTGTGATGTGCTGTTGGATAAGACATTACAATAAACTTCCAACTTATGCATATAGACGGGTTTCACTTTTTAGCTTGGAAATTGTTCAACACTCAAAGATCGTATTCCTGTTCCGCCAAAACGCAAACTACGAATCTGTTGCAATATTAAATTATTACAATACAAATAGAAAAACCAGAGTGCACTCCATCACTAAGGCTAAAAAGCAAAGCGACATCGGAAACAATTTTGACAAGCTGGGCTAGTGCTGACACCCTCTCGAATCTTTTTTTATAATTTTTTGTTTTTGTTTTCCAAGTTGTTTCCAGTACGGATGTCGGAGTCGAAGTCTCACTAAAGTCACCAAGAGACGTCACGGAGAACCCAATCCCACCACCCGAACGACCAACGCCCACAATGAAGGGTTAATTTAGAAGCCAAAGTTTAACGTCCCACAAAGCACGGGGACGGCCGCCCCACTCAGGTCACCCTCTCACCAGTCAGTTGCCAGCCGACCTTCGTCGGATAAACTATTGAGCGCCGGAGCGTGTCAGAGATCCCAAGCCTGGACATGGACTGTCGCTGCATGTTTCTGAGCAGCGAGCCGGAGCCCAGCGCTCTACCACCTGAGCTACCGGGGCGGCAATTTGGCTCCAGAGCGGGGTAGCGAAAAAGCACATGAATGGTTTGATAGACCATTGAACCGATTAAGAAACTCTTCCCATAAAATTTGAGCTCAGAGTAATATTGAGGTCATTAAAAGTCAAAATAGCACAAGTTGGAACACTTTACTCTAGCGTATGGCTGAGTTAAGTTAGAGCCAAAATTTAACGTCATTCGATCACTCTCTTTATGGTGTATCGAATGATGTACAATATGACCATACTAGATCAAAGTATAATAATGACATGACCTGGGGTCAGGTCAAGGTCATCATCTAAATAAACATATTCAATATGCATATCACTCGATTCGTAATGACAAATCAAACATAGTGGTATCCAAATGAGAGCTCTATTGCAATTTACTGCGCAGTTATTGACTTAAGTCTCAAAACGTGCTTAGGTAGACCCAAGTTACTTCTCAGAGGTCACAGGTCAAAACTTGCAAAATGAACCTTGCGAATGGCCTGCGATACTACGATCCCGGGAATAAAAAGTCCCTATAAGCTTTATATACAGAAAAAGAAACATTTTTGGCAAATTTGCGCTTTTCCCATGCATTTCCAATGGAGAGGTCATGACTCATGCCTGACCTTAGGTCCACAATATACAAAATACCGAAACAAAGTTTGTAGCCCCCGGTGAGCCCATTATATGAAAAAGGTTTCACATTGATAAATCATCCCTACTCCGAGTTATGCAATCCCTAACATTTTAAGTTAGGTCACTTTACCTAGCCTGGTGACCTGACCCGAGGTGACCCGAACTTAACATTTTCAGGGAAAGTTGCAGAATTAATTAAGAATAAGCTGTGCCAAGTACGGTGGCGCTTGGCGCCACCGCTTCTCTGCGACGACGAAAAATCTGTAGGGGGGTTAGTCAGCATCCTTGCGCCCCACTGGGGGAAGGTTAAAAGTGAAAATCCGTTGTTTAAACTCGAGAAAATTGCAATTTTTTGCAGGATTGTCCTTATATTCGTGTCTACCGTCCAAAACCACGTGAAAAAGTTTCGATTTCGAAAGAAGTGTTGTAACCCGCATCCTAATGTGTATTCTACCAGATTTGACCGCAAACATCATGTAAACAAAGTGCAAAACGATGAAAGATTTTGAAACTGTGACCTTTCTATTGACTCCTCTCTCTCTCTCTCGCTCTCTCTCTCTCTCTCTCTCTCTCTCTCTCTCTCTCTCTCTCTCTCTTCCTTGACCACACCTGCTCGGCGACAATCTCCGCCTCGGAGGCGCTGTCTCGCGCGCTGTTGGCGTTGCGGTCAGCACCCTGCAGCGCAGTACTCCCATCTGAAGTCTTTCTTTCAGCTTCCTCCACCAGCCTCACAATAACCTGAACCTGGGAAATGCCAGGATGATACACGATAGTGCAGTTTACACCCCTGAAATCGATAGAGGGAAGTCGCAATGTGGCAGAAGGGACCCGAGTGCCTTTCGTGCGAGCTCGACTTCGCACGGTGTCAGGGATGAGTTCTCAGGGCAAGTGGTTGGATTGAGCTACAGCATGAATAGCTACTGTTTCCTTCCCAACACAACGTTCGTCTCTAAAGAACATCAAACCGAATGTTAAGTCCCCGTACCCTTCTCGCTTGACCACTGTTTTTGATTGCCCCACAGAAACGACTACAAATAAAAGCTCTAGGAGCAAGAGTAGGTTGCGTCACAGATCACTACATAACATACTCTGCCAGAATAGCGCAACGCAAAGACAAGAGAACCCCACTTCTCTAGTGAAAAATCACCGATTTATACTTGAAATGGTCGATACAACGCGGACGGAAGCCTGACTGCTCAGCACGCGTCAAGTGATGAAATAGTAAGCGTGGCTCTGGGCCGTTCAAACAATCAATGTCTTACCTGTAGTAACGCCTGCTCAGCTTCCTCGCACGAGCCCTGCACCTAGGTTCCGAGCCTGAGATGCAGAGTAAACACTCCTATGTTGCTTTGGAGAAACCAACAACTATTTGCGGTGCCGCCCAATCTTACCAACTCCTTGGAAGGAACTCAACTCTCGCACCGTAGGTACCCACGTGCCGGGTGCATATCACGGCCCGACTCCCAAATGCCAATTAGAAGCATGTAAGCTGCACTAATGATTCAGCACACTCTTTAACATGACCACCGGCTCACTGAACGCCTGAGAGGAGCTCCACCGTCGGCCAGCATGCAGCCATGTCTCTGCACGTGGCTCTGGGCCGGCCACACTTCAAGCAATCAAAGTCCTACCTGAAGCAGCGCCTGTTCGGCCTCCTCGCGCGAGTCTTGCACCTGGGCGTCGAACCTGAGAAGCGTTTGCAAGGTCTTCTGCGCCTCCTCCAGGGTAGCCTCGCCCGTGTTGACGGCCGCGGCCGCCTGCCAGGCACCAGGCGTCACTCCGGCCCTTCACTGGGGTTTCTGCGGCCGCCTGTGTGCGGTGCCGCACTCACCAGCTGACACGCCAGCTGTTCAATAGGCACAAAATGCAAGTCTGTCTGACCTATGCTTTCAAGCAAAAGTGGCGGAATGGGGGAGAAAAGACAGCACACTGGAACGTTCCCATGGTACCGTCATTTCGGTGCACCCTCTCTGGAACGACCACGATCATACTGAACAGGAGAGGACAAAATACCAACCCTGTCACCAACTAAAACTCAAATGGCCAACACTGTCGCACCTAGAATACGTTGCATGATGGCACCACACGACATACAAAACTAAAAAATCGGTCATAAATGTAGCGACGGATCCAGGATTTCAAGAATTCAAGTTAGGCTCCCAGCCTTTGAAAAGAGTGCAGATGCAGGGGGCAAAGAACATCCCAATCTATTTTCTGATTGCCAGTTGAATTTCGCAAAAAATGGTTATGAGCGTTGCCAAATTTTGGAACAAACATGATTTGTGGCACCCATTATTTGATACATATTAGGGCATTTCACGAGGTGGATGTAAGTTATATCCAAAGAAGCATTTAGGAGACCTGGCAAGACTAGGCGGTCAAACATGACAGTTTCAGGGTAATTCGACCTTCGGGAGTCCATTTATGACAATCCAAAGCTTAAGACCACATTCTAAATAAGTATCTTAATTTAAATCCACCCCATTCTAGAAGAGTGAACTTAAGAAACCTGGCGGGGCCAGGTGGTCAAACTGGGTGATTTTAGATTATTTCGATGCATAGAAATCCATTTATGAGGAAACAATGCTTGAAAATCCACTCTAAATATGATTTCCTCAGACAAATTCCACAAGCCCAGGGTCGGCTCCAGACCGACGGTTTGAGGGGGGGCAAGGGGCCCAGAATCGTAAAAAACATGTGTTTTATAAAGAAAATGGGCAGAAATTGGGGATTTTGGGGAGGGAGCAGTTACCCGGTGTGCCCCCAGCCTTAGGGCTGCCCATTTTAGTGGCACCCCCTAGGCTTGCAAAATAGTCCACCAGATTCCCATTATTTGGTCAAAATGCTACTCAGAACTGGTTTTGGTTTCCTCGAGACTAAAAAACTGACCATGCGCAGCGGGGGTGAACATAATGCCTATATCGTACAAATACACAGCGGTGCAGGAGACCAGAAGAAAACGGATTTGAGCCTCTAGCTCAAAAACTATTTACGATGGAACGACAATTTTTGCTTCAAATGAAGGCTTTCTATTGGGTGGTTCAAGCAAGGACGCGCAATGATGGTTTTCGATATTGGGCTTTCGACCAATAACCATTTAGTGATGTCAGTAAAGTATCAATTGTATACTGGTGATAAGCATTTTTGATTAAGAACTTATGACGATAGCATGATGATTTTTACTTCAATTGAAGGCTGGTGGTCAAATGGTTCGGATACGAACACAAAATATTAGATTCAGATTCCAGATTTCGACAAGTTAAAATAAAGTGATGCCATAAAAATATCACTACACGTTGGTAATGCCATAGGCAGATCCAGAGGCAGGTGCCATCCATCCAGGGGCAGGCAAAGAGGGGCAGGTACCCTCCCCGGCCGACCCTCGGCGCCCCCTAAAATAGTCAAGGCGCTCCAGTAAAGGGTCAATGGCGCCCCCTTGAAATATGTCGCTTCCGAACCCCCCATGCGAAAATAGGCGCCACGCGATAGGATTTCGCGTCAATCTGATAAGATTTTCCGGCCAAAAGTGGTGCCCCCTTCCTCTGGATGGCAGCCCCCACCCCAGCGAGGTGCCCCCCCTCCAACCCCGATCGGCGATCCTGGATCCGCCTATGGGTAATGGTCTTTTCTGAACAAAGAACTTATAATGATAGAATATCAATATTTAATTGACTAGAAGGCTTTTCGTTGAATGGTACAAACAAACACAAAACATACTTGTGTTTTGAATTCAGGTTTCCGTCAAATCAGGCTTTGGTGACGCATGAAAACACCACAATTTTTGTTCTGACTCTCATTTTCAGTTCCACCACAAAGACTATTGAGGGTATTTGATGGCTCTTATGCTTAGTACAATATATTCAAATGACGACAAAGCCGGCAAATCTGACCGAAATAAATAAGCTGAGTAAAACTTGCGATTTATACGGAAACGTGTTTGATTTGGAGCATGCAGCTGCAGCTGCAGCTGATGCCATGTTACGTGCTATAACGTACACACATATGTAAAATCGCCAGTTTTTATCCTCTATAGTATTTGAATGGCGACAGCATCAGGCTGGCATGCAACGACCCAAAACAAATTCACGATTTTAGTCCTCCGCTAATTATCAGTAGGACTAAAACCGGCATAACTTGTTTTCGGTCGCCGGATGCCAACCTGAAAATTCCATTATTAAGACTATAGAGGACACTCCCTCAATTATTCGCCTCTTTTAAACCTATTTTCCAGCTGATCTTGATAGTAATTTTTTTGCTGGTTTAAGAAAACGTGCTTTGTGTGGGACTTTATTTTCAAAACACACCGTTATTAAAATGGCCTTAAAATGTTGTCGGGACCAGCTAGAGCCGAATTTCTGTGACCAAAAGGTTACAGAAATCTGAACGGTAACAATGCAATGATGGCTGGGTGTTAGTATTTGCGATTCTTGTTTTGAATCATGCCATTGTTATTTTTTAGTAAGATTGCGGTATGTAATGACATGGAAGAATTATCATGTTTCAGCAGCCGTAAAATGGACGTGGCACGGTAAATGAAGGAAGTAAGCAAGGTTTCCCATGTTCCAATGAATGCTTAAACGTATTATATCCATTTGATATAATTTCTAAAAAGTCACTTTTAAGGGTTTCACCCTGTTATTTAGACAAGCTGCATCACTATGCAATGCTTCAAACTAGACCATGAAACCTATAAACTATCAAATATGTTTAGCGAAAGATTTAGACAAAAGTCTGAGTTCTCCATCTAAAACGATCAGCCAGGGTCGGAGAGCACAAAGAAAGATCAACTGCAGACGTATTTCCTGATGGTAATGCAATGTGTGTAGGGAGTCCAGTATTTAAGTTGCATATGTCGTTACGCAATATAAGATCCTCCAGACGCCTGCCTCGTCGGTCTGAGCGTGTACAACCCCAAACTGTGCTGTGAGCGTTGAAGTCACCTAATAACACGAAGTTTCTTGGCAGCTGGCGGATCAGATCGTGCAGTGCATCCCCCTGGAGGTCCTCGTCGGGAGGTATTTAAATGGAAGCGCAGGTTATTTTGTATTTCCGAGATCGACAGTTGCTGCCACAGCTTGGAGGCTAGTTCTGAGAAGGAGAGAATGTGATGGTACGCTATAGTGTACAAGTATGGCAACACCGCCATGCGCTATTGTTGTTGAGGGTACATCGTAACGATATGTTTTTATAATTGTGCAATTGACATGAGTTGTCTTGTTTCAGTTTGGTTTCTTGAAGACATATGACTGCGGGAGATTTGGAGGCAACCAGCGTCTGTAGTTCCTGGTGGTTTGCTCTAAAACCCCGCATATTCCACTGTAAGATGTGGGTCATGTTATTGAAAGCTAAGAGAAGTGTTAGAACTAGACTGGATATAAGAAAATGACTCTTCATTGTGCTCCACTAGGTCCCTGGAAGGGTACTCCTCCCGAGAGCATTCCCTTGTACTGTTGGTTTGTTTTCTGCTCCCATACTGGATGTGCTCGGTCCCTTGAAAGTGGACGCCTGGTGCTACCCTGTTCCCGGGAGTGGGACCGGTATCTCTGTGTTCGGTTTGAAGAAAAGGAATAAGACCGACCTCGCTGCCGAATTTGTTCTGAGGCTACGGTGTGGTGAGTTCTAGGTTCTACCTGTAGGTAGCTCCGAAAAACCCCCTCCTGCTGCGGGCTAGGTGGCGGTAGTGCGGCTGGGAAGCCAGGAGGTACCGTGGGAGGTGGACCTGGGGTTGGGGACGGAGGCACTGCACGAATTTGCTGTGGTTTGGTCGCTAGGATTGCTGGTGGAGAGCGTGCGGGAGGCGGAGGGGGCGGTGGCATTGCTGCAGCATTGTTCGTTTGGTCATTAGCTGTTGTGGTCTCAGTGGTGGTGGGCTGCGGCACCTCTGCGTCGCTACCTACATTGCTGGTGGGGGGTTCCTCATGCCTCGATCCTTGTCTGTGAGCTTTGGTTAAGGTAGTGTCTAGGCGGGGTAATATAACACGGGCTCGCTTTGTGGCGGCAGGACCATCAAGTTGGAGAGCAGGTGTGATCTATGTCGTTTCAGACGTTTGCGGACTTTTGTGGGGTGGGGACTGAGTGGGTGTGTTCTCTCGCGCACGCTTACCGTGGCTTTCTTTGTGCGTTTCGTCACTATCGGTTTGGCAGGCCCGGGAGATTATCTGAGGTCTGGGTGTCTCAGTTTTTCTTTTGTTGTTTTTTGGCCTCAGCCAGCTTAGGGCAGGCGTTGCTCCACGCCTCATGTGCTGCCCCGCAACCTACACATTTTGGCTCACTGGCCACACAAGCCGTGGACTTGTGGCCAGATTCTGCACATTTCCCACACCGTTCCTCTGCCTTGCACCTACTAGCAATGTGGCCCAAATCCCTGGCATCTGAAACAGCGGATCGGGTTTGGTACGAACGGCCGGACCGTGATGGCCATCCATCCCACTTTCACTTTTCCCGGCAACTTGGTTCCTGAAAAGAGGAGGAGAAACGTTCCTGTGTCCGAGTTCTGGCCCTCACCCGTTCTCAAAAGCTTTTTCACTTCCATGACGCCTTGATACCTAAGCCCTTCAAGGACCTCCTCTTCCGAAACATTACACAAGTCGGTACAGCTAATCACGCCTCTACAGCTGTTCTTTGTTGAGTGAGGAGACACCTTGATGGGGACAGACACATATCTTTTGGGGGTGCGGATTTCCAAAGAGGTTGTTGCCAGCAACTTCTTCGCAGCACATTCGCTTTCCATCTCAACTTCTACCCGTCCATCTGGGTGTCGGTACGTGCGCTTGGGCTGGAATTTCGCCAAAGCTCCATGAAGCTGAAACGGGTTCAACTTCATGGTCCTGTCCTCTACACGAATGACAAGTGTCAAGGGGGTAGCCTGCTCTGGTTGAGTTCGCGCGGGGGGCCTGGCGTCCGGAGAGTCCATCAAATCAGCGGTGTCAGAGGGTGAGCTAGGGGTAGTCGGGTTCATGGCAGGGGTCGGAGTCCGTGCAGTCGGATCGGAGAGAGCGGGTGCAGATAAAGACGCCATGATAGAGGAGTTTACCTTCGGCCCCCGGGTTGCCAGCTGTCAATAGCTGGGCCCGGGGGCTGGTACAGTGCCTACGGGGGCAGGTGCGCCCGTCTCAGAGGGGCGAGAGGTACTCACACAACCCCTCCGATCAGAACGCACCCACCCCCTTGACGCCATCAGCCCAGTGTGCCGGCAAGGCCATGAGTCGGGACGAAGCAAAACGCGGCAGCCCTCACGCAGCGGAGACTGCAGTCTACCAGGCGCGCGCAACAAGCCGGAGTCTCGCAAATCGACGGTTTCCGAAACCACGGCCCGCGTCGCGCCCGGCAAGAGCTATCACAGTCCCCACCGCGAAGGGCGCCGCGCCGCACGCCCGAAACATAATCCCCCTGCTCAGCTGGACCGAGCGACAGTGCCCGTAGACACTGCCGCGTAGCTAGGCCGCCCGCGGCAGCGTACGGACGGCTTACCCCCGGTTGGATCGAGATATCTGGGCCAAAGGGGGCGTGTTGGAGCCCTCGGGACTGCCCCGCCCGAGGGGGACCTCAACCCCCAGGATCCCGTCAACCTCGTCGCCGGGGCTCGAGATAAGCCTCGAGTGGGCGCCTTACACCCATAAAATGCCGAAGGAGGCAAATAACTGTGGGACGGATAACTGAAGCATAAAAAGAGGACAGGAACTAAAAATAATCAACAAAATAAGAAAACAAAAACAAACAGGAGCTACATACTGGGAGGTGCAGGACAGATCTGACCCGATCCAATACGGTTACCGACCAGGTAACAAAGGGCCCGTAAGGCAATCATCAGCATCGCCGCGGACCTCATCTTATTTTTTTTTTTTTTTTTTTTTTTTTAATATTAATTAATCATACCAGAGCCACCGACGACGGACGCCGACTCTAACCGAGGGAAGTCGGAAGAGGCAGCGGCCGTCGGGGGCTAGAAAAGATGTATCCGCGGCGATGCGACAACGTGCCTCCCAAGGCTGACTGGGGCCCCGGGCGCGTCACACCCCGTTGCTCCAATCTTTACTTGCGGGACGAATCCGGCAAATGAAGATCGGTCCCCTGAGGGGTTTCAATGGTTTCTAAGCTATTTGAGAATATATTATCAATTTGGCTGTTCGAGTTCGCCTGGTGTCTTATTGTTTTCGATATAGTTGGAAGAAATCCATAGGACACATTGTTAGCAAAAAACTTCTTGTCCAAGAATCAGTCTCAATGGTAAATAGATCTAAGTTGAAATCACCCGTGATATAAATAGCTTTATTGAATCTATGTAACCATTCCAGACAGGTACTAAGTTCCTCAATAAACTTTAATTTATCTGTATTTGGTGATTTATAAACTTGACAAACAATAATTGACTCATTATCAGATGGTTTTGCAGAAACGCAAACAACTTCAGCTGTTGAAAATGTTGGAAGATGCAACTGGGTGGGGGACAAATCTCTTATATATATAATCCTGCACCCCCTCCCCTTTTGTCGACTCTATGGAAAAATAGGCTTTGTAGGAGGGTATTTGAAATGCATTTTCTATCTCTTTGTTTATCCATGTCTCAGATATCGATATAAAACGAAGAGGCATACTTATTTTTCTAAGGAGATCACAAAATTGGTCAAACTTGTTTAGAAGAGATCTTATGTTTATATGGAGGATATCTAAATCAGGTTCCTTCGAATTAAAGTCAACTATCAATCTTGAAGGCAAGTAGTATACACATTCGGTTCTTAATCTTTCAAATTCACGATGAGCATTTACATTGTCATCTACTGACAGAGAAGAAAAGGGTTAATTGTTTTATCCTGGAAATCTAATCCAGTGACAACATTATTCATTCAATATGGGAAAAGACCTGGGCTTAAGCCTGACAGAGAACGACCTAAAGCAGAAATGAAATAGCCAAAAGTTCAGAAAAAAGGTATTGGCAACGATAATCACTTATGTGAACCGGAGTCTAGAGAATGGGCAATGTGATATCGAAAATGTTATCATTCCTACGGATTTGAATGCACGACACATGTCCAATTAGAATCGGAGACACATGTCTAGGTCTCGAGTCGTTTGACAGTGTGAATTCTAGACACGTCATCCTATCTATTTCATATTTTAACGTAATTTTCAGTGCATAATTTACAAATTCGTTATTTCCATAGCCAAAACTAAGTGGGAAACAGAAAAAATATCAAGGTTGCGCGGATCAAGCACAAAATAGTAATAGGTAACTAAATCTAGTTGGAGTGACAGGCAGATCAGTGCGGTTGAAATCAGTTTTAATTCGATAAACAAGTCAAAATCTGCATACTCTTATTGAAGAAAGAGAGAGAGAGAGAGGGCGCATCGCCAAGATCAGGTCTCCGGAATGAAAAGGTGAGCTGCAAAAAAAGGCATAAAACACTTTAAATATCCAACAAATCGAAATTTATTAACTCTTGATGTGAACAGTATGACAGGGACAAACCAATCTCTGTTCCGCAGTCTAAGGTCATGGTTCTAATTGCCAAGATCATTTACTACAATTTATAGGTTTTATATTCAAGTTCATGGATTGAGTATGTTAGAACAATCATACTAGTCCTATCCCCCACACCGCTAAGTTGGTATTTGGTAGGTCTCGAAATATGACAGCAGCTGCCACTTACCTATCACAGTGCAACAGGTTTGCATGTGCCTGAGGTTATAAAAGCCTGGGTCACATGAGTAGCAGAAGGATGAAGAGACTGATAACAGCATGGTAACTAGTTCTTTAATTGTTCACACATAATGGTTCCATGTCATACTGTCTCATAGGTCAGTTGGCATTCTGAAGTAGAGCATTTATGACAATTTACATATGATTGAATTATTGCTGGGTACACCAGTTATGTAAGCATATCAATAATAGATTACTTGTATAACTTGTATTATTATTACTTGTATAAATATTTTCATTTATATTCGTCCCTCCTCTGGTGTTAATGAAGTTCCACTACAAAAACATATTTTAAAGGGCCATATAAGAAATTATTTCATTGAAAAGTACAGAGAGCAGCAAGATAAAGCTAGCCTGAAAATGTGCCAAAATCCATTCTTCTTTTCCTCTTTCTCTGGAAGAAATGCTCGTTTCTAACTATCTCGCTTGCCTTTTGTACCAGTTTTTTATTTCTTTATAGAAATAACCCACAAATACCCTTACTCTGACACCTGTGGTTCCCTCGAATGTTACTAGTTCATCTATCTTTTCGGGGGACCACAGGGATAATTTATTAGGATTAAGTTGTATTGCATGATTAAAAAACAAAGGGGCGGGGAGTGGTGCGACCCTATTGCAGTAATTAATACTTCTAAACCTGTTTATAATGGAACTTTAGTAGCGGGGTCGCACGGGTACGGAAGGGCACTCCTGCCTACCTATTAAAAGGGTAGTGGGTTAAAAAAACTGCACAAGTCATTCATCCAGCCCGTATCATTGTACGGCAGCGAGACATATATGCAATTTGCCAAAAATCGAACCGGGAAGTGATGGATAAAACCGCCAGGGCCGCAGCGCGAGTTATCACTGAATGCCCAAAGGACACAAGAACCGAGTACTTATGGTAGAGGCGCGCGAGACTGCCGAGAGGAAAACAAAACGGCGCCTCAAAAACCGGGACACATGGCGAGAACGAGCGGAGGAGATCGCTGTGCTCGCCGACCTCGAGGGGCCGCCCTGCGAAAATATAACGAGACCCGACGCGCACCCATGGGATCGCGACCTATTGGCCAACGTCACAATATGCACCAAAGCGCGGAGATAGCTAACCGGTCGGCACCCCCGAACGCTCGCAGGGTGGCTTTCCAACAAACCCTGGCAGAGCTCCCCCAAGTCCAGTCAACATATTTTACCGACGGATCAACAAGGGACGGCTTTGGCGATGGAGGGAGGCATTTCGAGAACTGAGGCGGATGGTCGCGGCCCACGCACTTGGTCCATCCCGGCAGGCACAATAACAAGCTCATACCGCAGCGAAATGCTTGCGATGAGTGAGGCAATGGACATCAATCAAGCCCCCGAAAATATAAACAGCTTCAGAATCTGCACCGACTCCCTATCGTTGCTGGAAAAACTCAAGGAGGCACCATGGGGCCTGAGGTGTGAAACCCTCACTAAAGTGATAGACAGCATTAGGAAGATCCCCGAAGAGAATAAGAAACTACAGCTAGTCTGGGTGCCGGGGCATGCGTGTGTCGAGCAGAACGAGGAGGCGGACCAGGCAGCCAATGAGGGACGCACCCTAAAACGTCGGGATCAACCGCCCCTTCCCATCGATTTTGTCACGGCCAAGTCGGCGGTTCGTGGGGCCTGCCGCCGGCGATGGGCGGGGGCTCACCATGAGGGGGTTCCGCCGGACCACGTCCACCGTCACATCTCCGGGGGCCGACCGCCGAAGATGAACAGCAGATGGACCAGAAGGGAACAAGTGGTGCTGCACCAGCTTCGCGTTAACCGGTGCCCACTCTTAGCGGACACGCTCCGCAGGTGGAGCAGGCCTGGATTGTGCACCGCTTGCAATGAACCGGAGACCACTAATCACTTCATCACAGATTGCATTAAATACCAGGCGGCACGCACGAGACACCTGGGCCCTGTCCCAGACATCAGCATAATCCACGAGGACCCCGAGTCGACCATGCGCTTCGTTCGGGCATCCGGTCTCCTCCGGGAGGCCCGGTGATCGGCGACCTGCCGGATCCGCGGGACGAAGAAGAAGAAGAAGCAGTACAGTGTTACGTACTTTTTTCAGAAGCTAGACCGGTTTCTTCCCTCCCTTGAAAGCGGTAAACAAATTGATATTCTTATAGTGACGGTAGCAAAGTTGGTCATATTCAAAGCCCGTTTAATTAAACGACAACCAACAGTGGCACATTTTATGCAGTATTTACGGTCAGAAGCCGAAAAAGAGGAAAAAGTTGCGAGGAAGAAGGATAGAATCGGGAATTTTGACGAAAAATGGGGAGAGATGGGGAGATTGGCCCTCCACCAGTCATAGCTCTCTGATGGCCGCAAAATATCACTTGAAATTGAAAATAGCGTCCGGAGCGTACTTTGTCTTTGCATTGTTGGAATGTAACTTACAAAGTGCATGCTATCACATACATATACACATTACACAAGTACACATTTGCACACAGGCTGAAGCAATACGCGAATGCACGCACACACTCACCATACTCACCCACACACATGTCACACTTCCAGTCCTGCACACAGTCCATACCCACAGTTACACGTTCTTACCCATACCAACAACCAAACACACAAAATGTCACTCTCCAAATCACAGGCTCTCTCGCTCCTCCGTAAGACGCATGTAGCGATTCACTCAGGTGAAGTAACGCGAGAGATGCTGGCGTAGCGTTGGAAGAGTGTTTTTGAGATGTAACATTGTATGGAAAATAAACCTGAAAAAAAACTTTATGGTTGTGAGTTTTGGGCGACAAGGAGTGGTAGAGCTCTTCAGGAGTTAAGTTTAACGTATCATTCTAGCATTAAGAGGCTTGTTAAGGTTCCCAAATGTTCAAGAAATCATCGGTTGTGCCATGAATTAAAACTTCTGACCTTCCAAATGCACAAGGTAAGGACTTTGGTATTCGAACGAGTCCTTATCTTTAGCTTCCTGTTCTTGTCTTTGTTGCCCGTTTTCGGAAAGGGTGATGTCTAACTGCCTTACCACAAAAAATCATCCTGAATTTTGCATTTATAGATCTACCAAGCCAGGTTAACACTCTGGGTACCTTAAGATTGCCGCGACCAAAGCGAAGACTTCTGCTGGCCCTACTGTACTGGTGGCCAATACGAGTACTTTTAAGAATGATTTCATGATTTTATTTATGGACATTCTAATAACTATAATAAAAATATAATTTTCATATCGTAGCCGGCTTAAATTAGGTACATAACTTGCTCAACTCTTATATCTACCAGTTCCCATCTTATGTCTTTTCAACCAGCTGAACCAGTTTCCAACCCGTTGAAGAGACATTAGATGGGAACTTGTAGCGCTAAGTGTTGGGCAGCTTACATGTACCTAATTTAAGAAGGCTACGATCTGAAATACTTAATTTCTAAGATAATTATTATAATGTTCATGAATAAAAACATATGAAACTCGTTTTAAAAGTATTTAAAACCAAGAATAAGGCACGGCAAGAGCAGAAACCATTTTTTTGGTCGCAGTAATCTAAACGTACCCAGAGTGCTAACCTGGCTTGATAGATCTGTGAAAGGAAAATTCAGGATTAGTTTTTTGTGGTAAGTCAGCTAAGACATCACCCTTCCCGAAAACGGCCAAAAAGACAAGAACAGGAAACCAAAGATAAGACCCAAAGAATTCGAATACCAAAGTATTCCTCTTTGACCATCCTAAGACGACGATAGCCTATAGCCAGAGTCAGCTGCCCCTCCAAGGCGACGTACTACGATATTTGCATCATGTAACCCACTTAAAAATCCCTTATTACTCGGAAACCATGAAACCTAAAACAAAGCAACAGACATTAATGTGTTTGTCTTGACACTAGGATTCAAATGTTATGCACCATGACCATGCAAGGTCACATTATGACCTCGAACTTAATTCAAAGTCAAATGGTGACCTTTCAAGGTCATTTTGAATATCATTCCAATCGTTTCGGAATGTCATCACTCTGCTACCAAATTAAAGAATGCATCTTGCTTTGTTCAAAAGTTATAGACAGAAACGATTTTGGAAGCCGTAACCTTTGGTTACCTTTGGTTACCTATTGTGACCTTAGTGTTGACCTGACTTCAAAATGTATAACTAATAGATTTTTCGTTTCAAAAAGCTTTCGAATGATTTTTAGAAACTTGATTTAGCTCTTTTAGAATCCGGGTTAAACTCTTGTTTTGTCAGCCTCATTTTAGAAGAACAGAATCACCTTACGTGGGTTTAGAAATCAGATTATAACACGTTGACCTGACCTGACATGATACCAATTTTCGGCCATAATTTGTAGATTTGATCACCCTAGAGGTCTGACAGTGGCGTCTGTCACATTTGAGAAGCATTCGCGATTGGCTAATGACGTCACAAATACTTTTAGAAGCTAAAATAATGTGATTTTTAGGTATGGAACAATGCAATCGTCCTTGTATGAGACGAATAAGGATGGGTTGTGGGTGTGGGGTGACTCAGCCTGTGCGTGGGTGTGGGGTGACAGCCTGTGGGTGGGTGTGGGGTGACACCCTGTGCGTGGGTGTGAGATGACAGCTTGTGCGTGGGTGTGGCCGGGTGACATCCTGTGGGTGGGTGTGGGGTGATTCAGCCTGTGCGTGGGTGTGGGGGACAGCCTGTGGATGGGTGTGGGGTGATTCAGCCTGTGCGTGGGTGTGGGGTGACAGCCTTTGGGTGGGTGTAGGGTGACAGCCTGTGCGTGGGTGTGGGGTGATTCAGCCTGTGCGTGGATGTGGGGTGAAAGCCTGTGCGTGGGTGTGGGGTGACTCAGCCTGTGTGTGGGTGTGGGGTGACAGCCTGTGCGTGGGTGTGGGGTGACTCAGCCTGTGTGTGGGTGAGGGGCGATTCAGCCTGTGGGTGGGTGTGGGGTGACAGCCTGTGGGTAAGAGTGGGGTGATTCAGCCGGTGCGTGGGAGTGGGGTGACAGCCTGTGCGTGGGTGTGGGGTGACTCAGCCTTTGGGTGGGTGTAGGGTGACAGCCTGTGCGTGGGTGTGGGGTGATTCAGCCTGTGCGTGGATGTGGGGTGAAAGCCTGTGCGTGGGTGTGGGGTGACTCAGCCTGTGTGTGGGTGTGGGGTGACAGCCTGTGCGTGGGTGTGGGGTGACTCAGCCTGTGTGTGGGTGAGGGGCGATTCAGCCTGTGGGTGGGTGTGGGGTGACAGCCTGTGCGTGGGTGTGGGGTGACTCAGCCTGTGCGTGGGTGTGGGGTGACAGTATGTGCGTGGGTGTGGGGGGACAGTCTGTGCGTGGGTGTGGGGTGACTCAGTCTGTGCGTGGGTGTGGGGTGACTCAGTCTGTGCGTGGGTGTGGGGTGACTCAGTCTGTGCGTGGGTGTGGGGTGACAGTCTGTGCGTGGGTGTGGGGTGACAGTATGTGCGTGGGTGTGGGGTGACAGTATGTGCGAGGGTGTGGGGTGACATTCTGTGCGTGGGTGTGGGGTGACAGTCTGTGCGTGGGTGTGGGGTGACTCAGCCTGTGTGTGGGTGAGGGGCGATTCAGCCTGTGGGTGGGTGTGGGGTGACAGCCTGTGGGTAAGAGTGGGGTGATTCAGCCGGTGCGTGGGAGTGGGGTGACAGCCTGTGCGTGGGTGTGGGGTGACTCAGCCTGTGCGTGGGTGTGGGGTGACAGCCTGTGTGTGACTGTGGGGTGACAGCCTGTGCGTGGGTGTGGAGTGACTCAGTCTGTGCGTGGGTGTGGGGTGACTCAGTCTGTGCGTGGGTGTGGCGTGACAGTATGTGCGTGGGTGTGGGGTGACAGTATGTGCGTGGGTGTGGGGTGACAGTATGTGCGAGGGTGTGGGGTGACATTCTGTGCGTGGGTGTGGGGTGACAGTCTGTGCGTGGGTGTGGGGTGACTCAGTCTGTGCGTGGATGTGGGGTGACTCAGTCTGTGCGTGGGTGTGGGGTGACTCAGTCTGTGCGTGGGTGTGGGGTGACAGTCTGTGCGTGGGTGTGGGGTGACAGCCTGTGCGTGGGTGTGGGGTGACTCAGCCTGTGCGTGGGTGTGGGGTGACAGTATGTGCGTGGGTGTGGGGGGACAGTCTGTGCGTGGGTGTGGGGTGACTCAGTCTGTGCGTGGGTGTGGGGTGACTCAGTCTGTGCGTGGGTGTGGGGTGACTCAGTCTGTGCGTGGGTGTGGGGTGACAGTCTGTGCGTGGGTGTGGGGTGACAGTGTGTGCGTGGGTGTGGGGTGACAGTCTGTGCGTGGGTGTGGGGTGACTCAGTCTGTGCGTGGGTGTGGGGTGACTCAGCCTGTGCGTGGGTGTGGGGTGACAGCCTGTGCGACCCACCTTGTCCATGGCGATGGTGACGTCGATCAGCAGCTGGTCGGCGTCGGCCTGGTGGCGCCGGTAAGCCTGGATCAGGGTGCGGGTGCGGGTGATGTCCTTGTCGACGAGCTCCAGCAGCGGTCCGTGCTCGGAGGTCAGCGCCTCCAGCTCAGCCTTCAGCCGCTGTGCCTGCACCAGACCAGCCACCAGTGCACCGTCAACCAATCCCAATCAGGCCATTTTTTAACATGTTAACTGGGGGCCATTTGCCCCCCAGTCGGCCGAAATGCCCCCCCCAGTGGCCGGAAATTGGCCCCCCAGTGAAACAGACAGGAAATGACTTAATCTTCAACAAATGCAAACTCACCTAACGAAATTAAGACAGAACACCACCCGATAATAATTTAGTTTAATTGCTGGTGCCAAATTGATAATTCACAAAAATTGTGTTAAACATTTCCATCCGTGGCTGTCTCCTACATCGAAGACGAAACAACCCGCGTAGTTATGGGAAATCCCGGCAAAAGCAGTCTCAGCATCAACTAATAACAACGCTGGAGATGAACACTGGTCTATAACCAATCAAAAATCATGTTCTATCCGACCGGAAGTCCATACCCCAGCCAGAATCGTGAGATTGTATGATGCTCTCATTTCACACGCAGTCAGTTGTGAGCGCTTAGAGCTCGTTCGTGGATTAGACGGGACACGGTGTAGTCGAAGTGCGTAAGACTGGTTGCTGGTGTGGCGGTGTGAGGTGCTTAGCCTTTTTATTTATTATTGTGGTGGTAGCATACATAAACGTCACCACCGGCAAAAAGTGAGGGGGCCAGCCAGACTTCAACCTGATGCTGACAACAAACTTCTCACGTTAGTACTAAAACTGTTTGAATTTGGGGTCCTCGTTGCCTTCCGCAGCGGCTGGTTATACAAATTTCCGGTTTTCTCCCATTTTGACCGGGATCAGAAAATTGCTGGTCAAAAAGTGGGCGGGGGGGCAGGCCCCTGGTCCCCCTTTTCCGACGCTTGTTGTAGCATACGTGAAATTTATAGTGATATCGCTGCATCAATTTGTTCTGCAAAGTCGATAAGTTGTTAGCTGGCCTTTCTCATCGATTCCTTGATGTTGAAAATTGGGAGAGATTATATATTCGGCCACAGCCCTTCGTTAGAATCATCAAACTGTCTTCCGAGAAACCCTTCCACCAAGAAAAGAGCTGGCGACGCCCTATGACCCTGACAGTTGGTGCGTTGATAAGCCTAAAAAATTATTAACTGGTTTTTGTACTACATTCCCTAGATGATTTTGACAGCAACAGCCACATATCATAGTAGGTATGTACCAGGCCATTTTTTAACATGTTAACTGGGGGCCATTTGCCCCCCCAGTCAGCCGAAATGCCCCCCCAGTACCTGGAAAATTGCCCCCCCCAGTGAAATAGACAGATGACTTAAAATTGACCAAATGCAGACTCACCGAACGAAAATAAGACAGAACACCACCCGATTATTATAACTTCGTTCTATTTCTGGTCCCAAATTGGCAATCCACAAAAATTTTGCTATAAATCTCCACCCGTGGCTGTCTACTACATCGTGCGAAGACGAAACAAAGCGCGTAGTTACGGGAAATCCCGGCAAAGCAGCATCAACTAATCACAACGCTCGAGATGAGCGCTGACCTACAACCAAACATCCTGTTCTAACCGACTAGAAGCCCACATCCAGGGGCGCAGCCAGAGCTTTAGTATGGGAGGCACACCAACTTCGAGGGGCACCCCGGAAGAAAAACGGCACTTTTTAAGGTAACCTAAAAAAACTTACTTTATCTTTGTTTATATCATTTTTTGGGCATCTATGGTTCAATAAAAATGCAAATCAAGCATTGACGGAGAAGGAAAACTAGATTTAAAAAAAATCACCAAAATTGCATGGAAGTAGCCGAAACACGACTGTTTTGAATAGATTTAAGGGCAAATCAGCCAACTCATGCAAATACTTAACATCAGAGAAATTAGCGGAGCCTGTGATATCTGTTATCATGTGCAAGTTAAGAAATATTGGAGTCGAAAATTCATTTGTTATGCCCGCTGGTTTTGTCGTGACGACTGAGCGCTGGTTGAACGTAGATTAAGTTTCTCGCCTCCCAGAATCACCGTGGAACGAGGAGTGGCATAGTGATTTTGGAAGAATACAATTTTTGCTGCCGGAATAATTTGGGAGATACCTTGTGAACGCGTTTATCAAGTTCCATATTCTCAAGGATCGGTCCCAATTAAGGGCATTGAAAAGGTGAACAGGTCGGTGGTTTGGATGGGTATGGTGTGACAGGGTTGAAAATTGTGAAATTTTATTTAATGAATTAATAAATTAGTTTATGTATTTTAAATTAATTTGATTTCCAATTAATTATTTTTAATTTTCAAAAAGTTTTTTAATTAATTTATTTATTTAATTAATTTATTTATTTTAATTAATTAATAAATTTCTTAATTTAAATAAATTAATAGAAATCCTGGATTAGAGGACTGTGCTCTGAGCTCAGGGGCACATGTCTTTTTATCATCCCTTCCCAGAAACCACCAGTATAATAATTTATATAACCAGGGATGCGTAGCCATCACAAGCCGTTTTAGCGATGCCTCATTCCTCGTTAGCTCGTTTAGGGAGTTTCTATTGTGTTCTTACTTCCCATCATTTCAAGACCAGCTCTGGAGCCCCCAGATGTGGATCAGAGCCCTCCAGAGCAGCTTCCCCCATCCCCCCGGTTGTGCCTTCAGGGACTAGACTAGCTCAGTGACCCCGCCCCGAGATGATGGGAGTTGGCCTAGTGTTATTATTCTCTATCTATTCAAGACCACCTCAGGAGCCCCTGATGTAGATTAGGGCCCCCAGAGCAGCTCATGCTTCACCCAGGGATTAGACTAGCTCAGTGGCTCCAGAGATTAGGTCATCAGACTAGCTCAATGGGCCCCAGATAGGCTCATAGGGCCTTAAACCAGTTCAAGAAGCCCCCGAACAGTTTAAGGCGCCGATCACCTCAGGGAGCCTCAGGCCGACTAAGGAGCTATCACAAGCTCAGCGCCCAGACCAGCTTAGGGTACCCCCAGAACCCAGATCCACTCTTGGGGCCCAGATCAGCTCTTGGGACCCCAGATAATTTCAGGGGCCCCAAGTCAGGTCAGGGGCAAGATCAAGTCAGGTCAAATTCCTGGTCCCCCTTGTATCTGCCACTGGCGGCGCGGGGGGCAGTCTCCTAGCCTCCTCAAAACGAGACCTGGCTCCGTGACGGCGAAGTACCTTAAACAATTTGTTCGTCATACTGAAAAACCTTCATTGGAAAAAACCGTATTTTGTATTTTCATATAAGTAACGATGACGTGAAGGATGGAATTACCATGCTATTACACTGATAGCATGGTAATCCTCTTAAGGGCAAAGGGACGCCATTGCGAGAAAAGCCCCCGAAATTCCTGCACGGCCTTAGGCCCGCAGGAATTCTGTACGGTCTAGAAAGGTGATAAAACTTGTCAACTAAACAATTTTAGACGTTTTTCAGCCCCCAGCAAGCTTTCCTGGCCATGTCAAATATACCCCGTTTGCCAATACCTTAAGCTGTAAAACGCCTGCGGCATCACGATGATGACGTTACCGTCGCAAAATGCCAGGCAACTTGAACGGGGGCTGGCTCAAAACACGCACGATCATACCACTCCTATCCTGAGCTCCCTAGGATGACCCACGATCGAGTCACTAGCAGCTGAAAGGGACGTCATTAACATGTTTAAAGCACGGAATCTTTGTTTAAAACCCTGACGGGTCTCCCGAAGAGATTCCAACTATGTGTGGGCCACAGCGAGGTACCGGCCCGAGAAACGCGCGGCTCGTCAACAGGCACTGGACAAAAACCAGAACAAAGTCAATCCAGCAGCCGGCCCTTCGTCTTGCCGCATCACAACGGTCGCTCGCTTACCAAGGTGTAAAGCTTTGAAATGATTTGCCACCTGTCACCATAAGCGCCACATAATTAGCTAGCTTAAGAAAAGCTATCAGATAATCACGATCTGTCAGTCATTATTGGTCAGACATGGGTCACTTCAACCTATTGCATATCGACCGTCTTGGTTTCCTGCCTGTATGCTGGTTAGTGTGCTATGTGTTGACATTTGGATGGAATCTGATGGACGACAAATTTTCAATAATTGTTTCGTTTACCCTAGTCCAGCGAGGCAATTAAACCAACGCTTCCTTATACCCTGTCCCCTCCCCGGAGAGCGATGATGTACTTGGAGAGTTGGTTTATGCTAGGCCTGTCGAGCTATGAGATCACCGGTCCCACCCCCCCCAGGAGGAAAGGTTAATTGGGTTGCCCCCGCCCCTCCCCAAAGTTCGGATCTGCGTCTCCGCCCCTGATGGAAGTCACAGATTTCGTTATTAAGGGTGCGTTATCAATGTTAACCCTATGGGAGCATATTTCGTGAGATATCTCGTAAAGTAACGTGGCTATCGTCGTGATTTTTTCACCAGAAGTAGATAATACGTGTATCCTTACGGCACTTGCTTTTTCAAGCCTGATAGATTTCTAGTTTTTGTAGAATTTGACGTTCTTTTTCAAATGTCTCAAACTTTTTTCTTCAAAATTTTTCAAATTTCCAAACTCAAAGTTTGAATAACTTTTTGCTCAATAGGTATAATCATTAAAATAGTGTGGGTTGGCCTCTGTTCTAAGAGCCAGTCTCCACAACTCTGTTGTACTTTTTTGAATTTTTTCCTTATACGAAAGATATAAGAAGCTGAAATTTGAAAGCGTTTTCCAAAAATTCAAGGTAAAAATCGGGAAAACGGAAAAAACAGAGTTTTGCGGCTATCTTCTCTTTACAATCTCCACACAAAGTCAAAACAAAAAATGGCTCGGCGAAAAAGTTATTTCAAGATTTATATAACTTTCCCAATAGATGGCGCTGGCAGTACCGGATTCACATGAGTAGCCGCTGTGGCAGGTCTGTTCATTCATGCTTTGGTGAATGGGACGGAAGCAGTGGCATAGCCAGAAATACATCAAGGTAGTTGATAGCAGAGAAACTGCAGATATAAGCAAAAGTGAATATATTCACGAATGTGGATAGGAAAAATTGAACAAAAGGAGGACCTATAGTCTGGCCACCCATTGGCTACGCCACTGGCACAAGGACACCTGTTTACCGGCATGACCGGTGCCTCTGCGCCTCCGGCGCGGGCCAGTCACGTGGCAGTCGACAGGGGATATGATCCAGCTGCTGAGGCCCTGCTGAGTGGACAAGGACGTCTCCATTGAGCAGTGCCGGATCTAGCCGGTCGATTTGGGGGGGACAAGCCAAAGTCACAACAAAGAAACGTCACGCGGTGAACAATGTTGCCGCAATGTAACTTGACGGTACCTCATCGGAATACTCAAGGTGAAAGGCAAAAATAAACCGTCACGGGGTGAAAAATATACGCACAAGATGGTTGGTTTCTGCTATCCATGGCCCAATGTTTACACTGAAGTTGACTGGTTCTGTTTGAAGTTACGTGTTAAAGGAACAAAAATCTCGCTTGTGAACTCAAGAGGAGTCGGGGCAAAAAGAAGGTCGATCGCTGTGTGTGTGTGGAGGGGGGCGAAAGCATAGTTTTATTCCGAGCTTTTCCGTTGGGGGAATGCCTTTTTGCCCCTCCACTCTGGATCCGCCACAGCCATAGAGTTTGCATGGACTTTGACTACTGTGTTTTCAAATCAAGTATTTGAAATGGGGAATATGAACGCATTGTAAAAAAACTGTGTGATTTACCCAAACTAATATTACATGATCCCGGGCATTAAAACTGGTTCGGTTTTTACCACACCAACATTCAGTAATCTCAGCGAGGTGTTCTCTAATTGGATCGATAATCTAAACCAGCGAGAGATGAACTATAATGATGTGTCAATGAGCTTTTGTCTTTGAAAAACTACCAGAAGTCTATAAGGGTGCATCGTACCTGCTCGTACCCGGAAGTGAAATCTAGCAGCTGATCATTCTAAGTCAGCCTAACAATTTTCGGGCCCTCAAAAACCATGATCAGTGCTCTTACAATCAACAAACTGGGCTCAAAAGCATCAGACTTCACTCGACCGATTATCCAATCATGATTGATGATATTTCGGTAACTCCATTACCGAGAGAAATAGCGACTTGTCTTATAAAATAAGATTGTGGTAATGCGGCGAAAATAGCTGATTCGGGCTTGCCAACGTCCCGCAGAAAAAATATGTGGGAATTTTAGAATGACTACTAAGCAACCGAGGAGAGAGAGAGAGAGAGAGAGAGAGAGAGAGAGAGAGAGAGAGAGAGAGAAAGAGAGTGGGGGCAAATAGTCAGACGGGAGTGTTTATCTCTACAGGGGAGCGTCGCTCGCGGGATGATTTTTACGTCGAAAACAGCCCCAGTGTAGGCCATAGCAAAATTCGGATTTTTAACACGCGCATTGACGGGTGGCGGGTACCCGCCTCCCCCTCGGGTTTTTCGTAGATAACATAACAACGACGGCGCGTAGCGCCGCCGTACTTGGCATACCTTTTCCTCATCATTTTTAAAACTTTCATATAAATCTTAAGGTTAGGTCATCTCAGCTCAGGTCACCAGTACAGGTCAAGTGACCTGACCTCAAAAAAAAGTTTAAGATAGCATAAGTCGGAACAGGGTAAACCTATCCGATTGAAACTCATATCACATGATGGCCCCACCGAGCTCTCAAAAATATGTTATTTTATATCGATGACCTAAGGTCAGGTACGAGCTATGACCTCTCTTTTGGAAATACATGGGGAAAATGGTTTTAACTGAATAACTTAGTAATGAATAGAGATAAAGCGTTTATTTTAACTGTATTCGATTTGCCTTGTCATTGCGGTTCTAATGATATGCATTTTGACCAATTTGACCTTGACTTGACCTCAGGTCAGGTCAAATCCTTGATTTGGCCTAGCAAGGTCATATTATATATCATTCGATTCGGCTTGCTGCGAAGATTGTTATAATTTAAATTGTTTTGCTCTATCTTTACTTGTTCAGATGCAATGGCCGAAAAATTGATTTACATGGTATCCCTACTACGGCATGTTTTGACCTCTAGTGACCTTAAATGTGACCTGAAAAAAATATTTCAAAAATATTTTCGATGGAGAAGTAGATGGGCTATCCAACGCCGTTTACCGTTTTTCGCTACCTAGCGCGGTTGTCGAGATCTTAGGGGGGCGGGTACCCACCCCCCGTCAAGGCGAAGGTGGCTCAGATGCGCGTGTTAATGCGCGTGTTAATGGGGCTGGTGTTTTAAATCAAAATAACTATGCATTATTTTTGTGCTATAAAATACACCATGAAAATAATAAATCAATTTTGAAATTGGGCAGGAGGAAGAAATTGGGACAACTCCTTTCAGTTATCACACATTTGTATTTCCTAAGAAGTCTCATTAAAAACATGAATGGAGCTTTGCAATTCTACCTAGATTTTTACATTACGATTGCTGCACTTACCCAATGATATGACTGACTAATAAAGCATAGCATGATCAAAGGGACTGAGGATCATACTGAGCCGATGGTTACCACATGGTGTTATGTTTTGGACCCCAAAACAGTCAATTATGTGCAGACCCTACACTGTCACCGTCATGGACAGTGGCGGATCCAGGGGGAAAGGCATTTGCCCCCTCCCCAAACGGAAAAGCTCGGGGCAAAACTATGTTTTTGCACCCCCCCCGCCAAAGCGATTGATCTCCTTTTTCCCCGACTCCTTTTTAGTTTGAAAGCAATATTTTGGTGCTTCAACTCTCAACTTCAAACAGAACCGGTTAAGTTCAGTGGAAATTTGGGGCCATGGAGAGGAAAAAAGTATCTTGAGCCCATATTTTTCACCCGGTGACGTTTTTTTGCTTCTCGCCTGACATACCGAAAATCTTACTGGGAAGTCACATTGTAGCGCTGTTTTGCACTGCATGACTTTTTTTGCTTTTCGACTTTGGTTTGCCCCTCCCAAACCGACCGGCTAGATTCGCCACTGGTCATGGATGCGGTTTTATGCCTATGAAACATACCAGAAATCATGAATCTGCCGATGTGATACTTGTTCCAAATGGTCCCATAGATTCAACGGAGAGGAGTTTACTTTTTCATGACATACAAAGAAGATTCAGCACAAAGTCGCAATTTGTAAAATGCATTCCTGCGTTCACTTCCTTGCTGTCGCTCGCAAGCTTATTCCGTCTGATGACCACATTTCAAGTACGTCCTTTCTTTCAAGTCTTACCTTCTCTTGTGGAGCAGTGAGGGTAACTAAAAGGCTGAAATCACAAACAGAGCCTCAGGTGAGGCTAGGCCACTTCACTTCCAACAAAAATGTGTATTTTGCTTTGAACGGATTTGGGGCACAGGAAATTCTCTAGTGTAATTAACTGAGAGCAAAAATGGGCCAGAATCTGGTAAGCTTTCAGTTTTGCTATGGAAAATGTAGTACCAGAGTTGGAGGCTGAAGATTTATGGTCCCCCTCACTTTCTGGCCAGTTGCGGCCTGCCTGGCCGAGGCTGGATGGCGCACATCGTTCTGCAACTGGACAATGTAACCCTTCATGAATCTACTAACATATGAAATGTTGCTGAGTTGATGTTTTGATAAGCAATATGGCTTTATATTTTGCACACTTTTGTTTAAAAATGAGTGCCCCCGCAAATTTTCCATTATTTGGTTCATTTCGGACATCCGTTCAAAATTTCGTCGCAATCAGGTCGATTAATCAGCCTGAAGTAAATTTTGCATAGTCGTAGCTCATCAAAAATCGTACCGGAAAGCTACGTGGGTGTATTTTCAAAATGATATTGACAGAATAGTAGAAATACCTATATTAATATATATATATATATATATATATATATATATATATATATTGCATTCCAAATGAACTTAAAGTACAAAGGAAGAATAGGTTGTTCAATTCAATCTGTTTAGCATCAAATAGTCTATTTGACCCAAGACGGTGTTTTTACTGACGTGAGCTGAGTGCAATAGCAAGGAGAGGCGGGTGACAGGGAACGATCTTGAGGCAGGTTTATGCCGAATTAGCCCGCCAGAATCCTGTTCGTACTTTTATGTACCCAAACAATCGATTTTTGGGACATCTAGAAATTGATTGGCCTATGATCACTAAAAGCAAAAGCCGCCGCGAGAGATCTGTTCTAAAAAGTGAAAACCCAAAAAATTATCCCCCGGGGTCAGCTAAGATCTGTGGAAGCTTTCTTCATTTGTTGCCCATCATCCCCCTCAGCAGAGCAAAACTTCCGACAGCGCGAGAGGTTCTAAAATACGACCTTACCAGCAACAGGAAGATCCTCGCCTTTATGGAGATGCCACTGCTACCAGCGCAAGTGCAAATGTGAATATACTTTGAGCCAAGGCGTTCACGGAATATAGCTGGAAGGGGAAATTGCGACGGCTGCTGGATGGAAGACTTTTGCTAACAAAGAATAGAGTGGGAAGGCGATGGTAAAAAATAAAAGACGCGTTTAGTATGCTGGATAATCTTTAGGATGTGGCAGCGCCCCACTCCACAGTGTCCCAAAAATGGTTTTGCACTGGAATACGGAGTGTAAAGTTCATGTTTGAACGTATGGTAAGCCAGTGGAAAGCCCAAACGCTATAATATTGTGGAAGTTAGTTGAAACTCGATTACATGCCTTACTTAAAGTTCGCGCATTCTTCATCAAAAGTTTTCCTTCGTTCCACACTAGATGATTTTATTTACACTAGAATTATTGAACTATGCTAACAAAAAATACTAGGAAAGTGGGTCCAAAAGTGAGTAAGAAAAAAGTCAAATGGAAATTCAGAGCGCCTGTGTGTCATTCTCTACTAAGCATTCTAGGATTTCGATCATTGTCCCTCCATTGCCATGATCAAGGATGACACTCTCCTGAATACAAACGGCAGAACACTAAGCTCTACCAACATCAGCAAGACCAATTTCTGGCCGCCATGAGCTGGAATGACAAGAAAATTCAGGGAAAAAGAAAGCGGCGATTGTCCCGGGAGCAGAGTGAAAAAAATGAGGACGACGACTGCAGGGTAGAAATTCACTCCACTAGTGTGTCCCCATAGTACACTCCTCATAAGAAAAGGCAAACAATTGTGTGAGTCAGATTTCTGTGTCATATTCTGCCAGCATATGTTATCGCCGAGGCTGCTGACCAGCGACATTTCAGGAGGCACCATCGACCTTTCAGAGGGGCGCCGTGACCATTTCAGGGGGCACCGAGGGTCGAACGAGGGGGCACGTGTCCCCCTTTGGCCCCTGGATCTGCGTATGATTCTCCGACCTTGGGGTAGCCATGTGAGGACTTGCGTGTCCCGTTCATTAGTCCATCAGCTTAATCGCATTCAATGTTCCGAATTTCCGACCGGTAAACTCTCTTCACCCTCGGTGCTTGAATCTCAAGCCCAATGCAATATCTTTGCTGCTGATGCTGCCCCTTTGCAATTTATTTAGCAAATTACGCATCTATTCGGCTTTTGCTGTGATTTATACACATATTTTGGTCTCCTGACATATAACTGTGTTTTCTGTGTCCTTTAACACGCGCATTGACGGGGCGGGTACCCGCCCCCTTGGGTTTTTCGGATAACATAAAAACGTCGGCGCGTAGCGCTGCCGTACTTGGTATACCTTTTTCTCATCATTTTTACAACTTTTTTCAAAATTTTAGGTTCAGGTCATTTCAGGTCAGGTCACCAGTACAGGTCAAGTGGCCTGACCTAAAAAAAGTTTAAGATTGCATAAGTCGGAACAGGGTGAACTTATCCGATTCAAACACATATCACATAATGGGCTCACCGAGGACTCTAATATATGTTCCGGTATTTTTATATCGCTGACCTAAGGTCAGATACGAGCCATGACCTCTCCATTGGAAATACATGGGAAAATGGTTTTAACTGAATAACTTAGCAAGGGATAGCAATAGAATGTTTCTTAAGACTGCATTAAATTCACCTTGTCATTGCGGTTCTAATGATATGCATGTTTCCTAGTTTGACTTTGACTTAACCTCAGGTCAGGTCAAATCCGTGATTTGACCTAGCAAGTTCATATTATATATCATTCGATTCGGCTTGCTGCGAAGATTCATATTGTTCAAGTTGTTTTGCTCTATCTTTACTTGTTCAGATCAGTGACCGAAAACCTTCATGTACATGTTATCCCTATGACGGCATGTTTTGAACTCTAGTGACCTTAAATGTGACCTAACCAAAAATGGTTCAAATATTTAAAAAAATGTTCAAATATTTTTGTTTTCGCTACCTAGCGTGGTTCTCGAGATCTTAGGGGAAGGGTATCCGCAACCCCCTGTCAAAGTGAAGGTAGCTCAGACCCCTGTCAATGTGCGTGTTAAACTCCATAAAAGTAATTCTTGAACCTGTAAATTTCCAGAAAGAGGATACTTTCCGCCCAATTGAACTAGGGCCTTCCCGAAATGATTACGATACTCCCTGAAAAGCCAATGACAGCCCTCTGAAATTTCGCAGGGAGGGGGTGTTGCATCACCCCTAATGCTTGCCAAATATTCCAGAAAGGTCGTTCAGGTCTTGAAAATCGGTACCGACTATGGAACATTTATTGTGCGCGTTTGGCACAAACATACCTTTAGCTCTTAGCATCAGGGAACTATGGCCTCATGACTGGAAGCATGTGAGGGTTATTTGAACATCAGGACACATTTTCACACGAACCTCTCACGGCTCCTCTCCTCATAAAAAGGTCACACAAATAATTCCAAAATCTAATAATAATGATGTGTGGACTTCATTGAATCACATCAGTGTTAATTGTAAATCAGAGCTGAGGGCCTATCCATAAATTACGTAACATGTATTCTTATAATTTTAGCCCCCTCCCTCCTGGTAATACTTTCTTACGCCCTGTTGTAACGTCTAACAAAACGGTTGTTGACTTCCCACCCCTCTGTTTTTCCTATGTTATTTATAGATGGTCTCTTATATGTTTCGGAGACCATCTTTTGATACTGTCCTAGGTCAAGACCTATAACTTAGGATACTGCTTCCAATACATTACAAAGGCTTCGGTTTATATCGAACTGATTTGGTCAGGAAGGGTCTGGACGGGATTGAGGTCGTACACGTGTATTGTCGATTACAACACGAACTATCCTATACTCAGAAACACCTCTCGCTCACAGTGAGGACAACTCCGCACATGATCGAGGGGTACAACGCTCCCCTCTCCGAGCACCAGAACAATGTTCCACAATAAATGCTTGGGTAAACACATGGAGCTGCGCGCCTCAGGGTTCGGTGAATCAGCGAGTGAGTGAGCCCCGTGCGAACGCACGCCCCTTTCCGTGACTGCCACGAGGCGGGGGATCCCTAAGATACGCCAAGGCGGTCACAAATGCGGGCACCCGGCTCATGTGCCATGTGTATGTGCGTGTGTGTGTGTGTGTGTGTACGCGCGGAAAATGACGAACCACCGACGCAAGGCGGGCCAAAAACATAAAGTTTGGTCACAAGTGGCCGAAGTGGGAAGTAGGAAATGGGCGCGGATCCTACAGCTGACTAGCTGCAAACTGGCGCAAATAGCGTAGCCAATCCACAGCCATGCTTGAACTGCCATTTGGCTAGCTTTGGTCCATCTCAGGTGACAGTCGTGCGAGCTGCAACCCCTTTCCCATTTAGAGAAATCAAGACATTTGCCCAATAGCAGTCTGCCCTCGGAAAAATACTGGACCCGCCTCTGCGAGAGCACCTGTTACTGCGACGCGTCTGACCTTGCCCGCAGCGGTTCTTGGTCACCTGAAGGGTCGTAAAGTGTGGAATGCGCAGCGTACTACAGTTTACAACCAACGTGTCACGTGGGCGATCTGTGTAACGAGATGAATGAACGAATGACCTGACATCTGTTGTTGGGGAAACAGGGTATTAGTTCTGACGGGTCATGTCGTGTGGCGCATGTGTCGAGGGTAACGCACCCTTAATTTAATGTTAAGGAGGTAGCCGTTATACTTATCGAATTACCGGTGGCAAACTCGGTAGATAGTCATTCATCACTCACTACCACTGTCAGTATCATGTAAAAATGAAAAACATTATATATTTTCAAATGAAATATCGTAACGGTCCCATTAGTTAAAACGCGCATTGACGGGGGGCGGGTACCCGCCCTCCCTCAGATTTTTTTGGATAGCTTAAAAACGGCGGCGCTTAGCGCCGCCACACTTGGCATACCTTTTCCTGATCATTTTTTCCGACATTTTTTAAACTTTTAAGATTAAGTCAGGTCAGTTCAGGTCACCGGTACAGGTCAAGTCACCTGGCCTCAAAAATGTTTAATATAAGTCAGAACAGGGTGAACTTATCCGATTGAAACTCATATCACATAATGGGCCACCGAGTTCTCTAAAACATGTTCCAGTATTTTGTATATCGATGGCCAAAGGTCAGGTACGAGCCATGACCTCTCCAATGGATATACATGGGAAAATTGTTTTAACTGAATAACTTAGCAAGGGATAGCAATAGAATGTTTCTTAAGACTGCATTAAATTCACCTTGTCATTGCGGTTCTAATGATATGCATGTTTCCTAGTTTGACTTTGACCTAACCTCAGGTCAGGTCAAATCCGTGATTTGACCTAGCAAGGTCATATTATATATCATTCGATTCAGATTGCTGCGAGGATTCATATGGTTTAAGTTGTTTTTCTCTATCTTTACTTGTTCAGATGTGATGACCGAAAACCTTCATTTACATGTTATACCTATGATGGCATGTTTTGACCTCAGGTGACCTTAAATGTGACCTGAACGAAAGAGGTTGAAATATTTTCGATAGAGAAGTAAATGGGCTATCCAACACCGTTTACTGTTTCACACTTTCCCTATCTAGCGTGGTTCTCGAGGTCTTAGGGGAGGGGGCGAGTACCCGCCCCCCCGTCAAAGCGAAGGTGGCTCAGACCCCCTCAATGCGCATGTTAACATCTGTGGTGTCCGATTCTTGACGTGCCCTTCTCTGAACTTGAGATTCCAGGCACCACTGGGTTTGGCTTGGTGTGAATAGAGTGAAAGAGGCACTTTTGGCCTCTTTCACTTTAGAAGTTGCCGGCATTTAGCCGAGTCCACTGACCTGCTCCTTCAGGTAACTGGCGCGCCGGCGCAGACTGTCCACGTCCACCGCCCTGACGCCGTCCTTAGCCTCCGTGTAGACGGAGAATGCGCTGCGGTAGGCTCGGTGCGCTTCCGTGTGCGCCTGGGCCGCTTGCGCACGCGTCTGCACCAGAAGAGTCTCGGCTGACACCAGACTGGCGTCCAGGCCCGTCATCTGCGCACTGTGGAGTGTCACACACACGCACAGAGGGGTGTCAGACCAGGGGTGTATCAAATCAAGGCCCGTCATCTGCGCGCTGTGGAGTGTCACACACACGCACAGAGGTCAGACCAGGGGTGTATCAAATCAGGCCCGTCATCTGCGTGCTGTGGAGTGTCACACACACACACACACACACACAGAGGGGTTATCAAATCCAGGCCCGTCATCTGCGCAGTGTCACACACACAGAGGGGTGTCAGACCAGGGTGTATCAAATCCAGGCCCGTCATCTGCGCACTGTGGAGTGTCACACACACGCACAGAGGGGGTCAGACCAGGTGTATCAAATCCAGGCCCGTCATCTGCGCGCTGTGGAGTGTCACACACACGCACAGAGGTGTCAGACCAGGGTGTATCAAATCCAGGCCCGTCATCTGCGTGCTGTGGAGTGTCACACACACACACACACACACACAGAGGTGTATCAAATCCAGGCCCGTCATCTGCGCAGTGTCACACACACAGAGGGGTGTCAGACCAGGTGTATCAAATCCAGGCCTGTCATCTGCGCACTGTAGAGTGTCACACACACACAGAGGGTGTATCAAATCCAGGCCCGTCATCTGCGCAGTTTGGGTGTCACACACAAGGGGTGTCAGACCAGGGGTGTATCAAATCCAGGCCCGTCATCTGCGCAGTGTCACACACACAGAGGGTGTCAGACCAGGGTGTATCAAATCCAGGCCCGCCATCTGCGCACTGTGGAGTGTCACACACACACACACACACGCACACGCACACGCACACGCACACGCACACGCACACGCACACGCACACGCACACGCACACGCACACGCACACGCACACGCACACGCACACGCACACGCACACGCACACGCACACGCACACGCACACGCACGCACGCACGACGCACACGCACACGCACACACACACACACACACACACACACACACACACACACACACACACACACACACACACACACACACACACACACACACACACACACACACACACACACACACACACACACACACACACACACACACACACACACACACACACACACACACACACACACACACACACACACACACACACACACACACACACACACACACACACAAGGATCAAATCCAGGCCCGTCATCTGCGCAGTGTCACACACACAGAGGGTCAGACCAGGGTGTATCAAAGGAACCGAGTTTGACCAAACCTGCGAAATATGGGAGGGGGTCTGTAGCTAGAGGTTAATGACATGGCAGAATGCATTCTGCATCCATCAGCTAACTACGTGCTGAGTATACTTCCAACCTGGCTACCAGAGCAACAAAAACAGTGTCTTTGAAGCCAGGTTTCTAAAAAAAAGGCGAAAACGCGTATGTACAATTGCCTTTTCCAGCCTTCCTGTCAACTGAAGCCAGCTGCGATATCATATATAACCAGCTGCGAAACCAGCTGCGGTATCAGGAGCCAGCTGCGATATCATATATCACCAGTTGCGAAACCAGCTGCGATATCAGAAGCCAGCTGCGATATCATATATAACCAGCTGCGAAACCAGCTGCGGTATCAGAGGCAGGGCATTTTTAAGGAAAAGTCAGTGGGGGGCATTTCTTGTGCTGGTCATTATAGTGTCTTCAGGGGAGCAAGACCCCATTTTGAGGGGGTTTGATAAAACTTAGACGCGTTAGTATTAAAAATGCTTCTCAATTTTTGTGTTATTCCATGTCTAGAGATTATAGATGCTGTCCAGGGCTGTCAGGTTTTTTTCAGCGAAAAAGATTAAACCGAGTTAGAAAAAGGGCAAAAGAGGGGCAAAGTTTTATTTCCACTAAAATAGCCAAATAAACAATACAAAAGCCAGATTTGAGGCTAAAAAGGAGCCATAGCGGTATTCATAAAACCACAGAAAAAAGCGACTTGTATCACTGTTTAAGACGAATTGTTTTAACACACTAAAAAGGCTAGACACTTCATACCGCCACACCAGCAACCAGTCTTACGCACTTTGATTACACCGTATCCCGTCTCATCCACGAACGAGCTCTTAGCGCTGACAACTGACTGTGTGTGAAATGAGAACATCATGCAATGTCACGGTACTGGCTGAGATGTGGGCAGGGGCGCAGCCAGGGGGGAGCACATGGGGGCACGTGCTCCCCCCATCGGTGCCGGAGTGCCCTTATGATCGCTAGGCGGTGTACCCCGTTTGTGTCGTGCCGCTCGAAATTTGGTGCCCTACGCCGTTGAACCTAGGTGCAACTCGACCGCATTTAGCGATTAAAACTATTGTTTGATAATTTAGAGCCTTTTTTCGTCAGGTAGGGCATTCTGTCGCCTTTTCAAGCACCCGGTAGGAGTAAGAGCACATAATCCGTTTCCAGCTAATGCCTCATCGTCGCCAATAATCGTACGGGCGGAGCTAATCTGGTGCCCCTTGAGCTCATCTGGTGCCCACTGAGCTGGTTTTGGTCCCTTGAGCTGATCACGTGCCCTCTAAGCTAATCTGGTGCCCCTGAGTCAATATGGTGCCCCCTGAGCCATAATTGTGCCTCCTGAGCCCATCCCATGCCCTCTGACCTAGTATGGTGCCCCCTGATCTAGTTTGGCGCACCCTGAGCATATTTGGTACCCTTTAAGCTGATCTGGGCCTCCTGAGTTGATTAAGCAATCTCCTTAGCAGCTCTGGGGCCCTGAGCTGAGCTGGGGCCACTGAGGCTGATGAGGGCCCCTGAGCTGGTATGGGGCTTCTGGACTGATTAAGTGCCTCCTGACTTGATCTGGTACACCCCGAGCTGATCTGGGCCCCAAGCTGATCGGGAAATACTAAGCGGATCCCTTGTCCTTTGAGCTGATATAGTGCTCCCTGAGCTGATAATACCCCGCTCTGGTCTGGGGACTAAGAATTTATTTGGGCCTTCGAGCTGATCGATCTGGTGCCCCCTGATCATTAATATTGCTCCTTGAGCTGAACTGATGCCCACTTAGCAGATCTGGTGCCTCCTGAGTCATCATTGTGCCTGCTGAGCCCAGCTGATGCCCTATGAGTTAGTCTGGTGCCCCTGAGCTAATATGGTGCCCTTTAAGCTGACCTGGGCCTCCTGGGTTGATTAAGTGATTTCCTGAGCAGCTGTAAAGTCCTGAGCTGAGCTGGACCCACAGAGGCTGATGAGGCCCCTGAGTTGGTATTGGGCTCCTGAGCTGATTAAGTTCCTCCTGACTTGATGTGGTACCCCCGAGCTGATCAGAGCCCCGAGCTGGTCGGGGACCACTGGTCTCATTGTTTGTCCCCAAAGCTGGTCTGGTGCCCTATGGGCCGATCTGCTGTCCCCTGAACAGCTCTGAGGCTTTTGAATTGATTGGGCCCAGAGCTGGCGAGGGATCCCTGAGCTAATTTGGTGCCCCTGACTTGATCTTGCCCCTTGACCTGACTTGATCTTGCCCCTGACCTGACTTGGGGCCCCTGAAATTATCTTGGGTCCCAAGAGCTGATCTGGGCCCCAAGAGTGGATCTGGGTTCTGGGGGTACCCTAAACTGGTCTGGGCGCTGAGCTAGTGATAGCTCCTTAAGTCGGCCTGAGGCTCCCTGAGGTGATCTGGCGCCTTAAACTGTTCGGGGGTTTCTTGAACTGGTTTAAGGCCCTATGAGCCTATCTGGGGCCCATTGAGCTAGTCTGATGACCTAATCTCTGGGGCCACTGAGCTAGTCTAATCCCTGGGTGAAGCATGAGCTGCTCTGGGGGCCCTAATCTACATCAGGGGCTCCTGAGGCGGTCTTGAATAGATAGAGAATAATAACACTAGGCCAACTCCCATCATCTCGGGGCGGGGTCACTGAGCTAGTCTAGTCCCTGAAGGCACAACCGGGGGGATGGGGCAAGCTGCTCTGGAGGGCTCTGATCCACATCTGGGGGCTCCAGAGCTGGTCTTGAAATGATGGGAAGTAAGAACACAATAGAAACTCCCCTTGTAAAAGGAGCTAACGAGGAATGAGGCATCGCTAAAACGGCTTGTGATGGCTACGCATCCCTGGTTATATAAATTATTATACTGGTGGTTTCTGGGAAGGGATGATAAAAAGACATGTGCCCCCTGAGCTCAGAGCACAGTCCTCTAATCCAGGATTTCTATTAATTTATTTAAATTAAGAAATTTATTAATTAATTAAAATAAATTAATTAATTTAAAAAATAATTAAAAATTAAAAAAACTTAATTAAAAATTAAATTAATTTAACATAAATGAATTTATTTATTAATTTATTAAATCAAATTTCACAATTTTCAACCCTGTCACACCATACCTATCCAAACCACCGGCCTGTTCACCTTTTAAATACCCTTAATTGGGACCGATCCTTGAGAATATGGAACTTGATAAACGCATTCACAAGGTATCTCCCAAATTATTCCGGCAGCAAAAATTGTATTCTTCCAAAATCACTATGCCACTCCTCGTCCCAAGGTGATTCTGGGAGGCGAGAAACTTAATATACGTTCAACCAGCGCTCAGTCGTCACGATAAAACCAGCGGGCATAACAAATGAATTTTCGACTCCAATATTTCTTAACTTGCACATGATAACAGATATCACAGGCTCCGCTAATTTCTCTGATGTTAAGCATTTGCATGAGTTGGCTGATTTGCCCTTAAATCTATTCAAAACAGTCGTGTTTCGGCTACTTCCATGAAATTTTGGTGATTTTTTTTTAAATCTAGTTTTCCTTCTCCGTCAATGCTTGATTTGCATTTTTATTGAACCATAGATGCCCAAAAAATGATATAAACAAAGATAAAGTAAGTTTTTTAGGTTACCTTAAAAAGTGCCGTTTTTCTTCCGGGGTGCCCCTCAAAGTTGGTGTGCCTCCCATACTAAAGCTCTGGCTGCGCCCCTGGATGTGGGCTACTAGTCGGGTAGAACAGGATGTTTGGTTGTAGGTCAGCGCTCATCTCGAGCGTTGTGATTAGTTGATGCTGCTTTGCCGGGATTTCCCGTAACTACGCGCTTTGTTTCGTCTTCGCACGATGTAGTAGACAGCCACGGGTGGAGATTTTTTAGCAAAATTTTTGTGGATTGCCAATTTGGGACCAGAAATAGAACGAAGTTATAATAATCGGATGGTGTTCTGTCTTATTTTCGTTAGGTGAGTCTGCATTTGGTCAGTTTTAAGTCATCTGTCTATTTCACTGGGGGGAGAATTTCCGGGCACTGGGGGGGCATTTCGGCTGACTGGGGGCGGCAAATGGCCCGCCAGTTAACATGTTAAAAAATGGCCTGCAGAAGCCAGCAGCAATATCATATATAACCAGCTGCGAAACCAGCTGCGGTATCAGGAGCCAGCTGCGATATCATATATAACCAGCTGCGAAACCAGCTGCGGTATCAGAAGCCAGCTGCGAACCAGGTGTGTCATGCAAAACCAGCTATGATGTCATAATAAGCCTGCGATAAGCCGTTGACGGAGGAAACTGAGTGCTTATTGGGATTTTCCACCTCTGAAAGGGAATTTATGCCAGTCATTTGAATATGGTATGGATGAAGGCCACGAAACAGAAATGTCACACTTTGTTTCAGAATTTCAAAGTACCCATTTTTTAAAATTTTTCTTCTTCTTTTCGGTTTCATTTCCTTTTGTATTCCATATAAAGCACCAAAACCTAAACTCTTTCCAAAGGATTCAATTTGCAAATCTAAAAAATTTAAAGCCCAAGTTCAAAATCTTTCGTCTCTAAATGATTATTTTTTTATTTTAGCATCAATTGTCAATGGAACCTATTGTAGAAGTTCTAAGTTCGAGACATCTGAGGACACGGAACTGACCGCTTACACTTCTGTATCTACGGACAGTTTGTGTAGTACTGCACAAACATAAAAACGAAGCAAAAACTCAAATTGTAAGGCTAGTGTTGACTGATTTCTCTCAAAAGTTCAAACTTGGCGATATTTTCAAAAGGCATATTACTCAATCAGTTACAACGATTTTAGTCTCATCTTTGCAGCGTTCGCAAGCTTTGCAGTTTCCTCCGCGAAGTTGTATTTATAACCATAGCATGTATTACAAATCAGGAAAAAAACTGGTTTACAATGTCAAATAGAGCCAACTAATGACGACCCATGCACAAATGCCTTTCGTTGGACCTCAACCAGCCAAAGAGACTGTGAGGTTTAGATTTTTATCAAACGTTTTTTCAAAGAAAAAAACAAAACGTTTCAAGGCCAGAGCCTCTTTTTCAGTGCCTAACGAATAATACATGTTATTAGAGGTAGGGGGTAGGGAGTCAGCTTTTGCAATTTAGCTGGTACAAAGCAGGTACTGTGCTTATTCGATGGCATTTGATCCCACCTTACACCAAAAAATGAAAAATAATTGATTCGCTGAAAATTCATCAGCACCACCTAATTAAACTAATTAACATAATGAGCTGCAATAAATTTGCTGTATCTCCCAAACAAAGCCAGTTATGGCTGATTTGAAGCTACCTACCCCCACTAAGTCGACAATGAGCATTTCATGTGAAATATTTCCAGTAAGATAATTACGTTATGTTAGCTAATTAAAATGATTATATTAATTAGTTGCAATAAAATTGCTATATCCCCCGATCAAAGCCAGCTACAGCTAATTTGAAGATACCTATCCCCACTAAGTCGACTATAAGGATTTCAATGAACATGTTTTCGGTTAGACTATTGCGTAATTTCATATAAATAACGGGAATGTGGCACCTTTATAACGTGAATTAAGCTAGCCAAGTTGTAAAGCATGCCGGAAAACCTGGTATATCATTTGTTTTGAAACTCAAAATTTTCGTAGAGAAGCTAAAAACTGCCTGAAATGTACCCTTCATGTACCCTTAGCAGCAGGACACAGACTGTCAGTTGTTGGTGTGACGACATATGCTGACGTCACGATGAGTATCAGCCAATCGAAGCCCTTGAATCCTATTGAATATGGTAGTGGTTGCCAGATCATGGCATAATCCACGGAAGTATTTATTTCTTTCCCTTGGGGAGCATTTTAAGAATCAAAATATTGAGCTTGTTGTACATTTTTCAGTGAAATCATGGACGCTTCCATGATTTTCGGCTAAAGTTCCCCTTATTGCACTAAATTCCAGGATTCCACCAAGGCGCCACATTCCCTTTAAGCTAATCATGGAAATTAGCTGCAACATATTAGCTAATATCTCCCAAACAAAGCGAGTTATGGCTAATTTGAAGTTACTTTTCCCACTAAGTCGTTTACAAGAATTTTTCCCACTATATTTTACCGAATTGTTTCCGAACTGGATATGATCTCCCTTTTTCTGAAAGTGCGGAGGGAGTCCTCCATTCAACGCCAGCACGCACAACACGGTTCATGCATCTCTCCCCCCTCACCCCCATCTCAACGACTTCATATGGCCACCCAAGTTAACGTTGCCAGCAGAAAAGTTCTCATGATTGCACCACCTACTGTCAGCTCACCAGGCTCAGGCTAACACAATCCCAGTGCAGCAGTCAGACTCAAACAACACCACTCAGCACCCGCTCACCATCGACCATCCGGGCCGACCACAAATTTATTACAGGACTTGTCAAAGTTCAGCTTCTTGGCCGAACAAACCCCAAAGTACCCGTTCTCTGTGTTCAATTTTCGACATGGTAGTGGCAAAAGACATTAGCGACCAGGGGCGGCCGCAGACCCGAGTTTTGGGGGCAAACCCTCGCTCTCTTGGGGGGGGTGGGAGCGAATTATTTTTATTATTATACCTAGTGTAAACATCATTTTTTCTAAAAATGTATCCGGTCTTGGGCGGCAAAAAATAGTTTGGCCCCCTCCAGCGCTTTGGGGGGCATGGCCGGAATGCCCCCCCTGCGTCCGCCAATGTTAGTGACAGACTGGAAGTTCGTCAAAGTGAACCGAATGGCTCGAGGATCAGAGTAGAACCACTCGCCCTCAACGGAGCAATAGAAGAACTGTCCTGGTTGGGTGACTTGAACGTCCTCAACGACCGGGTGCCACCACAGTCAGTCGGACTATTTGTTCACGCCTTCGAGGTGCTCGACGACGATGTTCCCATCCTCGCGCACCTCATTTGGGTAGCACAGGAACCAAGCGACGCAGTCTACCACCACCTCCCACATTACGACCGACAGCACCATCAGTTCAGGCACAGGTGTGCTGGTCAAAGCGTCCGCACAGTCACCGTCTCCTCCTGCCGTAGCCTCCTGCTGCGAACGCAAACACACGGCCGGCTTATCATTTGTGAGCAAGCTCGCAATCGAGCCTCAGCAAGCGCCACGAGCCTCGTTTGCGTCCTCAGTTAGCAGCACACACAGATTCTCAAATCGCTCAGCATGCAATACTCGCACGAGCTTGAAAAGCTCTGGTCTTGCTGCGACATCTGCTGGGCGAGAATGCCGGTGGAAAGCGAGCTCAGTGCGCTCGAGCCGCTCGTCGATGTCTGGGTTGTTCCGGACAGCCACTAGCAGCTCGTCGACTGTTGTGCACGGACCGCGCCAGCGCTTGCATTCCATCAGGAGGCGCCGCATGTAGTCGCGCTGGTGGTGGCTGGTGGCCGACTTCCGCTGCAATCGCTCGCGCAGGAGCGTACGCTGCTGGTTTGCCCACGACAATTCGCGATCGGCGAGAACCGACTTGATGGCGATAGTGACTCGGTCAACGGTCTGGATCTCCTACTGGTACAGCATCATATCTGTTCGGATGCCCTTCTCAGAGAACTTCTTGTTGCGGAACTTAGCGACTGCCGCGAGGTGGCTGAACTTTGCTAAGTTGCGCTCGGCATCGATGTTGTGTGTTGGCTTATTTTCCAAATCCAGCTCTGGCAGCAAGTGTAGCTGTGTGGCGCGCGGCGGTGCCTCGTCTTCGGCTGTGAAGCCGTACTCGCGTCCGCATTGCAGCCTTACAGTCCGACTGCCGTCAGCGCACATCTGCTGGAGTACTTCCTGCTGTAGGACATTCGACGGCGGTTCCACCGGCACGTGGCGGTACATGACGCGCCACTGCTGCAGTGTGTCCATCCTGCCTCGGGCCAGGTCAACGTACAGCTGCGGCAGGAGCTTGAACAGCTGGACGTGTGAGCACTGATCGATGCAGTGGAGCAGGGGTAACGTCACCATCTGGGTGAAGTATACCAGCACGCTCAGCTCAGTCTCGAAGACCTCACACTCCAGGTAAAGATTGCACGCTTTCACCAAGAAGTTCTTGCGACCAGTCTCCGCAATCAATCGGCGCAGCAGCGGCATAGCGTGCACCAGAGCCACAGACGCATAACCGGGCTTCGTGAAGCGCCACTCGTGGTAGACCACCATGTGTTTCACCACGCCTTCCGACTCGCAGAGCAGGTCGAATTCGTCGGCGAGCGAGGTAGACGCTGCGCTATTGTCGTGCGAGTCGGAATGTGTCGGAATCGTGCGTGTCAGAAGTGCAAATGAACCTGTCTGGAACGTGGCCCTAGTGGCAGGTCTAGTGAAGGCCGGTGACAAGGGGCAGATGCATTGGGTGCATCATGGTGAGCTTGGGTGGATATCCATCACATTGTCATGTTCAAACTGCTTTACAAGGGTTTATTAGGGCACAAATAAAAAACAAATATTTCTGACATAGCCTAGAGGCAATTTTCCAACTGAAAATATATTATTCCAGATTCTTATAGTGGCCTTGGGGAGCTAGCTCTAAACTAGCCATAACTGGCTTAGTTTGGGAGACATGCCTATTCTATGACAACTGATTAACATAATTAGTTTAATTAGGAGAACTTAGGTAATCATATACCTGAAAAATTTTATTTGAAATCCTTATAGTCAAGTTAGTGGGGAAGGTTACTTCAAATTAGCCGTAACTGGCTTTGCTCGGGGGACAAAACAACTCCATTGCAGCTAATTAGCATAATTAATTTAATTAGGTAAAATTAGGTAATTATCTCACTGAAAATAATGTATATGGAATCCTTATTGTCAACTTAGTGGGGCTAGGTAGCTTCAAATTAGCCCTAACTGGCTTTGCTCGGGAGATATAGCAACACTATTGCAGCTCATTAAGCTAATTAGTTAAATTGAGTGGTGCTGATGGGTTTTGTACAAATATTTTTTTCTGCATTTTTTATCTCCTCATTAGGTCATATTACATCCAAAAAATACAGTACGACCAGGATCTGCAACAAAAAAATTGTACCCCCTGCCTCTAATGTTATATGGATATCAGGCACCTAACAATACCATAACTTCAAACATAAGCATGTTATAAAATAAATATGAAGTTTTGTTTAAATGACATGTAAGGTCAAGCTAGGTCATTTAGTCCGGTTACAAGGGTCGTTTCAGATCCAAGGCAGAAGTAATGGTACGAAATCGGTGGTAGGCAAGTGATCAGCTTTCATTTGACATTCATATCAGCCATATTGTAGCGTATCCGTCCAAAAGGTACTTGCTATGAGTGTTTTGCCCTAAGTGATGACCTCTGTGACCTGTTACTTAATCTGAGTTACAAAGAAAATCACCCACCACTGGTTAGCTTGTGCCCTGAAAGCCTCCCAGTGGAGAAATAAAAAGAAAACAGGAATTTTCCAAAAAAATCATAATCTAAGGAAAAGGTCACGAGGTCACGAGGTCAAAACGTGACCTAGGGCCAATTCTCTTATTTTTCCTATATAGCCTGTTGTATCTTCTATGCATTCGTATCAATTTTGATCAGCCGCTTTTAAAATACAAAATTATTTCTGCTTCAATGTTTGTGTCAACCCCGAAACGTTGATGACCTCTATCTGGTGACCTCTTTGACCTTGGGACCTGAAAATGGGCCCAAATTTTTATTTTGTATCGGGGACCTTGGGTACAAGATTTGGTGGAAATCTAAGGGGTCATGGTGAACTCACCTGGACGATTTGTCCTGGAATGACCCATATTTAAAAAAAAGCTTCGCATTCAATCAGTGCTGCGACAGTTACAACTCGGAGAACCACACAATAAACCTATGATCAATAATATAACTTCTGATTGACACATTTCACGTATTAGCTGTAAAATCCCTGAGTCCAAATAAGGCATGTGGCACCGATGATATCAGTGCGAGGATTATTTTGGAGAGTGCCGACGAGCTAGCTGTGCCCCTCACCAAAATTTTTAAACTCTCTCCGCAGAGTGGCATCTTCCCTACACGGTTAAACTGGCCAACGTTGTTCCCACTTTCAAAAAAGGCGACAAAAAGGACCCGGCTAACTACCGATCCGTATCTCTTTTGCCCCTCTTCTAAAAAAATCCTGGAAAGAATTGTGTACAGCCAGCTGTACCACCACGTTGCGCCGGTGCTGTGCCAGGAACAGCATGGGTTCATTCCGGGTCGGTCGTGCTCTAGCAACCTTGCCACATACCTCAGCTCGGCGTGGGAGGCAATATCGGAGGGCCATCAGACGGACGCCATATACACGGATTATTCCGGCGCCTTTCAAAGTGTGAACCATAAACTAATTATTCATAAATTGAAAAATTTATATCATTTGCAGGCTTCTGCTCTTCACTGGTTCGTCTCATATCTCTCCGATAGGTGCCAGCGAGTCATCGTTAACGGAAAAACATCGGACTGGATGTCAGTTACTTCAGGTGTTCCGGAGGGTTCTTTGGTCGCTCCTTTGATTTTCTCTCTGTTCATAAACGACCTTCCGTTGGAAATTGAGTCATCCTGTTTGATGTACGCCGATGATGTCAAAATTTACCGTAAAATCACGGCCCCAGCTGACGGGCTGCTGCTGCAACACGACCTAGATCGTTTGCAGAGGTGGTCCGTTAGGTGGGGTCTCATTCTAAATCCCATAAAGTGCAAATCGTTCACGATGACCCTCAGACGCGCACCTGTTCAGATGCAATACCATATCGATAACGCTTTTCTTGAAGCTGTTAACCAAATTCGTGATCTAGGCACAATTTTAGACACCAAACTCACTTTCTCGGCTAACATTTCTACAATCGTTAGTCGGGCAAACCGATGCACTAGGCCTTTTCATTCAGACATTTCAGACAAATTCAAAAGGACTAAATTCAACCAAAAATCTCTTCTGACGGCATACTACGCCAACATTAGGTCTTTGTTAGAATACAACAGCGTTATCTGGTCAGGTGCTGCCAATTCCCACACGGTGCGGGTTGATCGGGTACAGCACAAATTTCTCATCTGGCTAAATCATCATGTTACCAGACATTGCGTTTCGCTTTCTTACGAACCTCTTCTTAACCACTTCGGCGTCATTTCGCTTTCTTCTCGGAGATTGCAACACGACTTGCTCTTTCTTAAAGGTCTATTTTTGAACAAAATTAGGTCATCAGAGTTGCTCGAAAAATTCCCATTGCATGTGCCATCCCAATCAACGCGCACGCTGCTTCTTTTCGCTGAGCGTCGTGGTCGTGTCAGCACCGTCAATAACAGCTTCCCTCAGCGTATACCGAGGGAGTTAAATGCATTTCTGCGGCGGGGAAATGCAGATTTTTTCAACGACTCTTTTATCGATTGTAGGAAACATGTTCTTGCATATATTCGCACTGTTTAGCTTTTATTAACGTCACTTTTACCACCGGTTTTATCATCAGCTGCATCTTTCTCATCACTCACATTTTGATGTTTTTACCGCTTTTTACATGTGTGTCTCTCATCTGTGTACATAGTTTCCCTTTTACTTACATCGACTTCGCCTGTTATTGGATCATTTTCTGTTGGCGATTTACTTGAATAAATAAATAAATAAAATAAATATTTCTGTCCGAGTCCTCACAAACTACTTTCTTATTCACCTATGTCTATAAATCACTACAGGCCAGTTTAATCTAAAAAAAAACATTACCAAGTTACAAAAAGCACTGGCAGGTCGGACTTCATTGGACCACGTCACGATAAGGACGACGTCCTTAGGATGTACTACACTACTACAGCCACCGGCATTGGCGAACGCAGGGTGGGGGGGGGGCATTCCGGCCATGGCCCCAAAGCGCTGGAAGGTAGGGGGGCATTCCGGCCATGGCCCCAAAGCGCTGGAAGGTAGGGGGGCAACATATATTTTGGCCCCTTTCCCAAAAGACGGTGAATGGCAGAATTTTTAGCTCTACAGGCACACTTTTACATACATAACAATAAGCTTCAAAGCAAATATTTTTGTGGTTGACTAGAGTATTCTTATGTTCCTTTCGTATCAGAGAATTGCAAGGGAAATAGGAGAAAAGATGACTGTGGAGCCCGTGTCCGGCTGTCCTCCCATCATATGTGAAACCGTAAACCCATTGGTTCCTCCATAGAATTCGGTGAATGTATTGTCAAGTGTTGGCATTGTCCAGCAGCAGAAAGCTCTGCACAACCAGTTAAATAACACTGCATAAGCTTATTTTTTTGGAAAGCTGCAGCTAAGAAATTAGTCTTAATTAATAAGAAATTAGACTGCGCTGGTAAAAATGAATTTCGGCCCGATGAAGGCCATGGAAGCTTCGTTATTTTTCACCATCATGTACTTACAGCCGTAGAAATAGCGGCCTGAACTCCAACATACAAAATCAACTCACGAAGTTTTTAAGAACTACCTTTATGGTATAAATAACACCGAAAAAAATCGGAAAATAAACTCACGCTTGGCCTTTTTACACCAGCATTGCTAGGGTTAATTACCTGCCCCGTCGGGTTCTTAACAAATGACATGAAAACTGCAACACGCAGCGTTGCCCTACTTGCATACCATTTTTAATTCATTTGTTTTAAACCCGTGTACAATTTTTGGGCCGAGGTCATTTTAGGTCAGTTCACCAGTGCAGGTAAGAGACCTCACTTTCAAAAAGTTTTAGATAGGGTAAGATTGAATGGGGTTGAATCTATCGACCATCCGGGATTTTCAATATCTGACGAAAGGTCAGGTACGGACCATGACCTCTCCGCTGGAAATGCATGCAGGTCATTTTTTAACATGTTGACTGGGGGGGCCGATTGCTCCCCCTCCCCTCCCAGTCAGCCGAAATGCCCCTCCCCCAGTGCCCGGCAACTGGCCCTCCCAGTGAAATATACAAGAGATGACCTAGAATTGAACAAACATAAACTCACTCATTGAAAATAAAACAAAACGCCACCCCGATGTTGACTATTTTATTCTATTTCTCGTCCCAAATTGGCAATTCGTAAACAATTTTATTATAAAACTCCCACCAGTAGCTATCGACTCCATCGTGCGAAGACGAAACAAAGCGCGAAGTTGCGGGAAATCCCGACAAAACAGCCTCAGCATCGACTAATCACAGCACAGGACCTACAAACAGTCAAACATCGTGTTTTATCCGACCGGAGGCCCCCGCCCCAGCCAGTACCGTGGGATTGCATGATGATGTCATTTCACACGCGGTCAGTTGTCAGCGCTCAGAGCACGTTCGTGGATTAGGCGGGGCACGTTGTAGTCAAAGCGCGTTAGACTGGTTAATGGTGTGGCGATGGGAAGTGCTTAGCCTATTTATTTAACTTGTGGTGGCAGCGTGCGCGAATATACAGGGTCTTTCATAAATAATGATATTTTTGAATTGATCATAATGCGGTTATGAATAGGTTGCTGTGGTATGATTTACATATCAATCGAAAGATAATTTTGGGACATTTACGATTATTCGTATTTTGATAGCTGGATATTTTTGCTAGTAAAAAGTAGTCTTAAAAATGACTTGAAAAACACTGTCTATCTTGCCTTCATCGAAAATTTTCGTAGAAATCACGTGCGTATCACGTGACAAGTATCACGCCAATGGCACTGCAAACATGATATCGTCGCTATGGTACGTCTCAGTCCACATGCACATTGCCTCTGGAAATTAATTCTAAAAAAACACACCTCTCAAGCTTAGGAAAGCTCGGGTCCAAGCAAGCAATCCCCAATTGGTCCATGTCCCTTGTTCTGCGGTGAACAGTGGGGTCTTTTGCGCTGTGTCCGCCGCATCCAGTCATTCATATGGAAGGTAAACCAATGAGCCATACGGAGCTTGAGCCAAACACTTTTAACTTGTAATATTACTGAGACTTTTGCTTTTGATGTGCATGCTCACGTGCCATTTGTGTGTGCTGAAGCCTTTTTAGAGTGCTGCAAGTTCCGTTTTCTCAAATATAAGCGGGCATATATTATGTTTCTTGCACCATTTTCCGAGTACATTTAAGACGAGAGAAAACATGTGATGCAAATGAAACATACTTACATAAAAATGTCCTACAATTTACCATTAAAATGAGTGTTTTGTGAACGGATTTGAAGGATTTTTAGTACTTTACTGAACATTTAAAAATATCATTCTTTCTGAAACACCCTGTATAGTCATATTGAGACTTGTCTTACTGACTTGTCTTATTGAGCCTTTCTATGGTTCCTGGGCTTTCTGTCTTCCCTGGCGAGTTCAGATGACGAGTTCAAACAAAGGGTGTGTTTGAAAAGTGACCGACGCACACAGGGAGATAAGTCACGGGCGTCTGATTGTGATTGCGCCGTATGGAGAAACCTAGAAGTGTCCCCTCTGTTTTTGTCAGACAACTAGGGTCAACGGACAGAACACATACGATATCCATGGGGTTCGTTCGTATATCGTATGCCTTTGCTGGCGAGTCAGTTGCTCTGGCACTGCAGTGGCGTGAGGTTCTCCCAGCGTTGCCGATAACTAGGACACCTGCTTTAAATATTGTGAATTAACCATTTTATCCAAAAAGGAATCCACCGCTAAGGAACACTTGAGAAAATAGCTGATTGGATGCATCAAGCTGAGTGGTGGTGTAAATAAGGTGACCGTGGAAAACCTGCTATATTATGTTGACAGCAAAAGAGGTTCTTACTTATCTGGTTCCGAGCTCCACAAATGCAAGGCTACACTTCGTGTTTTTCTGACAAAGGAAAAAGCACGTTGGAACGAGGCAGGACGGCACAAGGACAAGACAAGACAAGACGTTTATTTTATCAACATACGAAACAGATTATTTGAGTGTTATACGATTGGCGCATAAGCACTAGGTGCTTAATTCGGAGCGCCTCTCGTGTCGCACAAAATTCAGCATCACATGCCACACATGCCGCCGCAGGTAGGGTCCGCCCGTCGGGCCCCCATTCAAAATGTGACGCCGCTACGCCGCGCCGCCCAAACAAGACCCGGGAAGGCGATTGAGAGTCAAACCCTTTTAGTGTCGCGTATAAACCTAAATACACACCGTGCTACTGCCAAAGACTTATAGTTGTCCAAATCTGCCCCATGTAGAATAATTTTAAGTTCGTCACTATTGCTCATAATATGTATATTTCGGTCGATTGTTTGGGTGATAACGTCTAACAAGTTTCCTCGCTCACGGCGGTACCTGGGACAGTGGAGTAGGAAGTGGGCAGTGTCCTCTTGGCTACTCCCACAATAACATTTTGGGGAGTCCTTAGCTTGTATTTGAAACTGGTGTGAATTTAGATGGCTCATGTTAACCCTGAGTCTAGTGAGGAGAGCATTTTCATTTTTTGAGCCTAGTGAGTAAAATAAGGGGGATGCGTATCACCAAACAACTTGTTAATTTCATTTTTCAATATTGTTATTGAGGTTGAACCCCGGACATATTGTGGGAGGCTATTCCAGCAGTTGACAGTGTTGATAAAATATTTTTAAAGCCGAGAGTTTTGTGAGGAATTTGGGTAATGCATCCTGCCTGTCGTAGACCCCTGTCGGTGTTATGTTCTCTGGTTTGGGGTATCAGATCACGTATGAACGATGGGATGTTTGGATTTTTAATTAAGTTATAAAGGAAACATATTCTGTGCACCTTCCGTCGCGTCGCTAAGGATTCCCAGCCCAGGTCAGTCATAAGTTTGTCCGAGCAGGTCCGAAAAAGTGTCCCAGTCACAAGTCTCCCTTTCCTATTCTGCAGTCGCGTTAGTCTAAGCTTGTCTTTCACAGTTAAGTGCCCATCGTAAATGATGTCACTGTAGTCAAAGTGGTGTCTTATATATGTTTTGAAAAATTGGTTTAGTATTGGTCGAGATCGGGAACGGGCCGTCCCCTTACGACGGAAGTTGCTGCCTTTTGAGGGACAGAAGGAGCACTTTTTAGCAAGAAAAAGGCATGACTTGATTCAGAACTGGAAGGCAAATTTATGGGATCTTCTGTCCCTTAAGAGGCAGCAGCCTCCGTCGTAAGGGGACGGCCCGTTCCAGATTTTGACCGACTGAAGTCAGCGGACGCCAAGCGACGTGCAACCTCAAAGCTATCCACGCACCGTGCTGATCAACTGTTGCATGCAGCGAAAAGGCGATCAAGGTCTGAAGAATAATATATTTGTCCTGCGTATTAAAGGAAGCAACAGTGACACCCTCGCGCCCCCACAAAAGTGTGGAGACTGTTGCAACGGTCTGTGTCTGAGCCTCGTATATATAGCAGGGATCTGCATTTATCGATGCTCGGCACACCAAATCCACGTGGCAATATACCCAACTGTCGGCAAAGCAGCAAGGCGGATGTCTATCCCACATACAACATAACCCGGGAAGCCAAAGCTGCTTATTTACCCGACAGTATAAAGGTGGATCCCAACCGGGCCGAGGTACCTCTGCAGTCTTTGCTGCCAGTCGTGAGCTCTTCTTCTGCGTCTGAGCGCCTTTGGAAAAGAGCTCAAAACAAGCACCGGCTGGCAGCTGATGCTCAAGCTCTCCTGAGTAAGGACATCTCCCTGGAGCTTCCAAGATCAACTCCTTCCACGTCTGCAGCGGTTGGAGCTCCAAGCATTGATTCGGACATGAGTGATGAGGAATAAGCAGCGCACAATGACCTCAGGCTGGTCCATATCACCTTAAGCGGGGCGTTGATTTAATGAAAATATCTCTTTGTAATCATAGAAACAAATACAGGCCCAGAGCCAAATTCTTTATGGCTGACGTTTCATCGTGATACCACAAGTCGTCTTTCACTGACAAAGCCCGTTTATGAAGCCCGTTTGGTAGCATTCACGCTTGAGAAAATGAGATAATATTGATATCATTATTTTCTATAAAACGCCTACGACGCAACCACTAAGTCTAATTTGTCTCAGTTTTCTAAGTTTAGTTGACAATATAAACGTCCTTTAAATCTCAATTATGCCAAAAACGGTATTAAAACTACACAATCCGACAGCAGACCTTATGACTGATTTCGAACTAAAAACGCACAATGTTAAAAGGGCTGATGAGGTCAACTGATCACTCCCACGCAAAAATAAATACTGAAATCGAACTCAGGGCACCTAATTACCCCGATGGCCACCTCCATGATGCCTTCGGTTAATTCTCTGAATAAAAAACGATTTTTAGGGCAGCCTGGCCCACTGCGCACCCCCCACAGCCAACTGGCTGAATCCGGCCCTAGCGTAGTGTCTATGGTTTTGCATCCGGTACGTTCGCCGTGTCCCGGTATGAATGTCTGGAGCGTATGCGCAGTAGGGTGCGCGTCACAACACTTCTTTCGAAATCGAAACTTTTTCACGAGGTTTTGGACGGTAGACACGAATATAAGGACAATCCTGCAAAAAATTGCAATTTTCTTAAGTTTAAGCAACGGATTTTCACTTTTTAACCTTTCCCAGTGGATTGGAAGGGTGCTGACTAACCCCCCTACAGATTTTTCGTCGTCGCAGAGAAGCGGCGGCGCCAAGCGCCACCGTACTTGGCACAGCTTATTCTTAATTAATTCTGCAACTTCCCCTGAAAATGTTAAGTTCGGGTCACCTCGGGTCAGGTCACCAGGCTAGGTCAAGTGACCTCACTTAAAAAATGTTAGGGATTGCACAACTCGGAGTAGGGATGATTTATCAATGTGAAACCTTCTTCATATAATGGGCTCACCGGGGGCTACAAACTGTGTTTCGGTATTTTGTATATTGTTGACCTAAGGTCAGGCACGAGTCATGACCTCTCCATTTGAAATGCATGGGAAAAGCGCAAATTTGCCAAAAATGTTTCTTTTTTTGTATATAAAGCTTATAGGGACTTTTTATTCCCGGGATCGTAGTATCACAGGCCATTCGCAAGGTTCATTTTGCAAGTTTTGACCTGTGACCTCTGAGAGGTAACTTGGGTCTACCTAAGCACGTTTTGAGACTTTAGTAAATAACTGCGCTGTAAATTGCAATAGAGCTCTCGTTTGGATACCACTATGTTTGATTTGTCATTACAAATCGAGTGATATGTATATTGACTATGTTTAGTTAGATGATGACCTTGACCTGACCCTAGGTCATGTCATTGTTATACTTTGATCTAGTATGGTCATATTGTACATCATTCGATACACCATAAAGAGAGCAATCGAATGACGTTAAATTTTGGCTCTAACTTAACTCAGCCATACGCTAGAGTAAAGTGTTCCAAACTGTGCTATTTTGACTTTTAATGACCTCAATATTACTCTGAGCTCAAACGTTATGGGAAGAGTTTCTTAATCGGTTCAATGGTCAATCAAACCATTCATGTGCTTTTTCGCTACCCCGCTCAGGAGCCAAATTGCCGCCCCGGTAGCTCAGGTGGTAGAGCGCTGGGCTCCGGCTCGCTGCTCAGAAGCATGCAGCGACAGTGCATGTCCAGGCTTGGGATCGGTTCCTCTGAGACGCTTCGGCGCTCAATAGTTTATCCAACATAGGTCGGCTGGCAACTGACTGGTGATACGGTGACCTGAGTGGGGCAGCTGTTCCCGTGCTTTGTAGGACGTTAAACTTTGGCTTCTGAATTAACCCTTCATTGTGGCGTTGGTCGTTCGGGTGGTGGGGTTGGGTGTCTCCGTGACAAGTCTCTTGGTGACTTTAGTGAGACTCCGACTCCGACATCCGTACTGGAAACAACTTGGAAAACAAAAAAATTATAAAAAAGATTCGAGACGGGGGTGTCAGCACTTAGCCTAGCTTGTCAAAATTGGTTCCGATGTCGCTTTGCTTTTCAGCCTTAGTGATGGAATGCACTCTGGTTTCTCTATTTGTATTGTAATAATTTAATATTGCAACAGATTCGTAGTATGGGTTTTGGCAGAACAGGAATAAAATCTTTATGTGTTGAACAATTTCCAAGCTAAGAAGTGAAAGCCACCAATATACATAAGTTTGTAGTTTATTGTAATGTCTTATCCAAGAGCACATCAAACTGTTTGCGTGGTACCGCGCTCTCCACGTGCAGCAGTCTCAGAGCCATCCGGACCGGTCCCTCAGACTCACGTCTGCGTCATTTATTTCTGAAGAACATAAATGCCGCAGACGTGAGTCTGAAGGGCCGGTCCGGACGACTGAGACTGCTGCACGTGGAGAGCGTGGTGCCACGCACACAGTGTGATGTGCTGTTGGAATAGCATTACAATAAACTTCCAACTTATGTATATAGACGGGTTTCACTTTTCAGCTTGAAAATTGTTCAACACTCAAAGATCGTATTCCTGTTCTGCCAAAACGCAAACTACGAATCTGTTGCAATATTAAATTATTACAATACAAATAAAAAACCAGAGTGCACTCCATCACTAAGGCTAAAAAAGCAAACCGACATCGGAAACAATTTTGACAAGCTGGGCTAGTGCTGACACCCCCTCCCCTCTCGAATCTTTTTATAATTTTTTTGTCCAAGTTGTTTCCAGTGCGGATGTCGGAGTCGGAGTCTCACTAAAGTCACCAAGAGACGTCACGGAGAACCCAACCCCACCACCCGAACGACCAACGCCCACAATGAAGGGTTAATTTAGAAGCCAAAGTTTAACGTCCCACAAAGCACGGGGACGGCCGCCCCACTCAGGTCACCCTCTCACCAGTCAGTTGTCAGCCGACCTTCGTCGGATAAACTATTGAGCGCCGGAGCGTCTCAGAGGAACCGATCCCAAGCCTGGACATGCACTGTCGCTGCATGTTTCTGAGCAGCGAGCCGGAGCCCAGCGCTCTACCACCTGAGCTACCGGGGCGGCAATTTGGCTCCTGAGCGGGGTAGCGAAAAAGCACATGAATGGCTTGATAGACCATTGAACCGATTAAGAAACTCTTCCCATAACGTTTGAGCTCAGAGTAATATCGAGGTCATTAAAAGTCAAAATAGCACAATTTGGAACACTTTACTCTAGCGTATGGCTGAGTTAAGTTAGAGCCAAAATTTAGCGTCATTCGATTGCTCTCTTTATGGTGTATCGAATGATGTACAATATGACCATACTAGATCAAAGTATAACAATGACATGACCTAGGGTCAGGTCAAGGTCATCATCTAACTAAACATAGTCAATATGCATATCACTCCATTCGTAATGACAAATCAAACATAGTGGTATCCAAATGAGAGCTCGATTGCAATTTACTGCGCAGTTATTGACTTAAGTCTCAAAACGTGCTTAGGTAGACCCAAATTACCTCTCAGAGGTCACAGGTCAAAACTTGCAAAACGAACCTTGCGAATGGCCTGCGATACTACGATCCCGGGAATAAAAGTCCCTATAAGCTTTATATACAGAAAAAGAAACATTTTTGGCAAATTTGCGCTTTCCACATCCATTTCCTATGGAGAGGTCATGACTCATGCCTGACCTTAGGTCAACAATATACAAAATACCGAAACACAGTTTGTAGCCCCCGGTGAGCCCATTATATGAAAAAGGTTTCACATTGATAAATCATCCCTACTCCGAGTTATGCAATCCCTAACATTTTTTAAGTGAGGTCACTTGACCTAGCCTGGTGACCTGACCCGAGGTGACCCGTACTTAACATTTTCAGGGAAAGTTGTAGAATTAATTAAGAATAAGCTGTGCCAATTACGGTGGCGCTTGGCGCCGCCGCTTCTCTGCGACGACGAAAAATCTGTAGGGGGTTTGTCAACACCCTTCCGCCCCACTGGGGGAAGGTTAAAAAGTGAAAATCCGTTGCTTAAACTCGAGAAAATTGCAAATTTTTTGACAGGATTGTCCTTATATTCGTGTCTACCGTCCAAAACCACGTGAAAAAGTTTCGATTTCGAAAAAAGTATTGTAACGCGCACCCTAATGCACAGCTGTGCCGGATCTGGGCCCGCGATTTAGGGGGTGGGGGCGATGGAACCCAGAATTGCTGACAACACATCTTTTTTTAAATCGGCAAAAACATGGGCGCATGGGAAAGAAGGGAAGTGATCACCTGCAACCAAATCTTCCTGTTTTTAGAACATGGCGTCATATGAATGAATCTCTCGAGCGCTCAAAAGCTGTTGATGCAAAGGATCACCCAGCATTGCACACCCATTTGGGAACTTATATTGATCCGACTTGTACTGAGAATACGTAGCAGAACCAGTCCTGCTCTTCCCCCGAAACAGAACCCCGAAACAACCCCTCCCTCGGTCGCAAATACCGAACCCCCTCCCAAACCACAACTCTTGGTCTCCCCTATGGCGTTTAAAACACTGAAACTGCTTTTCGCTTCTCTAAATGCATATATATATATATATATATATATATATATATATATATATATATATATATATATATATATATCAAACCTCGACCATAACAAGCTGCTACTCACAGCTGCATATATTTTCACGTTTAGTTGGGCTTTAAAGCCAGGAAATTAGCCTCAAATAGTGTGACGTTCCCTGCTCGGCTCTGTAGCCGGCGTTCGCGAGTTGGATATGCTGCAGTTTCCTGGTGAGGTCCTGAGAATTGATGCCAGGGCTCTGCAATTTTGTAGGGTGATAGCCCTCCTACGCCAGGCACCCAAACTAAAGCCCCGAGTCGAAATCCGAAATAGTTTTGACAAATTTTGTAACAAACTTTTGTAACAACCGGTAGCCAGTTGTGAGCGTTGGGCTGGCCCGCTACCAGAAGCGCAGTGGCAGTGCATGTCCAGGCTGGGATCGGTTCCTCGAGACGCTCCGGCGCCAAATTACCCGACGTACAGGTCGGCTGGCAACTGACGATGAGAGGGTGACCAGAGCGGGCGGCCGTCCCTGTGCTTGTGGGACGTTAAACTTGCTTAAAATCAACCCTTCATTGTGGGAGTTGCTCATTCGGGTGGTGGGGTCGGGGTCTCCGTGACAAGTCCATTGATGACTTCAGTGAGACCCAACTGCAACAGCCGAACTGGGAACAACTTGGACAAAATTTATAAAAAACATTTCTGTTCGAAATATACGTCTTATTATTCTAATGTTTACCTCTAAAGCTGCGAACTTAAAATTGTTGTCCTTTTCAATAGGTAACAAGCACCAGCTAAGGAAAACAAATTCAGCTGGTCCGATAATATTTATTTTGCAAAAACGGGGTATTTCTGACAAGAGCAAAAAACCTTCTGAGAATTGATGACCGACTTGCACGCTCGAAGTGTCAGAAAACACGGTTCAGTAGGCTTAAAGACAGTTGTATAGAGATAGCTAGGACAATTTTCTTGTGATTAGGCATAGTTTTGAGTGAAAAACGTAACATTTTGACCTAGTTTTTACCATTCTTCCGGAAGACTGCATTTTTGTTCATTTCATTCTAACTTTAATATCCTGCACTCTAACTGACTGATTTGAGTTTTCATTTCAGATAGTGAAAGAACATTGCTTCCGCCTGATAATATTTTGAGAAGAAAATTGTGATATTGAAATTCTTTGTTTTATAGGCATAACAAAATTTGAGTAGACCTACTTTTAATTTGCAGCTTCTTGGTTCCAAGGTCATGTCACTCACAAACTCAAAATTGACATGGCTGAATAGGAAAGTTACTTTCGATCATTTCACTCGCTTATACTACATACCTATCTCTAACGGCTTCAGAGTAATTAGTCAAAAATGTATTACAAGATGCTAAATTTCTCGGACCACCTTTGCTTCTTACCATGGTTTCAAGTCTTTAAAATGGATGGAAGTGGACGAAATTTGGCATGAAGCTAGCTTAGGATCCTAGCTCGATGATACAAGTAATTTCAGCCCAAAAGAATGCTTGGTTCGTCTTCTAGAAGCACCTTTATATCGTGCCTTTTTCGGGACAAGCACAGCACCCGGCGCCACGGTCACGACATCGTCGGCTGAGTTGTACCGGCCAGTGACCTCCTGATGGGTCACAGGTGTAGGGCTAGTGGGAGGGGGTGAGGTGTGGAAAGGTGGTCTAATGGTTAGAGGCCCTGTCTCGTGATCGGGGGTGCCCGGTTCGAATCCTGGGTTGGCCGCATAATATCTATCAGTTATTTCAAAGCAAAGAATGATAAAACTGACCAACAGGCTTATGAAGAGATGCATTGAGAAGTAAATATGGTTTGTTTTCAGCACATTATCATGCGGCCAGTGGCGGATCTAGCCGGTCGGTTTGGGAGGGGAAAACCAAAGTCGAAAAACGTCACGAAAGAAACGCCGTGAAAGCTGGGCTACAACATCACTTGCCGGCAGAATTTTAGAATTTTGGGTAATTGAGGCGAAAAGCAAAAAAACATAACGGGTTGAAAAATATGGGCTAGAGATACTTTTTCCGGTCCGATGCCAAATATCTACACTGAACTTAACTGGTTCTCTTTGAAGTTGAGAGTTACAGCACCAGAACCTTGCTTATAAACTAAAAAGGAGTCGGGAGAAAAAGGAGGTCAATCACTGGGGGGGCAAAAACATAGTTTTGCCCCGAGCTTTTCCGTTGGGGGCAAATGCCTTTTTTGCCCCCTTGGATCCACCACCGCATGCGGCTCTCCTGCGCCGGTGCTGTAGTTCGCTGTAGTCTGGCTACCCTTAAAAATTAATTTCAAAAACAGATTTCATCTCTGGAGGACTGGAAAAATCCGACGAATCGAGTCGGACGTTTGACAAAAAAATCCTACAAGGCCTTGGGATTTTTTTCTCTGGACGCAGTTCTCCTAATGAGTCAGTGTTTGAAATAATAAATACCTGAAAACTTCAGGATGACAAATTTTAGGCTCTCCCATTCCTTTTATTATATAATTTTTGATTGATGCAGGTGTAATAGTTTCGACGAAGTATGAACTTACACACCTTTGGTCTTGCGTCTACCCAGACATCAAAGGGAAAAAATCCAAACCAAGCTTTCACGCTGTGAAACCGGCTATTGACTTAATCAGTGGCAGATACAAGGAGGCCTCGGAGAACTTAATCCCCTCCCCCAAATGTGAGAGTACCTTTAGTTAATGCATAGCCGTATATTGTTCCGAGGCAATTACGGATGAAGCTCAATTTTCCAAGAAATGCACGTCTCTGGGTATGACTGGTATAAAAATATAACTATAAATAAACAAAACACGTCTCTACTTGAGCCTAATTATAAATGTAAAATATTTGCTTAAACGTCCTAAGCCAGGTTGCGTGCCTAGGTCAACAACTTTGCAACGAATGGCGACAGTACTTTTTGGAATTATTGTGTTTGTAATGCTACCGCAATTCATTATATTTTAGTCGTGACATTGGTTAGCACCCACCCCGGTGGACCTCCGAGCCACCTTCGCCCTGGTGGAGAAAGGGGACCAAACATCCCTCTTAAACTCAGCTCCCATGCGGGACAGCGAAAAACGCGAACGCTTTTAAACAGCCCATAAATATTCATGAAGAAACTACATGTGCCACTTTTTGTCTCAGGTAAATATTCAGGCCATGACAGGCCAAAGAAGACTGCATGTTAAGTTGAGCTTTTTCGTATGACAGAGTTCGGTAGAATCATTTTTCAGGCACCATCCGCTTCATCTCTTCACGGAGAATCTAATGATGCATGATATGACTATAGTATGTCAAAATACCAAAATGGCCTGAGCTCAGGTCAGGGTCATTATGATCTAACATAGTCAATACGGCCATCAATCGACTCGCAATAACCAAGCAGACGTATTGGTATCAAAATATAGTGCTTTATCGTCATGTTCTGCAATGACCCAAGCCTGAAAACCTGCGTAAGTGGGCCAGATGACCTCTCAGAAGTCACAGGTGGTAAAAATTGAAACAAACCTGGAAAAGGGCCAAATATAATACGATTTGGAGAAAATGAAGGTATTCTCAGCTGTGTCTAAACAAATATAGCCCAATTCCTGTTATCCCCATGCATTTCCGATGGAGACGTCAAGATCTATATCTGACCCTAGTTCATTGATATGAAAAATTCCGGAATAAATTTTGTTGTAATCGGTGGGCCCATTATGTGGTATAAGGTTCTATTCGATAGATTCACCCTTTTCTTACTCATGCCACCTTAAACATTTTTGGAGGTGAGGTCACTTGACTTGCACTGGTGACCTCACCTGGCATGACCCAGTCTTAAGATTTTAGGGAAAATTGCGGAATTGATCAAGGATAATGCGTTCGGACAACTTTGCTTATAGCGGCACGTTAATATAAATAGTTCCAATGAAAACGTGGTACCACTTTAATCAGCAGGACTCACTCTATAACATACCGGCGACTCAAATGTGAAATCCAACTACTTGCCTTGTTTTCCAATAAATAACGAAAATCGGACGGGCGCACGGCTGCCGGCCGGGCAGTAACAAGCAGAAGCAGGCGGAGGCGGGCGGATGAACATCAAATAGAAAATGAAAACCAACTAGAGATGCAATATAGAGAATGAGCACCAACTAGAGATGCAATATAAAGAATGAACACCACGTATAGATGCAATATATAAAGATGATGACAGTCCAACGGGGAGAGGAGAGGGGAAAGCTAGAGAATCGGGACAGGCGGCGAGCGAAGCTCGCAGACATGCGAGCGAAGCGAGCATCAGGTGAGTTCCTGCGGAGGCCGCGGCATTCGCCGGCGTAGCCGGCGATGCCGCTGCCGACGCAGGCGATAGTCAGCACCGCAGGTTGGGCCGCCGGAGGCCGGCTCGCTAAATCGAGGTTAGGTTAGGTTAGGTTAGGTTAGGTTAGGTTAGATTTAGGTACTTACCTACGGACGGTATTTCCGCTGAAGCGCTTTTACAAAATCACCCCACCTATCTTCTCGGTGCCTCTCCCTCCACATAAATTCATCTAAATACGATGACAAGAACCCAGCTAACATGCCCAGGTGGGGCCTACATGGGCATTTGATGGGCATGGTGGGCTAGATGGGCCATGGGCTAGAGGTGGGCAAATTCATGGGCCGGAGGTGGGCCCCACATGTGGCTAGCCCATATTATGAACATGATCACAATTATCTAAATGTCTCATCTCCGATGCATTTGTAAATACTTAACACTCTCAAGCTTATTTAAAGCATTGATTGTATGGATGAGCATGCATGGGCTGAACATGGGTGATAGATGGGCAACCCATATAGTGGGCTGAAGTTGGGGCATATCTGGGCTGCCCACATGTGTCTTTAAAGAAATAACTAATTGTAGGTATATGCTATATTTTAGTGTTAATACTGAAGTATGTGGGGAAATTGGTGTAAATAAGCCAAGCGGGGAGCTATACTATATAGATCTCTATAGTTAAAATACTCTAAATTAATTTCGGTTGAGCTCGAAACTTCCTTTCCGCGGAGGATCCCCACGCTGGCAATTACGTCTCCAAGCTACCGAAGGCACGAGAACAAACAAAAATGAAAAAAATATTAGCTGTTGCATTTGAATCTTTCTGTTTTGCTTCTGAAGTTAAAGGTTTGACAGTGCATAATATTTCATGAGCATAAAGCGCAAATATATTTTATAAATATTAGTATTAGGAATCAGGTTTTGGAGCTCATCAGTGTATTATTAAAGTGGAAGATATCTGCATAACCAGCTCATATTCACATTTATTTTTTTCAATACTTTAGAAATATTCACAGACAATGACAGGCGAACCAGGTGAAGACAAGCTTTCAATCACGTGCGATTTCAGCTTTCCATCGGCGCGTGCATCACGCTTCCAGCGCGAACCGAGGGCTGCAGCGGCGGGGTGTGGTGCATGGCGTCACCACCGGCACCGGCGGCGACCCAGGTAGGCTCCATACTTTAAATGTCGGCCGCAGGAGCCCCGAATCATATCTCCGTCATTGTCCTCGTTGTGGAAAGTGTGTTGTTGCCCCTTCACCCGCTTGAGGTAATACCTAGCCAACTCTGAATCCGCCATCGGGTCCCGACTAGGGCCTGCTTCCCCCGGAAGCTGTTCCGTCGTGTGCTCGGTTTCTGTTCCTGGGGACCTGCCTGCCATTTCCATATTTATATTTTCATAATTCTAACATACCTAATTCATATCATGACTTAAACTCTCCCCCCCTCTCTCTCTCGTGTGTGTGTGCATGTGTGCGTGGCGGCGTACGTACTTGATTCTGAGCGTTTAACCCTCGCCCCACCGGGGCTATCGATGGCCCCCCTAAGGTTTTTCCGGGATAGCAGAAAAAACGACGAGGTGCAGCACCGCGGTTGAGGGCTCTACCTCTCACACCATCATTTTCCCACCATCCCTAAAATTTTTTACCCGGTTCACCCAAGGTCAGGTCACCAGGCGAGGTCAACCAAGGTCACCTCACTTCAAATTTTGAGCTCTATAAGAGCTACGTTTCGAAATCAATCGATTTGAAACTTCCTACACTTCCTGGCCCCTCCAGGTCCTACAAGGTGTATATCCGGGATTTTTTCGATTTCGTGACCTGAGGTCAGGTCACGAGGTGACCTCTCCCATTGAAAAAGCATGGGGAAAAGCTGTCTTATGATCTAAAAGTCACAACAACGATTGTAAATGCTTGGCTTGCTCAGAAAAGCATTCTTGGACACCCTTTCACGGATCCCAGGGGCCATATTTTCCCTTTGACCTCTCCAAGGTCATCCAAGGTCACCAGGGGTTAAAACAGTATTTTGACAATAACTTTTGACCTAATTAAGCTAGAGCGCTCAATCAAACACCATCGTGTACGTCTTGTCACTGGCTTTCATGTGATATACGACAAAGTCACTTTCTGACCTTTCGTGACCTCAGGTCATATTAGGTCACAAGGTGACCTCTGGAGGTCAAACCACTGGCGGGAGGTCTTTACGTTCCACATAGCGGAAAAAGGACTGGAAATTTCCTATCAAATGTACTTTACCAGATCTCAATAGCTCTAATGGCATAAGAGGTATGCCCAGTTTTCTTAAGCATTGCATATTTGAGTGAAAATAGCCTATCGTGACTTTTCTTGACCTCTGTAGGTCAAACCATTGACCTGAGCGCTTAAACATGCGAAGTAATTTCTTACTGAATTCACGCGAGCTTTCTAATGCACTTTGCAGATTTACGTTAACCCCCATATTTTCGGAGTTAAAGGGGGGGCATCGATGACTCCGGTGGGGCGAAGGTGGCGCCGGACCCCCGGTGGGGCGCGGGTCAAACATGCGCAGTAACTTCTTACTGAATTCACGCGAGCTTTCTAATGCACTGTGCAGATTTGCGCTAACCCCCATATTTTCGGAGTTAGAGGGGGCCATTGATGGCCCCCCGTGGGGCGAAGGTGACGCCGGACCCCCGGTGGGGCGCGGGTTAAATCACTCAATTTTAACATACGATTGTGTTCGACAGGGGCAACCAACGAAACTCCCTAACTTCTGAAATGACCAAGTGTCAGCTGGAGACTGCCCTCCGTAAAATGTTTACGGGGGCTCAGGATCGGGAAGGAGGCCGCCAACGGAGGATGCCAGCTGGACATAGCCAGTGAACGCCGAGGGGAGTTTTCGCCTCTCGGAGGATTGTGCTTAAACACATTTGACATATGTTAATATGTTGGCTGAAATACATTTGGGCAGCTGCAAATATTTTTATGTGCAATGTTCTGGCGGTCGAGAAGGAAATGGATTGGATGATATCCCTGTTCTACAAGGCAAACACCTTTTGTGGGCCAGACCATTTTTACATGGTTCTGCCCACATGCACTTCACCACGTTACACTTTGCGGGGCTACACCTAATCACTTTTCTGCCCAGATGAGGCATATGTAGATTTAATTGGCTGGCCTACACTGTGCCCACCTTCAGCCCATATTGCATGGCCCATATGGGCCCCACATTGGACCCACCTAATACCTACATTGGCCAGCCCACATGGGCCCCACCATTTACCCAGGGACAAATTAACATGGGGCCCATGTGGGTTGCCCACATGGGGCCCACAAAGTGGCCCATGATGGCCCCACATGGGGCCATCATAGTAATGTTGACTGGGAAGCTAGGCTCCCGAACATTTTTCCGGGCAATGAACCTTTTGAGTCTGCCGAAATACGATTCAATATGGTTCGTATGCACGCCTTCGATTGTTTTAAACTCCTTGCTGTGATTGAGCGTTCGATGTTCGAATCCGAGTGATTGCAGACTTGAGTACGATTTGTGCTCATCTGTGTATATTGTGCTGCCAGCGCGCACATGTTGGGTAATTTTTCCTATCATCTCTGGCGCCGATCTATTCCTCAGAAACTCTAATATTCCCCTTTTCTCCTCTACATTATAGATTCCTAGCACCCAATACTGCTCCCGTTTTACGGGGTGCCCTCGGTTATATTTCCGCTTCGAAATAACCGTGTCGTCAATGACGATCAATTTTCCAGGACCACCAACTTGCTCATTTTTCAAACTTCTGATCAGATCATGCTACACGTCGCGGATAAATTGTAACCAGTCGGTCAGCGTCCTGGTTTTGTTGATGTCTCTCACCAAGTACCTGTAAGCACTCTGGTTTATACCTGAGGCTATGTAAAGAGATGCTACCTTGAGGATTGTAAATGGGTGTAGCTTAGATCCCTCAAAAAACTACCCTGGATGACACTTTTTGATTTCCTGCAAACTATGCAACGCCACCTCGAGCCGAGGCAGGAGCTTGCGTCACTGTTCTTTCGCATTTTTCGCCGGCAACAACGCCCATGTTTTTTAATTAATCCGTTCGCGCGGAGATAATCCTCAAGGAATTCTTCCGCCTCTACTTTTTTGGCCAGCTCCGACAGCTCGTAAGTCTCCACATCCACAATCGACTTTTCTTCCTCTGCCATAGCTTGATCTTCGCCGCCTCTACGCACCAGCTACGCACCACACACACTGCGCTTGATCCGCCTATGTCAGATGTTTGAGCGTAGGAAAGTAGTACCAAAGCAGTTAAAAAAAACGTTATTTGGAAAAGAATCAGTAATTGTGGCATAAGTCAACGCAAAACAAATATTTTGAGACTTATTTGTTTCGTATTACTGTATAAAACACTTTTCCTCAATATATGAAAATATATTTACTTTTTACGTTCCTTGCTGCGCAGAAGACGTAAACAACCTCATTGCTATTCATTTCTACACTTGCGTCAGCGTTGTTGCCGTGAAAATGCCGCGATTTCTCCGGGTGTTTTAGTACCTGTTTTTAAGGATTTGACACTGGTGAGTGTGCTTAATAGTTCAAATATGTTTCATACTACCCTATAAATGCATAAGAATGCCACTGTTTCCATAGAAAATTTTTCAGAGCGATGGCCGCCTTTAGCAAAGTGCTCCATGCGTTCTAAGTACGGCGTTGCTTTTTTCGTGCCGCCGGAAAAAAGCCCGAGTGGGTGTTCAAACACCCCCGGGGCGAGTTGAATCTTATCCCCTCGCTCCACGGGGGTCATCGATGGCCCCCCAATGTTTTTTTCGGGAAAACAGACAAAAGACGAGGCGTAGCACCGCACTGGGTCTACCACTCACCTCATCATTTTAACACCATCCCTAAAATACTTACCCCCAGCTACACTGGGTCAGGTCACCAGAGGAGATCAACCAAGGTCTCCTTACTTCAACTGTTGAGCTCTACAATAGCTAAGCCGATCGATTTGAAACTTTCTACACTTAATGAACCTTTCAGGGTTTTCAAAATGTGTATCCGGGATTTTTCATTTTTGTGACCTGAAGTCAGGTCACGAGGTGACCTCTCTATAGCAAAAGCATGGGACAATCTGTCATGTGATCTAAAAGTCACGAAAATTATTGCAAATATTTGGATTTCTCACAAAATCATCTTTGGCCACCCTTTCACGGATTCCAGGGCCGATATTCTCTATTGTCTCGTGTCTGACTCTCGTGCTTTCCACCAGCCATCTATTGGTTGGTGGTCACTCTGTTTGTTTTATTGTCTCGGCCATTGTTATTGAAAGTGTGCATGTATGTATGTGTGTCTGTCTTTGTTTATTTTTTACCGTCTCAATTTTCCGTGTGTACACAAAAATGCCTAGAAAACTGAAATTTCTGTATGCTGTTCGTGCTTAACCGCGCCAATTTGTTTCAGTAACAAAATTGTCCCCTTTTTTGCCCAATGACTAAGTATCCTTGGACACCATGTAAACGTTACAAGCTTGCTTATGGTCTGGCGTGGTGTCCAAGGAGATACCTGATTTAATGCTGAAGGTAGGAGGATGCCCTTTGTTCATCAGAATATCATGATTAAGAAAACAACAGAAAAATATAGCGGGGAGTGGTGTGACCCAGAAAATTATTCAGCCAACCATTCTTTCTAATAATTCCTAGTTTCTTTTCCGGCGAGACCTGCATTGGGCACACGGAAAAGGGAAGGGGCACTCCTGCCTACCTGATTATGGGTAGGGGATCCTCCTGCCTACCTGATTATGGGTAGGGGATCCTCCTGCCTACCTGATTATGGGTAGGGGATCCTCCTGCCTACCTGATTACGGGTAGGGCACTCCTGCCTACCTGATTATTGGTAAGGGGATCCTCCTGCCTACTTGATTATGGGTAGGGGAAAACATTAAAAAAATTGCCCTCTGATCTATCTCAAGTCATCATAGGTCAAAGTCATAAAGAGTATTTTGACGATAACTATAAGAGCTAGCAGGCTGTTAGTGGATGGTTGTCGTTGGATATTACGATGGGTTATTGGATGTGGCGGCTGGCGGTAGTGCAGCGACGGTAGCGTACTCTTTATAGTAAGCTGTAGTTGCGATATCAGCCGTGGAGTTGCGCCAGTGCGTTGGCTACGGCGATAGCCGGCGGGAGCCAAGGTACCTTTACTTAACCCTCGCCCCACCGGAAGGGGGCCATCGATGGCCCCCCTAAGGTTTTTCCGGGATAGCAGAAAAACGACGAGGCGCAGCACCGCGGTTGAGGGCTCTACCTCTCACTGCATCATTTTCCCATCATCCCTGAAATTTTTACCCCGGGTCACCCAAGGTCAGGTCACCAGACGAGGTCAACCAAGGTCACCTCACTTCACCTTTAGAGCTCTGTAAGAGCTACATTTCAAAGTCGATCGATTTGAAACTTCCTACACTTCATGACCCCTCCAGGGTCTACAAGGTGTATATCCGGGATTTTTCGATTTCGTGCCCTGAGGTCAGGTCACGAGGCGACCTCTCCCATTGGAAAAGCATGGGGAAAAGCTATTTTATGATATAAAAGCCACAAAAATGATTGCAAATACTCAGACTGCTCAGAACAACGTTTTTGGACACCCTTTCACGGATCCCAGGGGTCATATTTGCCCTTTGACTTTTCCAAGGTCATCCAAGGTCACCAGAGGTCAAAAACAGTATTTTGACAATAACTTTTGACCTAATTGAGCTAGAGCGATGAAACAAACACCATCGTGTTTGTCTTGTCATTGGCTTTCATTTGATATACGGCAAGGTCACTTTTTGACCTTTCGTGACCTCAGGTCATATTAGGTCACGAGGTGACCTCTGGCGGTCAAACCACTGGCGGGAGGTCTTTACGTTCCACATAGCGGAAAAAGTACTGGCAATTTGCTATCAAATTTACTTTACCAGGCCTCAATAGCTCTAATGACATAAGAGTTATGCCCAGTTTGCTTAATCATTGCATATTTGAGTGAAAATAGCCGATCTTGACCTAATTTGACCTCTGGAGGTCAAACCATTGACCTGAGCACTAAAACATGCGAAGTAATTTCTTACTGAATTCACGCGAGCTTTCTATTGCACTTTGCAGATTTGCGCTAACGCCCATATTTTCGGAGTTAGAGGGGGGCCATCGATGGCCCCCGGTGGGGCGAAGGTGGCGCCGGACCCCCGGTGGGGCGCGGGGTTAAGGGCGGGAGCGGCTCATCACGTGACTCTGGCTCATAATGTAAATCTGTAAAGTTGCGATTTTGACAACGGCTTAAGGTGATGAATTTTGTAATTGCGAATGTCAATATTTTAGGACAATTGCAGTGAAGTGAACTGTCGTCATTTTTGTATTATCATAGATATTTTGAGGTGGTTTTGTCGCGCTTGTAATTTTTCAAAGGACCTCTTTCGAAGACGTAGCCAGTGTCGTGAGGATTTGGATTCAGGCCCGCACTCGTTGACTGGTGGTGAGGGGGATTGGTGCCGGATGCAGCGGCAGGCATTGGAAGTTTTCGGCGATATTGAACGTTATATATTCTGTAGTTGATTGTTTCGCGTGTTAAAAGTTTTGCGTAAGTTTTCAGTGCTAATGATATATTTGGGCAACACTCATGCTGTGGATATGGGCGGAATAGGGGAGACGTAATTGTCTCATTTGCGCCGTATTTAGAAACGTGCACTTTGGGGCTGTAGGACTCCGGCATCGGGGAGCTGGTGGATGGCGTAGTCGGCTGGGACGGAGCAGGCGTGGTGTCGACAGTAACGACGTAGAGGAAGGTCGTCTTTTTTCCTAAGGTGGTTCAAGAGCCTTCAACGTGATGGTTCGTAAGCGGTTTGGGTTGTCATTTTCGAGCGAACGTTATAGAGTAATTTAAGTACTTGAGCATTGGAGATTTACGGACGAACAGTGGATAAGTTTGTGGAATAGCGAGTTATGAGTCAGCTTGGCAGTTGTTCGTATTTTTGTGTTGTCAGCGTTCCCAGTCGTGCCCCCTGCCCCTGCCCAAATGTAGGTATCCTAAGGCGGAATGCTAACTCTGTATTCTCGTGGTAGAAACGGTGTTCAGGTGGTGGCAGTATTGGACGCGGCCTTGGATCGAGCAAATACACCCGTGATCATCGCTTGGGCCTCTAAGTCGTCGACGTCAGCTGCAATAACGTTTGACATAATCAAGCTAGAGCGCTGAGTTAAAAGTCATCGTGTATGTCTTGTCACTGGCTTTCATTCAATATACGGCAAGACTACTTAATGACCTTCGGTGACCTCAAGTCATGTTGGGTCAAGAGATCTCCTCTGGAGGTCAAACCACTGGCGGGAGGTCCTTATATTCCACATAGCGGAGAAAGCCCTGGAATTTTCCTATCAAATGTATGCACATACCTTACAAGATCTCAATAGCTCTAATGGCGTGAGAGCTATGCCCAAGTTTCTTGAGCATTGCATATTTTAGTGAAAATAGCCTATCGTGACCCAACTTGACCCTGGAGGTCAAACCTATGACCTGAGCGCTTAATTATGAAAAGCCAAATCATACTGAATTTGCTAGAGCTTTACAATGCGCTTTGCAGATTTGCATCAACCCCCCATATTTTCAGAGTTAGAGGGGCCATCGACAGCCCCGTTGGGGCGAAAGTGGCGTCAGAACCCGGTGGGACGCGGGTCAAGGTGACCTTGGTCTGACCTAAGGTGAAGTCAACATAAGGAATTGACAGAAACGCGACGAACGCTGAATTTTCAATCCCAAAATAGCACCTGTCGGCCACATATTTTCCGATCCAGTGCCCGGCACTGGCCAAAATTGATCGGCGTGGCCAACCCTCACCTTGTTGGAAGTGATTGCGACGACCAGACAGCGCGGTACTCAGGAGACCCGGACGAGATCAGACCTGGGTGGCTAGCCTCAGCAGGCTTCTGCTGAAGCAGCGCAACTGATGCAGCAGCTGCTAGCTCTCTCCTAAATACTCCCACCACAGACTGAGAGGCGAAGATAGGATGGCACTGATTTGAGTTGAGTCTGAAGTGAGGTTTTTCTGGACGTCTTACCTGAAGTCTCTCTGGCCCTGGACCAGCTGGTAAGCCAGCTGGTAGGCGGCTGTGGCGTTGCTGACGGCTGCGTTGGAGAGAGTCTCCAGGCGCCGGGCCTCTGTATCGTGTCTGTCGGCGTGCTGACGTGCCTCACGGGCTATCTGCGACATTCGCGCGCTTTGGAGGCCAAACTGCTTGTTCTGCTCGACAGTGCGGCGCAGAGCGTCGGCGCCTTCGTTCTGCAGGAATAGCAGCGTCTGGCGGAGGCTGGTTTCGACCCGCTGCACAATCTGCTCCACTTCGCTGATAATGGAAACACTGTCTTCGGCATTGGGGCGGGCCTTCTCTATGAAGCTTATTATGGAGCCAGCCACCTTCTTCACCTCCTCCACCCGCTCCTGAGGGAAAAGGCGGCCGGTCATGCGCATGTTCTACTCACGCATAAGCCAATTGTATCCGAATCCCTAGAGTTCGACTTGAACTCATAGCCTTGCTTATTCAACAAGGGACCTCCAATGTATTCCAAAGCCCAAATTAAAAAAAAAATTGTATTAATGACGCTGGGACCTGCTCTGCCTTGCTTATATTTTAGAGAGGATGATGTCTGTTCTGCTACCTCTGAAGCCGACCGACGATTTAATATCGCGTCATACTAGAGTTCTATTAGCTGTCCCTGAGCATGAAAGAATTTCCTGCGAGGGACCCACAGTGGCGGATCTACGTTAGGGCCAAATGGGCAGTTACCTCCCCTAAACGGAAAATAAGTGGCCAAACATGTGCTTTCGACCCCCCGCCAAACGAGTGCAGAGAGCAGTTTTTTTACGAGGCTAAAATATCAAGTTCTCGAAGGTCTTGCCGCAGACAGTGCACCATGCTGAATATATCGAGGGAAATGATTATCGGGGATTATCGGATTTCGGGGACCATCGACGACTGGTTCACCCAGACCAGAGCCTCTCCACGTATTTTTCGGCTATTAAAATTTTGTAACACACTAGGCATGGGCCCGACCGAAAAATTTACGAGTCTATTCTGATCAGACAACACAAATCTAGTCTAAACACACATTCCTCCTCTTTGCCGCTTATTCGTTGACACCCTCACACGTACGGAGGCTCTCCTTTGAGCTGTTTTAAGCCGTGATACAATCGAGGCTGCAATAAAAGTTTTCACTTCCGGACACCTGATGATGGCCCAGGACCGAAACGTCGCGTTTTACCTTCCCCCGACTTTCAGTTCCTTTTTTATTCGTATCCATATTGTTCTTAGGTTTTGTGTCTTTTGCTGCGGTTTTATTGTATACTTGGAATTTTAGTTCATATATACAGCTTTAGTTTATGCACAGAATTTGTAGTTTTCTCACCGAGTTAGGTTCTTTTGAGCAGCGCTTTAGTTCATTCCACATCTCACCTGTGTTTTTGCACCTATTTTTGTCCATTCGGGGTTTTTACGTACATTTTATTTCCACGGTGTCTCGGCACCGATCTTTTGTGGGAATCAAAGTATTTTTAATTTGTTTTTTATTTATGGTTGGTTCCAGCTTCTAGGGATCTTCTCACACCTGCCGCCTTTTACTCGGCTCTTCTATCATCTAGGGCCTTGGGTCATTTCCCTTGATTTATCAAGCTAAAATGAGTCATATAAGGTGATTGACATTAGGATACGGCCGTGCTAACAAAGAGAACAACGCTATTCTATCTCGTACGCCTTCCAAAGGAAGAGGACTAGAAGGGAGTGCTGCTCTTTTATCTTTTTCAGGATGCGCGGTGTATCGCAGTGTTTATCGAATGAAAATTTTTGGCACGAAGTTATCAATGCGCAAATGCACACACGCGCTCCAAATTAGCCTTTTTGTTCCAGTGTTTGCATAGTATTGCCTGTTCTGATGATCTTTGTGAACTATGAAGAGGCTCTAACGAGGGAGCTTGTGGAGTTTTGTTGAGAAGCAGCGACGGCCAGAAATGTGTCTGTTTACGACTCGCTAAGTCTCCAGGCCTACTCAGCCATCTCGGTTTGGACACGGACACGGGGGGGGGAAGTCAGCCACCAACTGGCAGTCCTTGAGTACCTATGAACGCTGGCGGAGCCAGCGGCAGCATTGGGGCATGCACCCTGCCTTGGGACACGGTCGTGACGAAGTCACCGAGCTGCCGTGACGTTGGGTAGCGAGAGCAGCACGGCAGGGAGTTTACCTGTGTCAGGATTTATCATAATCGTTGGGGTTTATCGACGCACCAACTGCCAGCGTCATATGGCGTCGCCAGCTCTTTCCCTGTTGGAAGGGTTTCTCGGGAGCCAGCTTGCTTCTTGTTCAGGGAAGCCGCCGTGCCTTGAACCCGGATCGACTGCGTGGAAGCCAGCTACGCTGACCACTCCTTTCGTCAGTACAAGGTTGGCAAGCAGTTGATCGTATGGTATGTCAAAAGTTCGTCAGTACAAATGTTCGTCAGCGCAAAGGTTCAAGAACATTGTCGAAACAAAATGGAGGGCCAGCGACGCAAATCTTTGTCCATCTAAACTGGGCATATTCAATGTCAATTCCAGTCCGAAGAGACAGGGAAACACCTCCACCTTCTAAAATCAGGCAAGTGAGGTGGGCCCTTAGGCCCAGCGCTGGCGGTGCCCCTACCCCTGGTAAAGCAAAAAGTAGCGCCAGGCCTCGTTGGGACGCCAGTCACAAGGAAAATACAACGCAGGACAAGAATCATTAACCCTCGCCCCACGGGGAGGCGCATCGGTGCCCCTAACGTTTTTCCAGGATAGCCGAAAAACGGCGCGGGGCAGCACCGTTGTGGAGCGGTCTACATTTGGCCCCATCATTTCCCCAGGATTTTTTCATTTCCATGACTTTTATCCCGGTTCATATTAAGTCAGGTCACCATGCGAGGTAGAACAAGGTAACCTCAGTTCAATTCTTTAGCTCTACCAGAGCTACACTTTCAGGCCGAACGAAAACGTATGTCCGAGATTTTTAGATTTCGTGATCTAGGTTTAGTTCACGAGGTGACCTCTCCCATTGGAAAAGCGTTTGGGGAAAATCTGTGTTATGCTGCAAAAATCACAAAAGTGATTGAAAGGACTCAGATATATCAGAAAACATCATTGGCCACCTTTCCACGAAATGCAGGGGCAATATTTTCCCTTTAACGTATCAAAGGTTATCACAGGTCACCAGGGGTCAAAAACAGTATTTTGACGATTACTTTTGATCTAATCAAGCTAGGGCCCCAGATTAAAGATCATTGTTGTGATGTATCAGGTAGTCTGACCGTGTGAGTATCTGATTGGTAGTGATTTGGGAATGGCCTGCTGTGATTGGTTTGTTTATTTATTTATTCAATAGCATCGCCAACAGATAAATCCAGTTGCAGGCAAATTCCAAGCATTCAAAGCGTATTTACAGTGGAACACATCAGACAGTTTACATACTAACAAGTAATAGGTAAAAATACAAATGAAAACAATTCAAAACTAAAATTTAGCACTGGGCCTAAAAGAGATCGCGGTAAAATCGCGGTGAAATCGCGCACCATAAAAGTAAAATAAGACGTAAAAGGCCTAAAAAGATGAACCAGCACGGCCAACAAGCCTCACAACCTTGCCACGTATCTTATATTTTGGTTTTTGAGTGGTGGTCCCACTGCCCTGTGCTGTGGGTTTTACCCGGGATGTTTGTGCTGACCTCTCGGGTCAGTCTGGTTTGAGCGGCTCAAGTGGACGGTCAATACAGGGATGTAGCTGAAACATAACAATCGTGTTTGTCTCGTCACTGGCTCTCATTTGATATACAGCAAGACTACTTTATGGCCTTCCGTGATCTCAGATCATGTTAGGTCAAGAGGCAATGGAGGTCAAACCACTGGCGGGAGGTCATTTATGTTCCTCGTAACGGAGAAAGTCCTCGCATTTTCTTATAAAATTTACTTTACTTTGGTTTGGTGCCCCCTGAGCTAATAAGGGCCCCTGAGGTAGTTTGTCAAAGGAATTCCTGAGCTAGTCTGAGGCCCCTGAGAGGAACTATGTAAAAGTTTCCTGACATGGGCCTAGGGCCCTAGCTGGAATGGTGTCCATTGAAGTGGTGTTGGGCCCGTTAAACTGGTATAAATCCAATTATGTAGTTTGTTTGGGCACAATGTGCTGATCTGGGGCCCCTAAGCTTTTCGGGGCACTTAGCTCGTCTGACACCCTGGGCTAGTGCTGGGCCCCTTTAGCTGGCCTGGGGCCCACTGAAAATTGATTTTGCTGATGTTTTCTGACTTGATCGCGGGGTCTCTGAGCCAGTGAAGGAGAGACCGATTTGGGCGTCCGTACCCACAGTCAGGTATCAGAAATGAATTGTGGTTGTCGTTGGTGTGTTTGCAGAAGGCCCGCTCTTTGTTATTCGCTGTCATGATTTCAGGTCTTGGGACAGCGTGACGGGACCCTGTGTGAGAAGTTGTGGAGGGCGGGACAAAACATACTCCGTCTTCTTCCACTCTCAAAAAGTGGGAGGACGTGTCACCCTGTCCCACCAGCGACGGGACCTATGGTTACATGATTACGGCGGGACCCATGATACACAAGTGTCAAAAAGTGGCTTGATGAAAGCTATAACATTTTTCACACATTCAAGGAACGAATTTTTGTGTCATATCTTGTTTTAAAAAAATCCTTTCATGCATGGTGCAGTTTTTTTCTTGGAATTTTTGGGGGAAACCCATAGATTGAGAGAAAGAGAGAGGGGGAGAAAGAGCGCAGACAATGTGCCAATTTTGCGGAACAGCACACTGGACCTAGCTAGCGCCATATTAAAGCAAGCCTAAAAAATTCTGGTGACTTATTTATATCTTCAAAAATTTATATTGTAATAATCGTTTTTGGCTATAGTAATGCACCAACTGCTGGGCTCATAAGATTTCTCAGAAGGGAATACGCTAGACTTGAGCATTGACAAGTATTTTGATTTCGCACTCTGATGTCTGCTACCAACACGTTTTCATTGAGGACCAGATTAAAAAGCGCACGGTACGTTATAATCGCCCTCCTTTCAAAGACGGAGTCAACGGCAGAAGTCTGGACCCGTATCTCATTTTGAGTTTCTGGAAAAAATATGATTAAATGCTCGAAGAGTGGGGAAATGTGCATGTCGGCTTTACCTCCCGAGGAAGTCATGATCCAGCTCGTGTAAAAATCCTATACTATCATACGGTTGCGTACGGTATATATAGGCATCGCCCAAGTTTTAGTGTCTTCATTTTCGTACGAAAAACATCCACTCCTGCGGACCCGACGAGACCGGGACCCTCCCCTGGTTTGGAAAGAGACCTACACCCCTGGCCACGCATCAGAACGCAGCAGGGAGGGGGCGATTCCTTCACCGTGTCATCACACAATATAGCCGACCTGCCACATAAGTACTGGATATGGATAGCCACACGGGATCGTCCAACCGACTCCGGGCACACCTGCGCAGACCCTGAGTCCGCTGCGTTTGTCCTGAGTCCGCAGACCCTGAGTCCGCTGCGTCTGTCCTGAGTCCACAGACGCTGAGTCCGCTGCGTCTGCTAGTCACTGCATGCCTGCATATGTGAATCGCTATGTATCTTTTCCCCCAATTCATTTCAATCTGTCCATTTATGTCGCGAGCCATGAAAAACAAAATAGTTTGGATATGCTTAAGAATAATACAATACAAAGTAAAAAAACACCACGTGAACCAACAATTTCCGCAATGACATGTTGATTTTGGAAACCAAAGTTCGCAAGTTCGCAAGATTAGATTTCTTCTGAGCTCTGCAAGCCCGGAAGAAAATCGCTTTCATCCACGAATGAAAACTGCGTGTTAAAATGACGTCTAGATAGCGTTTCTTAGAACCTTTATGTTTGCTGAATCGTGCTTACCCCGCCTGAAGGTCCTCAGAAATAAGCTATTATAGTTGCGAGCCACTTAAACGTTCTGCAGCTGCCGTGTGGCAGCAGCGCTGACCCGCGTCCTCTACTGACCTGCAGGTCTCCGAGCAGCTCCAGCGAAGAGGACTCGGGCAGCATGGCCCTGCGTGCGTCATTGAAGAGGTCTTGGATGTAGGCCGACAGCAGCGTCAGCTGGGTCTCAAACAAGCGGTCCTCGGCTGGCGCCGGGCCCGACTGCACCCGCTTCAGTAGATCCTCCAGCCGGTCCAGAAGAGAGCGGTGCTCTGACACCGCCTCCTCCACAAGTGTGAAGCATGGTGAACAGCCTGCAGACAGTGCGCATGTCAAGCTAGGACAGTTGGGCGCCACCCACCGGGTGAACAGTGTCATTGGCGGACTCGGGGGATCCCGGACATGCCCCCCGAAGTCCTGGAAGGGGGTGCCAAATTATATTTTGGTCCCCAAAGGCCGGATAAATTTTTGAAAAAAGGTGTTAACACTAGGTCTGTTGAACAGTCGAATCTTCGCTCTCATCCCCCCCCCCACCAGGAGAGCGATCATGTACTTGGAGAGGTAGCTTATACTAGGTCTGTTGGGCACCAAAATTGCACGTCCCACTCCCCCCCAGGAGGGAGGCAGACATGGGTTTGGCCCCCAAAACTCGGGTCTCTGCGTCCGCCCCTGGACAGTCTGCATGTCAAGCTAGAACAGATGGGCGCCACCTGCCGCAAAAATCTGTGGAGATAATTGATAAGTTTATGTTTTGCAGATTGTGCCATATATTTTTAATCGACTTAATATCCCGATAGTCGCGAAACTTGTCATTTGCGGAGCAAAGAACGTTTTCACGGCTTAATTCAGTAAGAATTCGTCACCACTACACAGGCACGCAGTCGCTCACGATAAGCTTACTATTTGCAACACCATTGTTTTGGACAGGCGAAATATGAAATAGGTAATATCCTCTCCGGGAGGTATATCTCATTCAGAACATCATGAAGGCTTTGTTCCCTGGAATTTTACATAAACTGAAGTATTTTCATAAAGAGGAACAGTGTACACACACAAAATATGATTACAGAAATTCATCTTAGAAAAAAGTGATGCTAGAAAATTAAATTATAGAATGCGATTACATATAAAAAACGATTATATTATTCAGCAACTTTACCAACCCAAAAGAAAAAATTGAGTCGAAACTTCTTAGGAAAATATTTGTCTATTTCAGCATGTTATTTGCCGCTCTTCTTTTAAGGCCAAACTAACTTTTTTCCCTTAAAACTGGTTTCGCTTTACCCGTTTTACTCTAGCCTTAAATTGGAAAGATTTTCAAGCAGCCCGACGGTTGCTTGGGTACTAAGACCATATGAATCGCCAACGACGGCCAAATTTTAGCGCCTTTTATTTTCAGTGATCACGTCCCGGTCCACCTCAGGTCATGCGAGAGGTTTTACAATGAGATTGATGATTCTATGAGTAATGCATATCATATCTGAGGAAAAGCAGCGTAGTGGATTTGCTCTTCTCATCTCATCTCATCTCATCTCATCTCATAAACATTTATTTGACGGAAACAATATGACATTATAAGAAAGAGATTGGCGCAAAAGCCCGAAGGCTTAAGTCGTGGCGCCTCTCTCATCTTTCTCAATAAACACATCGCCTATACCGGACGTATCTCACAAAAACACAGACACACATACACATGTGCACAATCACACAGTAAGATTTGGAGACATAAAGAAACAAAACAAGCAAACCAAATAAGCAAACCAGTTCCTGACCACCGTGTTTATCTTCCATACGTCGTAAGACGCCACCGCGAGCGGGAGCCCACCGGACGGTCACCACCTGGCCGACACCGCCCACCGCGCCAACTACATGGTACAATAAAAAATCTGTCGATGTTTTTTTTCGAGAAACCGGGTCAAGCGCTGCTTGATTGCGATCATCGCCGATTTAAGAGGCCCACACATCCTCTCTTCCGCTGCATATGGCAGCACGGCCTGTAGGGGCATTCCATGACAAAACGACCAAAAATATTTCAGTTTGACACCACCATGTCTAGAATAAATCTGAAACTTTGTCTCCGGGGAAGTTTTGGGCCAGAAACACGCCTGTGAGAATCTTAGCCCCCTCCGACCAATGGTGACCGAGTTATAGCCCGAGGCATTTTCGAGAGGTCACCTTGTAGGCTCATCTTTGATGCTTCATAACTCAAAAACGCATAGCTTGATTAACACGTTTTGTATATCATTGAACTCGTCTTGAACTAAACTTTATTTTGAAAAAGAAAATTTCAAAATTTGAAAAATTTTGACTTTTAATTTGTTTGACATTTTCTTTTTTGACCTGGCTTGACCTTTTTGCAGTTGAAATTACCCTTTTAGACACCTCAAAAAATTTTCTTCATAAAATATATTTCCATAGAAAAAATTAAAATAAATGCGTTCTTGCTATAAGTTTCAAATATTTAGCACCTAAGGTAGGTATGTAGACGGTTTTTGACCACTGCGGTAGTACAGCCTTATGTTTAACACCGCAAACATAGCGATTGCTTTTGTAATCGGTTGCTGGCAATCATACTGCTATGTCTTTACGAAATTTTCATCGTGCAAGTGTCAGAATGTATGACAATTAACACGCACCCACACGAGGGGGTGGGCAACCGGCCTCCTCAGGTCTCTACAGATAATAAAAAACACCTTCGCGCAGCGCCACCGTACTCCATCTACCTCTCACACAACATTTTGCAACTTCTGGAAAAATAATTTAGGTCAACTGGGAGGTGGTAGGAACCGTAAATACTGAACGCCAGCTGGCAACTGACTGGTGAGGGGGTGACCTGAGGTAGACGGTCGTCGTTATGCCTTGTGGGACATTCAACTTTGGTTCCTTGATTAACACTTTATCGTGGGAGTTGCTCGTTTGGGTGGTGGGGTCGGGGTCTCCGTAAATTTCCTTTGATGACTCTAGTGAGACACCTACTCCTAAAACTGAACTGGCAGCATCTTGGAAAATATATATAAAAATAAAAATAGCAACCATTAAAAGTGATAGAAAAGGATCAATTGCTTCGAGGGAGACGAAAGCAAATGAGCTTATTAATAATGGTCCTTTCATCCTTAAACGAAAATTTACAAAGATGTCGCGACTTTATCAATAATTGAAACAAGTATAACTTATACTATGAGCACCACTAACTCACACAATTACATCGTTCCCGGAGATGGAAAAATAGTATCGATACAAGGTGACCCAGTGCAGCACAGCATACATTTGAGAGGATTCATGCAATGTAAACAAACGTGTCTGAAAGGCTTTCATTCCCAAAAAGTAATTTGAATCTGCTCATATATGCAAAAAATGTCCTGAAATCGTAACGCATTCGACTTGGTCACTTGAACAGGCTGCCTCATGATATTTTTACAAGGTGATCATTTCATAGCTGACACGGATCCCAGTTCAAACGCCACTTCGAAAGGCTTTTGATTGGTGTTTCTTTTAATGATTAGGGGTGGGAAAATTTGAAGCAATATCGAGAGCCACTACGTGAAAATAAATAGCAAAATGTATCATGTGTTTAGCCCTTTCACAGGTCGGTTGGGCTAAATTGAACCAAGAAGAAGTATTTGAAATGAAAAAGGGGGCATTTTATACATTTATATAAGATTCAAAGGATGTTTTATCACTTTTACTTCTGTTTCCAAGGTTCATTGGAGGTGGTCGGGCACCCACAAATATATATAATTCCACACTCCTGGTGCCTTGTATAATCATTGAAGAATAAGGGAATACACTGAGATGACTTCAACACTGACACTGACTTTATCCTGTACAAACACATTCATTCACCTGCAATGATGGTCGTCAAATCACTCATTACTTATACTCATTACCAAATAATTGTAAAGTAAGTATGTTTAATATTACTTTTGCATTGGACATTCACCATGACTAAATTTGCGACCATTCACGCAGCACCCATAAAAGACAATCTTTTTGCACAGCACGACACTGTTTGGTTCAAACATAGGCATACAAAACCCGAACCTCTCTTCCTTTGTGAAGATTTCATGAACAGTGATGCGTGACTTCTTTAGTGCTAGTATTCTTTGAAACTTGTATTCCTTTTTGCATAATCCCATCAGCGAACAGACTTTGGAGCTGTCTGGCAACATTGGCTATGTTTGGTTATGGAATGTACAAGAACTTAATTGTGCTGAAAATACGTATGCGTAAGAAAAGCATGCGTACCTTTGGCATCACATATTTGATCTTTCACTGGACTTTTTAAACCATCGTGATATGTTGCCCGTTTGGCAGTGCTCTCGATATAGTCGCAGGCGCCCTTGCTGTGAGATGTATTGAAAACAATTCATTTACATAATTAAATTTTGCTTCGATATAACTTTTGCACTGGAATTAAACCTTTGCATTGCTTTGAAATCGCGTGCATGGCGGCACCATGTGAGGAAGTGAAATATAATTTTGCATTGTGCAGCACAACTCTCCGTCAGGATATGTACATTCTTCAGGCATTTCTCTCGCTTGCATGCTCCAGGCATAAGTTCTGAAAAAAACACGAGCAATCGCAGTGCTGTGTTTGGAGGCATGTTATATCACACAGGCTCCGTGGCCTAATTGTTGTTTGTCTCTGATGTTCAGTAAACCATGTAGAATGAACAGTGCACTGGGAGTGGTGCCGCTAAATAGCCAGTTTTAATCACTACCGACAATTTTACATACAATCGTTTGGTCGTGTCACCTTTGAGGTTGCTCGAGGTCGCAGTATTTCTTACAGGAACTAAGTGGAAACCTAAATTTTGTGGCATAATGGGTGACAGAGGAGAGCCGTAGAAAACTAATGTTCAGCACCATTGGAACGCTCTTGTTGAGCCCAAACGGATTATGTACCTTATAATAGCAAGATCAACGATGTGAAGCAAGATCAACGATGTTACAGACAAGATGGAGCACAAACAACGAAATTTATCAGATCGAAGACGAAATGAAAACGAAGCCGAAGAATCGAACATTTTCATCCTCATATTATTTTAGTTTAAATGTTCGAAGTGTGTGTGCGATTGTGTGTGTGTGTTTTTTTTTACCGGTACCTAATCCTTATCCTTATCCTTACTCTACCTGGAGGCTGTGAGCGCATGCGCCTGTGGCTGCAGCGACCCCTCCAGGTAGAATCCCATCCTCTTGATCCTCACCTTTCTTCATCCTTACCATCTCCTTCCATAGTTTATAATCACTTCATACTCATTGCGACGACACTTTAAAAGTCACCTCATTTGTGTGGAAGTGTGAGAAATACATGATGATAATATTGCCTAGTCAAATGTCAAAATTAGCCTGCTTTGACCTAGAGCCAGGCTTAGGTCTGTATGGTAAAAAGAATATTAATCAAACTGCAGTGGCAAGTCAGACACGACAACGTAAAAATAAAACCTCCTTAGCAATTCTCGACAATTCTCAATCCTCGCAAGTTATCAAAATTTACCAATTTCCCCATACGTTTCTAATGGAAAGATCATGACCCTGACATTGCTCCCGGTTATCGATATAGAAATCCAGCTACGAAAAATTATCTTGCTCGGCGACCTTACTATGTAATGTGAATCTAACCGCGATAGGCTAAATTTGATATTATTGATGCACCTCCCAAAGTTTTTTCGATGTTAGGTCTCTTGACCTGGCTTGGCGGTCTGACCTGGTATGACCCAGACCTAAAATTTTGCCAGAAGCTGCAAAAATTTCGAGTTAGAGGTACATGAAGTACGGTGGCGCTGCGCGAAGGTGTTTTTTTTAACTACCTGTGGAAACCTGAAGAGGCCGGTTGCCCACCCCTTGTGTGGGCGCGTGTTAATTCTCATATATTTTGACACTTGCTCGATGAAAATTTCGCAAAGACATGCCATATGATTGCAAGCAACCGATTACAAAAGCAATCGCTTTGTTTGCGGCGTTAAACATAAGGCTGTACTACCGCAATGGTAAAAAACCGTCTGCATACCTACATTAGGTGCTACAAATTTGGAACTTATAGCAAGAACGCATTTTTTATTTTTTCTATGGAAAGATATTTTATGAAGAAAAGTTTTTGGGGTGTCTAAAAGGGCAATTTCAACTGCGAAAAGGTCAAGCTAGGTCAAAAAGAAAAGGTCAATCAAATTAAAAGTCAAAATTTGTCAAATTTTGAAATTTTCTTTTTCAAAATAAAGTATAGTGCAAGACGAGTTCAATGATATACAAAACGTGTTAATCAGGCTATGCGTTTTTGAGTTATGAAGCATCAAAGATGAGTCTACAAGGTGACCTCCCGAAAATGCCTCGGGCTATAACTCGGTCACCGTTGGTCGGAGGAGGCTAAGATTCTCACAGGCGTGTTTCTGGCCCAAAAATACCCAGGAGACAAAGTTTCAGATTTTTCTAGACATGGTGGTGTCAAGCCTTGGTCGATCTGTCCTGGAATGCCCCTGTATCTAACGTCATCTACTGAGGTTTGGTAACCTTGCACTGTGCTCTTCCATAGAAGAAGACTTGCTCTCAGCGGCTGATCTGCTCACCTTGTGTGTCCTGAGTGCTGGCCAGCAGCGGCCCAGACGCCGCCCACAGAGCTGTCAACACTAGTACGTACTGCATGCTCACCCTTCGCACAGCGTCCGGAGTGTGCTCTGGCAGCAGCTGGAGACCAAGCTGCCGGTGCGCTGTGCAGCGTCCGGCGGCAAACGTCGGCGTTTGGCAGCCTCGCCCCGGGCTATAAATAACCGGGTTGGCCGGTGGTGCCCCTAGTTCAAGCGCTAATCAGACGGCCGCCACACGTAGCCCTGCCAGTGTCAACACCGGAAAAGGACCGACAGGGCTCTACGCTAGGGTGTTTCATTGTTCCAAAATGCAATATTTTGACGCATATCGACGTTCCCCTCAAACCTCATCTGCTTATAAGCTTCGGTGCGAAATTTCCATGTATTTCGATAATATTTAGAGGTCGCGCACTTTTGCAGTTTTTTGTGTCAAATGTATTCAAATGTACACATTAGCGTAGGAACGTCCAGAATATTGGGGAGGCCAAGGTGCATGTGGAAGTCATTTCTTTCCATTCAACGCCATAGGGTTAAGGGTTAAGAATCAAGAATATTGGGGGGGCTATGGCCCCCTGCCCCCTGTTCCTACGCCTATGAATGTACACATTTCCACACTGATACTGGCGCTGGTTTTCTTTTGCTTGGTTTTCTATTTCACATCTGAAATATTCTAAAAATTGAATAAAACATTTATTACTGCACAAGACTAGCCTGAGCATAAAACCCGACCGATTTCGGGAGCATCCCGCCCCCGTTTTCAAGGGAGATGAAGAAAACACTATGACATAAACCTAACTAAGCGAAAAACACGAATACAGGGTAAACTTTGAAAGAACAATCTTAGCTATGAACATGACGAATCATTTTAGAATTATCAGCTCTAAACACGTGTTATTTTTCAATTCAATCTCTTGTTTGGCTGGCGTTTTAAGAGGTCCAAAAATCCAGAGAAGATGGTAACTTTGCCGATATTTCTATCAATTTTTGGTTCCGTGGTGGTTTGGATGTAAATTGCCTCTTTTATTTCCCGCTGCTTTTGTCTTGAGTCGAAAGTTAAGGTCGTTGTGGCGTCCCATTTGATATAATGATCCTTTTTGAATGATTGTTTTGCTGTGGCCTCCGCTGCTCTCTCGTCAATTGACTCTCGGATTAGTTTTTGTCGAGATTTTCGGTGTTCGTCTTGTCGGACTTCCATCATCCTTTTGCTTTCTCAAATGTATATTTTTGGAGTCATTACATTCCATCTTGTATACTGGGCCTGGTTTTTCCGGTTGTCTATCCTGTCCTTTGGTTTGACCAGTAATTGTTTGATCGTTTGATGTGCCTTAAAATATGTTCTTACGTTGAATTTAGAACATATGCGTCGAATCTGTTGCGATACTCCTTCTACATATGGGAAGGATCATTATATCAAATGGGACGCCACAACGACTCTAACTTTCGACCCAGGACAAAAACAGCGGGAAAGGGAGATCACCCTCATCAAGAGGTTCAACGGATTCGTCAAGGACGAGAAGCAGAAGTAGTACCTGCTCCGGGTGGTGGAACTCCATCGGAGGGCTCTACCCAAGTGCACCAAGAAATAATGCGCCTCTTTCAAGTGTAATGATTTTTGGTGATAAAAGTGCGCGACCTCTAAATGTCCTTTTATTTTGCTTTTAAGGGTGTCAATCGATTCAGTTTCACGTATAGAGCTGGGGCAAAGTCGATATGACTTCGTTCCAAACAAACAAAATTTTACTATAGTGGGCTGAAACACCCTACTCCACGCTCATGTGCTGACGGTGTGAGACCTTACCATTACAGCATCGACCGGACCAAACATAATGGTCTGGGCTAGTGCTTCATCCAAACTCCACAACTTGGCAACATGAAGGAAAATGCACAGACTACGAGAGTTCCGCAAACTACAACATCCAATTTCACTTGCTCCAAATTATATCAGGTCCACCATTCCGGAAACAAGGCATTCAAACACTGGAAGGACTCTCAGAAACTCGCAAACTATTAACCAGCATCGCATATGAGCTAACTTATTTCAAAACTCAGTTGTACCAAAAATCACCAAAGAATGGAACTCTAGAAATTAGGACTGTTCCCACCTCAGCAGCATTCAAGAGAACAAATTTGCGAGTATTTTGGTCCGACGGCAGGCCCTAAATATTTCAAATTTGGGACTAAAATAGGGAACTAACTCCGCACTCAACTCCGCGTAGGAGCCTCTGAGCTAAATTCACATACTTTCCAGCTACTTAAAACTGTGTCACCTCAGTACCCATGTAGAAACCAAACCGAAACAGTGAAACACTTTGTGCTCTTTTGTCCCACTTATACCAACCAGCGTGATGAACTCTCAGTCATTAACAGCAATTCTAGGAAGCGACTTAAACACGTTCTCCTAACAAGACAAATTAGACCTTTTGATATCCGGTAGCGAACTGGACGTTGGCAGGAAAGAGAGGTGGCTAAGGTATTCCAAAACTACATTCTAAAAACCGGAAGATTTGATTAGCGCTGAGGGCGGTCGGTAGGTGCCGGCCGGCGCGGTGGGCGGTGTCGGCCAGGTGGCGGCCGTCCGGTGGGCCGCCGCTCGCAGTGGTGGCTTGCGACGAATGAAAAACCAAAAACGGTTGTCAGGAACTGGTATGCTTGATGCTCATCGTGACGTCAGCATATGTCGTCACACCAGTAGCTCACAACAATGGCCGCCGGCGACGGGGACTGAGGGGGGCTGGTGTCAGGTAGGTTTTAGCTTTTTTCTACGGAAATATCGAGATCCAAGACAAATGAAATATGGAGTACCGGGTTTTCCGACCTGCTTTACAACTTGGCTATCTCAGTTAAAATCACGTTGTGAAGGTGCCACATTCCCTTTAAGGGAATGTAGCACCTTGGTCGAATCTTGGAATTTAGTATAATTAGGGGTACCTTGAGCCGAAAATCATTGAACCGTTCATGGTTTCTCTGAAAAAGTACAATAAGCTCAATATTTTTATTTTAAAATGCTCCTTAAGGGAAAGAAATAAATATCGACTCGTGGATGATGCCATAATCTGGTAACCACTACCATATTCAATAAGCTTCAAGGGCTTCGATCGGCTGATACCGTGACGTCAGCATGACAACTGTGGCCTGCTGCTAAGGATACATGAGGGGTACATTTCAGGTAGGTTTTAGCTTTTTCTACGGAAATCTCGAGTTCCAAGACAAATGATATATTGAATACCGGGTTTTCCGATCTGCTTTACAACTTGGCTATCTCAGTTAAAATGACGTTATGAAGGTGTCACATTCCCTTTAAGCATTTGGGTTTCTGCGCCAATCTCTGTAAATACCCACCATATTGTTTCCGTCCAATAAATGTTAATCTATCTATCAATCAATCTATCTATATCTATCTATCAATCTATCTATCTATCCATATCTATCTATCAACTTCCTCCTCAAAGAGTAAAATGCCTTGCTCTATTTTCTACCGGACAGTAGAGATTGACAGTGTTCTACATATTCTGGAGAAGCTTGGAGGAGGGCTGAGCCGCAGTTTCCGGGTTCATGTACCGGCAGAGCCTCTGAATAAGCTTGTCTGATCCCCTGAACCCCTCCCAACAGGGTGAGAGTTGGCGACGCCGTGTAATACTGCAGTTGGTGCGTCGTTCAGCCCCAGAAATTATTTTTCGAGGTTAGATGGGGCACAGGAACAGGCCATAACAATATAAATTCCGAGTGGCCTCGGAATTATCACCGAGTTCCCTCCTTTGCACCAGTCCTGAATTTCGGGATTTGATCTCTTAACACGCGCCGCGGAGGGGTCGTAAAGTACCCCATCTATTTTTTTCCGAGATGGCTGGAGTACCATTTGCCACCGGAAAACGCTGCTTGGCTACGTTTGAGAGAACTCATGAGCACGCCCATTGGTGAAATGATTTTGAAACACCGGTCAATTATTCTTGTACTTACAGGCTTTCAAAGTCAGACCTATACTTTGAAACCATCGCAGTCGCACCAGTTTGCCTGCACTGTAAAATGAATGGTGACGTAATAACATCACATAATTGGATTATATGTCAAGGTCATCCCACGTGAAGGCCAGGGCCAAAGGTCACAGGCCAAGGTTATTGAACCCAGTATTCCGGTCACATGACATTATTCAACATGACACATGTTATGACTTCATAGTTAATGCTACTAAATGTCAGGGTCAAGGTCACATATGTAGATCAAGTATTTTTTCGAGCTCAAGCCCTCATTTCCCGCACAAAGTCTGCTATAGTGCCAGTTTTATTGTACATTATTGGGGATGTGTCACATTGTTACGTCATAGGTCAGTGAACTTGAATGATCTTGACCTCAAACTTAAAAAAATTGTTCGGCCTCTTTGTCCTTTAGGACGCTTTTGGTGTATTCCCGGCTTTTCCGCGTAATCACAGCATTTCCCAAAAAGTTTCCAGTACGGCCCAGATTTTACCTTACGAACACGTTTGACCTAAAAATATTGACCTAGATCAATTATACTTGGATATAATGTAGGTCACCATCGCTCCGGCACCCTCAGACGGGCGAATTTCTGACCCTATTGGTTCGTCTCAGGGGGCACTTTAGGGCCCACTCCACTGCACGTTCACAACCAGACGCCTCTCCAACGCGCGTGTTAATCTGGCAATCCCGGTAGTCAACCATTTTTTCTATAAATATGTAAATGAGGAATAACAGCCTGATGCTCATATTATATAAAACTTGTTCGAAAATTAACAGTCAATATGTTTCGCCCATGGGGCAAGATCACCCCCATTGGTCGTGATCATGCCCCATGGGCGAGATATATTGACTGTTAATTTTCGAACAAGTTTTATATAATATGAGCATCAGGCTGTTATTCCTCATTTACATATTTATCATCATGCTCAAAATAGCTCTCCAAGACATCATTTTTCTATAAATGTCAAACAACTTCGCCAGGGTAAGTTCATTAATTACACAATTCCTATTTTGTGATCCCAATTCACACTTCTCCATATTACACTTTTTGCATGGACACCCATATATGATGTTTGATAACGCTGGGGCTGACCCCCACCACCCTTTTGCGTTACGTACTTGATGAACGGTGCCCAATGCTTGAACTAACAAATCTTGATGAATCTCAGCCCGACTTTTTGGATCGACATCAACCTGATCGCTGCTCCCATCGAAGATACATACATCGGACTCTGGGCAACTCCAGGCTCAACTCTGGGCTCTGAGCAGTGTGACCCAGTTATGGAATACCTCAAAACCACTGCACCACAACTCAGCACCATTTCATTGCACCTGTATCACTCAAAGTTATGAGCTTGTTTTTGGAATAGCATGCGGTGCTTTATGGTTTCCGCATCTGAAGCATTTGTATGCTTAAGTGTTCCATAATTAATTTTTGGGGCTTATCGACGCACCAACTGCCAGGGTCATATGGCGTCGCCAACTCTTTCCCTGTTGGAAGGGTTTCTCGGGAGCCAGCTTGCTCCTTGTTAGCTTTAGTTTGTTAGCTTTTTTGTTAGTTTAGCTTGCTTAAGTGTTCCAGTCCTTAGAGGAATAAGTAGGGTCGAGTGGGAAAGACGCCTTCTACCATCTACTTAGGGTTAGAAAAATAATTCGCCGGAACAGAAAACGTTGAGTTTCAAATATGAGTGCCTGTATATACTTATATTTTAAACTGCTTGCTATATATAGTGCTGCTAATTATAACCCGTGTGCTATATGTATATAGCACAGGAAATCTGTCGTGTTTGTTCCAATTTGGTCATCTGGAGGGGTGATCTTAATTACCTACCTTTTTCATGGTTCTTCTCGTAGCACTGTTCGCATATAGCTATCCCGAAAGCTCGTCGTCGCTAATTATTTTTTTCCATTTTATTCATGCCCATTTTCATCCTCCCTCGACATCCAGCTTACAAACACGGAAAAAATATTCACAAGAAAACCACCGGTGGGCAGCATGAACCGCAGCCGCTTCAAGGTGCTTTGTGCGCCCTAAAAGACTATCACGCTCTATCGACAATCGCTTTTGCGTTTACTGATAATAGGTTAACACCCGCACTGGAGAGGCATCTGGCACTAATGGGTACTGGAGGGGGCCTGGTAGGCCCCCAAAGATCTAAAACTTTAAAAGGCGTAGAAAAACGCCGGTTGGAGGGCGTTTGGGGGGCTATAGTGATCTACAACACAACCAATTTTAATTGACCTAGGTCAATATTTTCAAGGTCAAACGAGGTCATAAAGGTCAAATCTTGCCCATGCTGGGGACCAATTGAAAAATATCGCTATCATGCGGGAAAAAGACGGGAATTAGCTTAAGTCCGAACAGAGTCATAGGCGAAACATCACAATGAATCTTTGGAGCAACTTTGGGATCAAGGTCATTCGAGGTCATTGATCTATGAGGTTACAGTATGGTATACACCTTTAATGTACACTATAACTAGCACTATAGCAACTGTTCGGCGAGAAATGAGGCTAGACCTTTATCCATGACCCTTGACCTTTACATTGAGTTACCTTAACTCTGACGTCATACCATAATAAACGTCATACCGGGTAACGCCATTTGACCGGAAGCACCGGGGTTAATGACCATGAAAGTGCGATATGACCTTGACTTGTGAGCTATGACCATGACATTGACCTTCATGTGAGGTAACCTTGACATATGATCCCGGTTATATGGCGTTATGACGACACCACTGGGTCTCCAATGTAAGCGAACTGGTCCGATCGCGCGATTGTGGCGATCTCAAAATGCAGGTCTGACTTTGAAATCCTGAGTAAAAAAACTCCAACTGATTTCCAAAATTCCCTCACTAATTGATGCGCCATTAGATTAGAAAATTTAGCTCGTGGCGTTTTTCGGCTACGACCGGCTCTCCGGCCATGTCGGAAAAATAGGTGGCTTAACCCCCTCCAAGTTCGCGTGTAAAAGGCCTATCTGTTTATGTTTTCGCTGTGTCGCGCTCTAATGTCTTGAATCCAGACCTGCCAACTTTGTCACAACAATATCGTACAGCTTAATTACAATACATTTAGTGGGATTCTGCTTCGCTTCCGTCAGGAGAGGGTGGCCTTGACTGCAGGTATTGAACAGATGCTCCATCAGGTAAGAGTGCGAAAAGACGACCAGTTGGCGCTAACGTATCTGTGGCGGAACGAGGAGTCCTCGAGACTGCCTGATCTATTGGCCTCGGTCATCGAAAGTGTTGGCACCTGACGGATTTTTTGAAAACGCCAGTAGAGGGACTGACGTCTGGCGTGGCTGCTTCATATCCGGCGCATTGTTGAACGCGATATAGATTTTTTCATGCAATTCTATTGCTAGAAAAGGTCCGCCACCCATTTAATCGGGTAGCCAGGCGTGCCCCCTCCGCGATCCCAACGACAACAGTACCCTTACGTTAACACCACCAGAACATAAAATATTACAAGTCGCGGCACGCCCTGCTAGGAAAAAGAAAGTAACTTAGAGAAAGCATAATAAATATCAATACTATTAGTAAAAACTGCCAGTAGTAGCTCCCTGTAAATATACAGGGAGCAGGAATACAGGTCTATTTAGGTTAAATGCACAATAATTTAGCTCATTACCGGTTAGATTGTTAGTCTTTTTCCAAACGGGACTACCCAAAACTGGAGATTCGTGTTAGCCCCTCCGAGATTCTGGCGAAAAGATAGAGGCCTAGTAACATTCGCCAGAGAACTCGGAAAACAGTAAGCAAATTAGGGCAGACATGCAGGCATAGGCAAGCAAGCAAGCAGGCAAACTAGCAAGCAAGCGCAGCAGGGAGTCAGACGCACGCACGCACGCACGCACGCACACACACACACACACACACACACACACACACACACACACACACAGCACGCACGCACACGTACACGCACACGTACACGCACACGCACACGCACACGCACACGTACACGCACACGCACACGTACACGTACACACGCACAACGTCCATGCAACATGCACAACGCCCATGCAACATGCACAACGTCCATGCAACATGCACAACGCCCATGCAACATGCACAACGTCCATGCAACATGCACAACGCCCATGCAACATGCACAACGCCCATGCAACATGCACAACGTCCATGCAACACGCACAAACCTACACATATACACTAGGAAGCATTTATTGGGACACAATTACAGTCTTTAATGTGCAGCCCCATTACCAAGGTTCACATGTCTTCCCCCACTATAAATTTCACGGCCATGGTCACGTTGGTTACTAATTATTTGTTCTATATTTGGCAAGGAAGATATCCCTTACATGTTTTTTAGTGTGTTTTTGTTTAGGGGTACATCTTCCGTAGTCCTAAATTTGGCACATAAAGTTTTATTCCAAATTTCTGGTGCAGAACATGTAATAGAAAATTTTCTGTAATTTGTGGTGTCTAAAGGTACTTCAAAATGTTGTACTAGTCTAGTGTTATTTGCTCGGTGGAGTTGAAACATTGAAGACATCACAGTTGGCATCGTACCATTCAATACATTTGATAGAATAACTATTTTTTGTTGCGATACTAGTTCTGGAAACTTCAGAATTTTTAGCTCAAGAAATAGTTCATTCGTTGGATAGTAAAAGGGTTTCTTCGTTATAATTCTAACTGCTCGTTTTTGAAGTTTAATGATTTTATCTAGTCTGGATTCATAATTACTACCCCAGACAAGCGCGCAATAATTTAAATGGGGCAAGATTAAGGCATTGTAAAGACAAAGTAATTCACGTGTTGACATAAAGAATTTAGCTCTGCTCATTATGCCGAGATTCCTACTTATAACTGTGGATAAATTTGAAATATGAGAGTCCCATTTTAATTTTTCGTCAATATTTATTCCTAAATAACGTATATTTTTCGCCCTTGAGATTTGTACACTGTTCAAAGACACATCAAGATTTTCCAATGCACATCTAGAGTAAAGTTGATAATATGATTTAGACGCGTTTAATGATAGACGATTTGCTTTGAACCATTCTGATACTTTAGGCAGGATATTTTTTACCTTAAGCTGAAGCTTTGCTGAATTTTCTTCTGTTATGATAATAGCAGTGTCGTCCGCAAACAAGTAAAATGTACAGTCATTTGATACTTTATAAAGGTCATTTATATATACTATAAATAACAAAGGCCCTAAAATTGATCCCTGTGAAACACCAGTATCTATTTTTCTAGGTTTTGATAGAGTTTCATTTATCCTTGTCTTTTGATATCTGTTTGATACATAGGAGCAAATGATTTTATATAATTTTCCATGGATGCCAATTTTATTTATTTTACGTAAGAGTATACTTAAACTAACCGTATCGAACGCTTTTTTCAAATCAAGATATATTCCACACGAAACATGACCGTTTTCCAGAGATTTTGTCACATTGTCATAGAGGTGCGCCAATGGCATATAGGTACTATGCTTCTTCCTAAAGCCGAATTGCAATGGGTACAAAATATCATGTTGAGTCAGATAATCCGAAAAGTAATTATAAATCAGTCGTTCAAGAATCTTGGAAAAAATGGGCAACAAGGAAATGGGACGGTAGTTTGTGAATTTATCGTTTTTGCCAGATTTATAAACAGGCACAATCGATGCAATTTTCAAAATATCTGGGAACACAGCATTTTGCAAGCAAATGTTGAAAAAGTATGTCAAGTTGTTAAGGCATCTTTTGTAAGTGCAAAGGAGGAGATGAGTATTTATGCCGTCAACGCCACCACCCACAGAATTTAGCGATTTGATAACATCCTCAATCTGTTGCTGGTTAGTTGAGAGTTCCGAAAGATGTGGGGGATGTGTATAATTTTCAATATAACTTGTTGGATCTACATCAGACACTGGGATTTCCTTTTTAAGTTTCGAACCTACGGAAGAGAAAAATCGTTGAAACCATCTGAGATATCCTCATTTTCATAACGTTTGTTTTTCTCGTCAGTGAAAACTTTGGGGTATGAGCTAGTTTTAGAGGTTTTTCTATTAATTACTTCATTTAGTAAATTCCATGTTTGTTTTCCATCACCCTTATGCAACTCAAACATGTGTTTATAATAATCTCGCTTAGTATCTTTAATTATTTTAGTCAGTATGTTTCGATATTGCTTATATTTTTCCTCATGGTTTGGTTCGCCAACATTCCTATTATTTGAATTATCGTTGTCTTTAGATAGAATATATTTCCGATAGAGTTTATTCTTCTGATTAATGCAAGCCAAAATACCTGGTGAGAAAAAGTGTAGTTCATGTTGGGTGGACGTGAATATTGAAGACTGGTGTTATTTTCTTGTTTGTTATAATCTTGGAAAGTTCAAAGAAAATGGAGGTGAGAAGGATAACCATTACATCCAATCAGAACTGCTGCGTTCCTCAGTGTTTATCCTTCCGAAGAAAGTGTCCAAGTCTCAGCTTTCACAAGTTTCCTCAGAATAAGGTGCTGTCCAAGCAGTGGAAGTCGAAACTGAGAATTGGGAAGAAGATGGGCTCAAATGCTGCTGTCTGTTGCAGACATTTTCAGCCATCTGACTTCCATTCACATCCACCTGGTAAGCGGCTGTGAGGCTAGTGTGCGAAGTATGGCATTTTCGACGAGATCTCGTCCGTGCGAGTTCCCTTGGAGACAGGACCGAGTGGTGCGAACTTTATCAACCTGGTGCGAATTTTCGAGGTTAGTGACACTTAAACTAAACAAATAATGACTGAATGGCCATTAAGACACAGGAGGTGCCTTATAAAAAGTCCTTAACTGACTAATGATTGAGGTAGCATTGCATTGTAGGGGTTGGAATGGGTGCTTTTTTCCCTTGGTATGTGGCAGATTGGTGCGAATTTTTGGAGGCTGGTGGTGCGATAATTTTAGATGGCTGGTGCGACTCGTCTGGCCTGCTGCCACACTTTGCAGACTGGTTGTGAGGCAATCTCCAGTTCCGCTTATGCCTCCTTCCACTCCCTTGAGCCTGCTTCTAGCAGGAGTAAGCCTTAATCCTTGGGCCGTCATCATAGGCGGATCCAGGATTGCCGATCAGGGGCACCTTCCCGGGGGCGGTGCACCATTCTTGACCGGGAAACCCTATCGGATGGGAGCAAAACCCTATCGGTGGGAGCCGACTTTCGTATCCTGGAAGGGGGTGGTGGTGGGAAGCTAAATTTCAGGGGGCGTGGCCATTTCAGGGGGCGCCGAGGGTCGATGGTGGGGGTACATACTCCCTTTGCCCCCTGGATCTACCTATGGGGTATGTGCCCACTTTGCCGCCCCCTGGATCCGCCTGTGGATGCATTCCTTTTTAGCCCAGAAAACTGACATCTTGAAATAATTCGGTAGATATACGCCTTTATTTGTTTCAAGCTGTCTGAAATTCCAGTTTGAATGTACGATGGAGAATGCGTTTCCAAACACAAGCATCGCTACCGGCAAAGAAGTGGGGGGAGGCAGCAAACTTCAACCTGATGCTGACTACAAGCTTTGCTCCTTGAGACCAAAAACTCTTCGAATTTGGATTCTTCTCTGGCTTCCGCAGTGGCTGGTTATAAGCCGCTGCCACATACCAAACATAAAACACGTATAATTATACGCTCACCATGCTATTCCCGGGGCCCACTAACGTTGTTTACCTTTCGGAGTCCCTCTTTCGCGGCCATCTTGGAGGGCACACTAGCGCCTCTGGTGAGCGTGACCGGGGTCAATACAGGATGGAAGTGCTCAGCGCAGTCCGGCAGCAGCTAACTTTGTTTTGAAAAGGGCGGAAAATGATAATGCGAGCGAAACTCCAAATGGGAAGAAAGCTACCAAAGCTGCTTCTAGCTCGATCTACATGGATGACTTTCTGCATTCCGAGTAGACTTTCACCATTCGAAGTAGAAACAGACGCCTCGCATCATTCGATTGCCGCCACGCTATCCCAGGGACGACGACCCGTAGCGTTCTTCTCACGGACTCTGCCGGCTTGTGAGCAGCGTCACTCTTAGTTTAGTTTAGTTTATTGTCCAATCATCAACGGGCATGAACCATCCCAATGACAGATGAAGTCATGGTGATAAAACAGTGGTGTCAAATATCAATGTCAGTGGAAACAACATAAAAGAAAAACGCACAGTAAAACGGATAAAAAATGGCTGAAAAAGGCTGCTCAATCACAGTTAGCCGCATAAAGGATCACGCGTGCTCGAAATTGAGCAGCTGTGGTGTTCCACACATCAACATCTCTGCACTTATCTAAGAACACACTGCAGATCCTCGGCAATCTACAAAACAAACCCGACATAACAGTACTAACTCTAGCGTGGGGCACATGAAAGAGAATCCTGTCTTCAATCGAGAGGGAGGCCAGTGCTATTGTGAAGTCACTGAAGCTATGGCGACACTTCCTACTCGGGCGCGAGTTTCGGGTGATCACAGACCAGAAGTCAGTTGCCTTCATGTTCGACAAAACCCACTCCAAAAAAAAAAAAATCAAGAACGAAACGATACTGATGGCGAAAAGATCAGATGGCGAATCGAACTGTCATGCTACCAATTCAACATCGCTTACAGACCCGGTACATAAAATACAGTCGCAGATGCATTTTCAAGAGTATGCGGAAATGTCACCGCTACCGACGGACTTCTGAAGCTCCACAGTGACCTCTGTCGCCCGGGTGTTACCCGCATGATCCACTTTGTGAGGAGTAGAAACCTACCGTACTTGACAGATGACGTCCGAAGAACGACAGCATCATGCCCGACATGCTGCAAATTGAAGCCAAGATTCTTCTCTCCAGATCATCAAGATCTCATCAAGGCAACACAGCCGATCGAACGACTGAGTCTTGACTTCAAGAGGCCACTTTCCTTTAGCTCGAAAACAAGTACCTTCTGACAGTGATCGATGAGTATTCGCGATTTCCTTTCGCCTTCCCGTGCTCTGACCTGACCACATCCACTGTTATCAAGTGCCTGCGTCAACTCTTGCCATATTTGGTATGCCTGCCTTTATCCACACTGACCGGGGGCGTCCTTCATGTCCGACAAATTGAAGCAAGTCTGTTCCTCCTGCGGCATAGCAATGAGTCGCACGACACCGCTCAACCCCTGAGGCAACGGTCAAGTGAAACGTGCCGACGGCATCATCTGGCGGACTACTTCGTTAGCCCTGGAAACCAGAGGTCTCACGAATAGAGACTGGGAATACGTTCTTGCGGACTGTCTCCATTCAATCCGGTCGTTGATCTGCACTGCAACAAACTGCGCGCCTCATGAACATATGTTTAAACATCAGAGAAGCTGGATGGATGGAATGGATGGCTTCATGGATGGCTGCCCCTGGAAAAGCCCTTTACAGGCGACAAGTCAGAACAAGCAAGTATGACCCTGCGGTAGACGAAGTTGAATTACTGCAAGTGAACCCAAGTTACGCTCACGTGCGCTTTCATGATGGAAGAGAGTCGACCGTGTCGCTTCGTCACCCGGCGCCGCTGACAGGTGACTCCACGCCCTCAGGGAGACTAAACGAAAAGGAAAACCCAGTCACAAACGACAACAGCCGCGTGGTTCTACAGCCAGTCATAAACGACAACAGCCGCGTGGTTCTACAGACAGGCACAAACAACAGCCGCGTGGTTCTACACCCAGTCACAAACGACAACAGCCGCGTGGTTCTACAGCCAGTCACAAGCGACAACAGCCGCGTGGTTCTACAGCCAGTCACAAACAACAGCCGCGTGGTTCTACACCCAGTCACAAACGACAACAGCCGCGTGGTTCTACAGCCAGTCACAAACAACAGCCGCGTGGTTCTACACCCAGTCACAAACGACAACAGCCGCGTGGTTCTACACCCAGTCACAAACAACAGCCGCGTGGTTCTACAGCCAGTCACAAACAACAGCCGCGTGGTTCTACACCCAGTCACAAGCGACAACAGCCGCGTGGTTCTACACCCAGTCACAAACGACAACAGCCGCGTGGTTCTACAGCCAGTCACAAACAACAGCCGCGTGGTTCTACACCCAGTCACAAACGACAACAGCCGCGTGGTTCTACAACCAGTCACAAGCGAAAACAGCCGCGTGGTTCTACAGCCAGTCACAAACAACAGCCGCGTGGTTCTACAGCCAGTCACAAACAACAGCCGCGTGGTTCTACACCCAGTCACAAGCGACAACAGCCGCGTGGTTCTACAGCCAGTCACAAACGACGACAGCCGCGTGGTTCTACACCCAGTCACAAACGACAACAGCCGCGTGGTTCTACAGCCAGTCACAAACGACAACAGCCGCGTGGTTCTACAGCCAGTCACAAACAACAGCCGCGTGGTTCTACAGCCAGTCACACACGACAACAGCCGCGTGGTTCTACAGGAGCCAGGTTCAGTGCCACAATATAGTGTAAATGATGCCGGAGTAGTGATGCCGCCCGAGATGACGATCGATTCGGAGAATGCGCACAAAGCGGCAGTGCCTGCCGTCGATGATGACGTGCCTGCAGTCGTTGGTGACTCAGCTGCTAGTGGGTCGGAAATAGAAGCAAACGGTGGCGTGCGTAGGTCGAGTCGTCAAAAGAGAGCAGTGAATCGTCTCAACTTGTAGAATGTTGTAGTGTGGATCCGGCAGGTGACGGTATTTTGTCAGATGATGAACTTGCTTTTGTAGGGAACCTCTGCGACTGCCCTTCATATTTTATGTACAGTGTTCGACGCTGTCAGAACGGGAGAGATTCTGTTGGAGCGCTGGGAGTTGGTAGAACTCTAAGTTTCTGCACAGAACGATCTGCGGCCTGATTATTAATTTGTGTCCCGTAGATATAGCCGGTTCATGGGCCTTAAAGTTTTATTTGGTCTCAACAAAGAAGTTTTGCGTTTCAAGCGTAGGCGTGCTGAAGCCTTTGCTCCTTTCTGCCGCTGGGGAGAATGCCGTGAAATGATGTAATGTCTGTGCAGTTAACATTTACAGACTAAGAGAAATTTGAACTGATATTATTCTCTGTGTCTTTTCAGATACCATGCTCCAATATTTACTGAATAAAGCCTAGAAAGGTTTACACAGGGGCGCAAGTTTCCATATATTTGGGGGGCTCGAGCCCCCAATGCTCGGAGAAGCCCCCAATGACCCGACGAGCCCCCAATCCCAAGTTGCGGGCCCCTGCGGAAGTGCAGACAGAGCCGGGCCCCTGCCACGATTCCGGGCCCCAGTGGTCTACTTGGGCTAGCTTTGGCTGAGGCCAGGCTCCCTCCCATGCTTGCGGGTGCCCTGTGGGCCACCCTCAAGCTACACTACGCAAAAGGAGAAAACGAAAAACGTCATTAAAAACAAAAAAATGTCCTCATGAAACGATAAAATCTAGTTGAAAAGCAAGAAAGCGAAAAACTATTTAGTTTGGTACTTGAGCCGTATTTTGTTTGTTCACTGTATGGTTATTGTTTAAGAGTGTGATGAAGTTATTATAGTCATTACTGGAACATTTGGCGGCGGTGTGGGGTGGTTAATTAAATATTGAAGCTATTTGGATAATTGTTGTGTACGCTAGGAAGACCTCATTGTGACATTTGGCAATACACTTGCGCGGAATCAGTGGCGGATCCAGGACTTCATTTTGAGGTGGGGGGGGGGCTAGCGGACTCTACCACCACCCACCAACGCCTCAGATCAGTCTCCGTCTCAGATCAGTCTCAGTCTCAGATTAGTCCATGCACTCTCTGTATATGCCAGTCTAGCTAATAAAACCAATCTTGGAATGACGGAATTATGTAATGCGTTACAGACGGGCACATATAGCCTCTGCGGCTGAAGTGCCCTAAAACTCAAATAATCATCAGTCTCCGCCTATGCACTAGCTATAGGCACTTAAACATGGGGGGCTTGAGGCCTTAGCCCTCTGCCTCGTATCCACCACTGCACGGAAGCTATCAACGAGTTATCAGTAGATCTTGCATTCAGATAGTATCTTTTGAATGCGGATGTTTGCATTGTGAAAAATCGCAAGTGCTTGAACTTTTTCATTCTGGTTGACGTAGGCGGATCCAGGGAGGGTTGATCCAGGCCCCCCAGGGCCCCTGCATCCACCGCGGTGGATGCAGGGAGTTTTTCCAATGTCCTTCAGATTTTTGTCAAGTATATTTCGAATTTGATGACTGGATGTTGGTTAAAGACTAAGTTTGCTTCCTTTTCGTTATCTCTTTCCTTTTCACGTTTTCCCCGCAAACGTGGAAATTCAAAAAGTACCGTCGTGTAAAAATTGCAGATTATCACCATCTACGCAGTTTTACGCAGACACGGTAGATTGAGGACGGGTATTGGTCCTAAAATGGCCAGAGTTCGTCCGCGCGTTTATTATATTTAAGAAAGTAGTTCGGACAGAGATCCCTTTTACATCAATTTGTATTTGACCAGAGACAAGTTCTGAAATTCCCTCTTTCCCTGTTGGCGTTTTACATAGACAGATCTAGGATTGCCGATCGGGGGGGCGCCATCCGGTCCGGGTTCGCCACTTTTGACGTGAAAAACCTATCAAATGGGTGCAAAATCCTGTCGGTGGGTGCCGATTTTCGCATCCTGGGGGAGGGGTGGGAAGCGACATTTCAGGGGGCGCCATTGACCTTTCAGGGGGCGCCGTGATCATTTCAGGGGGCGCCGAGGGTCGATCAGGGGGAACACGTGCCCTCCTTGCCCGCCCCCGGATCTGCCTATGACGTTGTATTATCATTGTTATATTAGCCGGTGTTGTTTGAAACGGTTTCGCTAACAGCCAAAATAGTGTCCAGGCGCCCCAAATGATTCAAAATCAGCAGAGGCGGGTCAGAGAGGGAATTATAACCCAAAACGAAACAGGGAACCATGCTGCCTCCTCTATTGGCGATTGGTGCGATTGGACAATTATTATTATTTTTACATAACTACTGACCTTCCTTCCCAGTCAACATTACTATGATGGCCCCATGTGGGGCCAACATGGGCCACTTTGTGGGCCCCATGTGGGCAACCCACATGGGCCCCATGTTAATTTGTCCCTGGGTAAATGGTGGGGCCCATGTGGGCTGGCCAATGTAGGCATCAGGTGGGTCCAATGTGGGGCCCATATGGGCCATGCAATATGGGCTCAAGGTGGGCACAGTGTAGGCCAGCCAATTAAATCTACATAGACCTCATCTGGGCAGAAAAGTGATTAGGTGTAGCCCCGCAAAGTGTAACGTGGTGAAGTGCATATGGGCAGAACCATGTAAAAATGGTCTGGCCCACAAAAGGTGCTTGCCTTGTATAACAGGGATCTTATCCAATCCATTTCCTTGTCTGCCACCAGAACATTGCACATAAAGTATATTTTCAGCTGCCCAAATGTATTTCAGCCAACATATTAACATATGTCAAATGTGTTTAAGCACACTCCTCCGAGAGGCGAAAACTCCCCTCGGCGTTCACTGGCTATGTACAGCTGGCATCCTCTGTTGGCGGCCTCCTTCCCGATTCTGAGCCCCCGTAAATATTTTACGGAGGGCAGTCTCCAGCTGACCCTTGGTCGTTTCCAGAAGTTAGGGAGTTTCGTTGGTTGCTCCTGTCGAACACAATCGTATGTTAAAATTGAGTGATTTAACCCGCACCCCACCGGGGGTCCGGCGCCACCATCACCCCACCGGGGGCCATCGATGGCCCCCATCTAACTCCGAAAATATGGGGGTTAACGCAAACCTGCAAAGTGCATTAGAAAGCTCGCGTGAATTCAGTAAGAAATTACTTTGCATGTTAAAGCGCTCAGGTCAATGGTTTGTCCTCCAGAGGTTAAGTTAGGTCAATATCGGCTATTTTCACTCAAATATGCAGTGCTTAAGCAAACTGGGCATAACTCTTATGCCATTAGAGCTATTGAGACCTGGTAAAGTACATTTGATAGAAAAATGGCAGATCTTTTTCCGCTATGTGGAGCGTAAAGACCTCCCGCCAGTGGTTTGACCTCCAGAGGTCACCTCGTGACCTAATATGACCTGAGGTCACGAAACGTCAGAAAGTGACTTTGTCGTATATCAAATGAAAGCCAGTGACAAGACGTACACGATGGTGTTTGATTGAGCGCTCTAGCTTAATTAGGTCTAATGTTATTGTCAAAATACTGTTTTTAACCCCCGTGACCTTGGATGACCTTGGAGAGGTCAAAAGGCAAATATGGCCCCTGGTATCCGTGAAAGGGTGTCCAAGAATGCTTTTCTGAGCAAGCCGAGCATTTTCAATCTTTTTTGTGACTTTTAGATCATAAGACAGCTTTTCCCCATGCTTTTTCAATGGGAGAGGTCACCTCGTGACCTGACCTCAGGTCACGAAATAAAAAAATCCCGGATATACACCTTGTAGGACCTGGAGGGGCCATGAAATGTAGGAAGTTTCAAATCGATCGATTTCAAAACGTAGCTCTTATAGAGCTCAAAAGTTGAAGTGAGGTGACCTTGGTTGACCTCGCCTGGTGACCCTGACCTTGGGTGGCCCGGGGTAAAAAATTTCAGGGATGGTGGGGAAAATGATGGGGTGAGAGGTAAAGCTCTCAACCGCGGTGCTGCGCCTCGTCGTTTTTCTGCTATCCCGGAAAAACCTTATGGGGGCCATCGATGGCCCCCGGTAGGGCCAGGGTTAAACGTTCGGAATCAAGTACGTACGCCCGCACGCACACATGCACACACACACACACACATGACACAGAGAGGGGGAGAGCTTAAGGCATGATATGAATTAGGTATGTTAGAATTATGAAAATAGAAATATGGAAATGGCAGGCAGGTCCCCAGGAACGGAAACCGAGCACGCGACGGAACAGATTCCGGAGGAAGCAGGCCCCTAGTCGGGACCCGATGGCGGATCCAGAGTTGGCTAGGTATGTACCTCAAGCGGGTGAAGGGGCAACAACACACTTTCCACAACGAGAACAATGACGGAGATGTGATTCGGGGCTCCTGCGGCCGACATTCAAAGAATGTAGCCTACCTGGGTCGCCGCCGGTGCCGGTGGTGACGCCATGCACCACACCCCGCCGCTGCAGCCCTCGGTCCGCGCCGATGCCAATGAAAGCTGAAATCGCACCTGATTGCCAGCTTGTATTCACCTGGTTCGCCTGTCATTGTCTGTGAATATTTCTAAAGTATTGAAAATAAGTAAATGTGAATATGGAATGTTTATGCAGATATCTTGCACTTTAATAATACACTGAGGAGCTCCAAAACCTGATTCCTAATACTAATATTTATGAAATAGATTGGCGCTTTATGCCAATGGAATATTATGCACTATCAAAACTTTAACTTCAGAAGCAATGCAGAAAGATTCAATATGCAACAGCTAATATTTTTTGATTTGTTTGTTCTCGTGCCATCGGTAGCTTGGAGACGCAATTGCCAGCGTGGGGATCGTCCGCGGAAAGGAAGTTTCGAGCTCAACCGAAATTAATTTAGAGTATTTTAACCATAGAGATTTATACAGTATAGCTCCCCGTTTGGCTTATTTACACCAAGTTCCCCACATACTTCAGTATTAACACTAAAATAACATATACCTACAGTTAATTCTTTCTTTAAAGACACAAATGTGGGCAGCCCAGATATGCCTCAACTTCAACCCACTATATGGGTTGCCCATCGATCACCCATGTTCAGCCCATGCATGCTCATCCGTACAATCAATGCTTTGAATAAGCTTGAGAGTGTTAAGTATTTACAAATGCATCGGAGATGAGACATTTAGATTATTAATTATTGACACATTAGATTATTGATAGATTATTTAGATAGATTATTATAGATAGATTATTTAGATAGATTATTTTACATAGATTATTTATTATTAATATAATTATTGACACATTGTACATACAGACATGTTCATAATATGGGCTAGCCACATGTGGGTCCCACCTCCGGCCCATGAATTTGCCCACCTGTACCCATGGCCCATCTAGCCCACCATGCCCATCAAATGCCCATGTGGGCCCCACCTGGGCATGTTAGCTGGGTTGCTTTGACCCATTGGTATTCCATATTGTCCGCTTCTCCCAATTTGGGAAGTGGGTAACAAAGTGGCATCTCTATCTTTGGTCATGTATTGAAACATCTGAAACATCTGAACACTCGATTGAGTAAAAACCATATCACTCGCAGTACTCAACCCGAGTGGTTAAAAGCTGAAGCCAAGGCTGGGGTTCGAACTCACCATCGTCTGATTTCTAGACCGTCCCTCTAACCGCTGCGCTACGCGACCGCCGCCGTACGGGGTGTACGCCGGAAAATTTGCGGCTTACATTTGCATGGTTCTCGGAAATCGATTTTTAGGCATTTCTGTACATCTGACGTAAAAATGCCGGATGGAAAGTGGAAAGGGCAGGGAATAAGCCTTCCAATGACGACGTTATATTTTTTCCAACAGCCATAGGCTGTGGCTAGCACGTGGTGGAAAATGAGCAATTTAACACGTAAGCCCTATGGAGCAGTCGCATTTGTACGCCGTAACAGTATATTGCTGCCAACTAACGTTGGAGGGGCTGATTACGCCCAATTCCAGAATGGATTTACCTCTTTCAAATATGGCATATAACTGATTTATTTACATTAAAAGGGCATATATATTTTTCAATGAATTATTTGAAGCCAAATTATTGTACTTAATTGCTCTTATTCGATTTTTAAGTTTCTAATGCACTTTTACAAATACTGCGGAGGAAGATGCACTAACAGCTGATGCAATAAAGATACGTCATATTTGTTTTTGGCTGTACCCCATTTTTTTAGGTAGTTACTGTCAAGAAGGTTATTGTATTGTTGTGCGAGTGAAGTCCAGTGGAATTTGAGGTGAATTGTGTTTACTAATCATGAGTGAACTGTGAAAGGTCTGTGAACCATATAATTTCGTGAAACTGGGAAAGGAATAGTGAGTAAAAATTTTTGAAGAATAACTAGACCAAGATGCTGGTACTTAGGTATCTAGGTATATGATATCATCATTTTCGCCAGAGGCCTCAGTAGAGATAGTTGGATTTTGTTGGTGACATACCTTAAATTGAATTTTTACCCTCCATAGACTCCATATAACACTTTGTCAGTGTCAGCCTATCTAGGGTTCTGTCCTCACTAGACTGTAAAATAACAGTAACGGCAGAAAGTCTAAAGTAAAAATCAATGTCAGCTTTCCTGTGTATTTGCATCAATAGCTATCATAATTTTTGGCATACCAAATGGCCATAGAACTCTACATATCAGCTCAATTTGGCATGTGCAACTTGCGCTTCATACCTGTGCAAGGAAGAACTTGCACACCTTTTTTATTTAAGTCTATTTTACATTCATGGCTCTTTTTGTCCTTCACTACACTACCTAATTTTGCCTCAGATTCAGAATTTCATAAGGAATTATATACTTTTCATGTTTTGCTTCATTGTCTGATAAATGTTACACTGCTATATCCTGCATAGCTTTTCAGGAGTGTTTTACATATTCAACATACATGTTGTCTGCTTTATGAAACAATATTGGCAATATTCTACGCTGCATTCCAGTACAGTGTAGTCTAGAGCAGCGTAACTACAAGTGGTTGTATTTTACTCTGCATTTATGTGAAACAAGATTGTGGTGTATTATTTACTTTCTACCCTGCATTATGCTACTTCTACGCTATAAGCATAAGTTACACCTTTTATGAAATGGGGCCCAGGTTTGTGGAATGCTAGTTTGATTTTTGCAATTTGGCACAAAAGTACTTGCTGTTATTAAGAAATCCATGGCACATCTTGACACACAAACTCTTCCGCTGCTTTATAAGGCACTTGTTCTTCCACTCCTTGAATACGGAAATGCGATTTGGGGCCCATTCAATAGGTCTGATCAAATTCTCATAGAAAAGGTTCAGCGACGTGCCACTCGCATGGTGAGTTCTCTCCGGGCGTTGGTTATATCGGCAGGTTACGTGCTCTCAGGCTGCCATCGCTGTATTACCGAAGGAGACGTGGTGACATGATTCGCATATATCAGCTCATGCACAGAGGAATCGATCAGGATTATGGTTTGTTCTTTACACTCGACACCCAAAGCCGTACTCGGGGTCACCCCTGGAAGATAGTAAAACCAAGTGCAGTCTCCAGAGCTAGGCGTAACTTCTTTGGTATCAGGACGGTTAGCGACTGGAATAACTTGCCAATGTCGGTTGTAACTGCTCCATCTCTGAACGTCTTCAAATCTCGACTGGACAGCCATTGGGCTTCCTCAATGTACCATGTTCCGGAGCTAGAGTGATGCATCCTACCTATCCTCTCAGCTGAGAGGTACGCCTCTTTGCCACCCCCGGGTTCCTTTTCCCGGGCAAGACCATGTTGTGATGCCCTCTACCTGAGCTTGTGGGTGACTCGGAGCCAGCGGGCCATAGTAGCCCTCAAAATCCGAAATTTTTAGGTAAGGTAAGGTAAGGTAATTTTGACGACATTATCACCCCACCCTAGGAAGGAAGGAGGATGGGAATAGGGAGAAAAGAAAGGGCTTGTTCTTGTCCGATTCAAGGCCCTAGAATCCCATTGACCATTGCCATTGCCCTGCTTCTTGTTTTTGGAGAAATGGGTATGTTAACAATGAAATGGAGCTTTGTATGTTGCAGGTTTGGTCTTCAAGGCAAATTTTAATACAAGATCTCTAATGATTTATTGAAATATAAAGTGTCACTTAAAATTTCAATAGTCTTGTTAAGCGTCCATTGATCCATAGGGTATGTTATAGGTGGTCTGTTCCTCTTGTTTCCAACTGTGGCTATTGTTGTGTTCTGTTAGCGTATTTACCAACGGCACATCCTGGCCATCTATCGGCGGAGTCCGAACTAGTACTTGCACCACTACCCTCAGGGAGTCTTCCGGTGTGTTGGTGTGTGGTAACATGGCGGCGTGGAACTAGCCGAATATAAGTTCCGAAGTTATCCCATCTCTGCTCGATTACGGTAACTTGTAGCACAGTAAACGCTACATAATTTTGGCGACCAGTTTTCGTTACTTTTGGGATCGTGATGGATGATTTGCACGGGATATCGCCGCCGCAGTTTTTTCTTACCCACGTGGGTGCGCCAATTCTGCCGTGGGAGAAATGGCGGAAGAGTTGGGAAGTTTATCTAGTGGCTTCAGGTGCTGAGTCTCTTCCAGATGGGAGAAAGCGTGCTTTGTTACAGCATTGCCTTGGTGCTGAGGGGCAGGAGGTTTTTAATAATCTCCCTGAGACTGGAGACACATACAAGTCTGCCATCACCGCCCTAGATGCGCACTATCTCCCTAAGCTCAACGTCGTCAGCGAGCGGTATAAATTCCGACAGAGATGCCAGTCCCAGGGTGAGTCCACTGAAGACTATGCTATGGCATTACGTGGCTTGGCATCTCGCTGTCAGTTTGGTGTCTTAGCCGAAGAAATGATCCGTGACCAGATTGTTGAAAAGACGCTGATGCCCAGACTTCGAGAGAGACTTCTTTTAGAGACTGACCTCACTTTGCAGAAGACGCTGGTGCTAGCAGCGCAGAGTGGAAGCTGCTTCGCAGCAGGCAAAAGAGATGGAGGGCTCTGCAGCTGTAGGTGCTGTTGGAGAACATGCTGCACATCACACAGGTGGATGCTGTTTCCGCTGTGGCAGCCAGAGCCACATAGCATCCCACCCCAGCTGCCCTGCCGTTCATGTGACTTGTCACCGATGCAAGTCCAAGGGACATTTTGCCAGGGTCTGCAAAAAGTCTCCTAAGAAGCAGCCTGCCACCACCACCAAGAAGAAGCATTACAAGAGAGTGCAGCAGCTGGATGTTCTAAAGGTTTCCACATCTGGTGGGGGGAACCAGCTTCAACAAACTGTGCAATTGTCCCATGCAAGTGGAGCTGCTGCAGAGTGCTGCATGCTGGTAGACACTGGTGCGCAAGTGTCACTGTTGCCACTGAGCTTTGTGTGTGATCAGTTCCCAGGAGTGGATCTGATGCCTCCAACCCGTCACTTGTCTTCAGTGACAGGTGAGCCTCTTCACGTAGAGGGCTGCATCAACTTGCAGCTGCAGTGCCGTGCGAAGAGAACGACTGCTACAGTGTATGTAGTGAAGGATGTGACCCCCATCCTGGGGATGGACGTGCTTACCCACCTTGACCTGAAGGTGTCAGTGTCAGCTGTGCACGTGAAGCAGCTGAGCACCATCAAGGGATTCATCCACAAGCCCAAGATCAAGGCTGGTGTCACTCCAGTACGACTTGGTGCCAGGAGGCTACCACTCAGTGTGCAAGACAAAGTGAAGGAGGAGCTGGACGTGATGAAGCGCATGGGCATCATCGAGGAAGCCGAAGCACCAGAATGGCTGAGTCCACTGGTTGTAACCCAGAAGAGAGACGGCGCAGTGAGGATCTGTGTGGATTTGAGGCACCCTAACAAAGCCATACTGGAAGATGCGTTCCCGTTGCCTCACTTGGAGGAGATGTTCAATCGTCTCAGGGGTGCCAGCTATTTTACGACGCTGGATCTGAAGCAAGCGTACCACCAGCTGGAGCTGCACCCATCAGTCAGAGACCTCACCGCGTTTGCTAGCTCAGAGGGCGTCTTCAGGTACAAGCGCTGTCCCCTAGGCCTGTCTTCAGTGCCTGCAGCTTTCCAAAAGCTGATGACCAAGGTGCTCAAAGGTGTGAGTGGCTCTCAGAGCTATCTCGATGACGTCATTGTGTTTGGGGCCACTGAGGAAGAGCATGACCGTGCTCTAGCTGAAGTCATGAGCAGACTGAAGTCAGCTAATATCCAGCTGAACGACAAGAAGTGCCAGCTGAAGCAGCGCAGTGTAGGCTATCTGGGTCTGATAGTGGACAAGGACGGAGTACGTGTGGACCCAGAGCGCATCAAGGCTGTGTCGGAGGCAGTGCCGCCTTCATGTAAGGAAGAGCTTCAGTCCTTCTTGGGAGTTGTTGGCTACTACGCCAAGTTTGTGAAGAGCTTCTCTTCAGTCGTGGAGCCCCTCCGTGCCCTCCTGCGAGGAGGACAGCCTTTCCAGTGGAGCAAAGAGGCTGACGCTGCATTCAAGGAGGTGAAGCAGCTAGTGGTGCAGAGCGGGCCGCTAGCAGCGTTTGACCCAGCGCTCCCCCACCAAAGTCACGACTGATGCTTCAGGCACTGGGCTGGGAGCATGTCTGTCCCAGACCCATTCAACCAGCCATGGACCAGAGGAGCGGGTGGTTGCGTTTGCATCCCGCACCCTGTCAGAAGCAGAGCGCAAGTACGCTGCTGTGGAGAAGGAGGCCCTTGCAGCAGTGTGGGCTGTGGAACATTGGAGGACCTTCCTATGGGGATTTCGGTTCCAGCTACACACAGACCATCAGGCGCTGGTTACTCTCCTATCACCTGCATCCCATGGTCGTGCTGGCATGCGGATAGCGAGGTGGTGTGCACGCCTGCTAGTGTTTCAGTTCGACGTGGTGCACATCAAAGGCAAGCACAACATAGTTTGTGATGGCCTGAGCCGTCTGAACTTTGGTGAGGATGAACCAGCAGTCTCAGAGGAAGATGACTTTGTAGTAGCCTCAGTCACATCAGCCATCCCTGAGCCAAGACTAAGAGAGGAGTCTGAGAAAGATGGTACTCTGGCCATGCTTCGAGAAGTAGTCCATACTGGCTGGCCTGGGCAGAGCCAGCTACCAGAGGAGCTGAGGCCATTCTTTCCTCTCCGCCAGGAGCTGTCAGTCCAAGAAGAGCTGGTGTTTAGAGGTGAACGCCTGATCCTGCCGTCAAGCCTGCAGAAGACCATGGTGGAGCTAGCACATGAGCATCACCAAGGGATGGTGCGCACCAAACAGCTCCTGCGCCAGTGGTACTGGTGGCCCAAGTTGGACGCAGCAGTGGAGCAGGCGGTGCGCCAGTGCTCTGTCTGTCAGATGAACGAGAAAACCGTCAAGTGTACGCCTGTGCCGCTGCAGCCTGTGGAGTTTCCGCCAACACCCTGGTTCAAGGTGGGGTTGGACATCGTGGGGCCGCTGTCAGGTCCCAGACAGCAGAAGTTCGCCATCGTCCTCCACGACTACTACAGCAAGTGGCCGGAGGTCGGCTTTGCTGAAGAGATTACCACAGCAGGAGTCGTCACATTCCTGACTGCAGTGTGTGCACGTGAAGGATTCCCGCAGGAGGTTGTTACAGACAACGGTCCGCAGTTCACGTCGCGGGAGTTCGCCGAGTTCTTGTCCGTCCGAGGTATCAAGCACCTCCGTGTGAGCAACTACTACCCTCAAGCCAATGGCTCCGTGGAGCGTTGGAATCAAGTGTTAAAGGGAGCGGTGCGGTCAGCAGACCTGAGTGGCCGGCCACGGAAGGCCGCCATCATCGACTTTCTGCAGCACTATCGTGCTACCCCTCACGCCACGACAGGAAAGTCGCCATCCGAGTTGCTTCACGGGAGGAAAATGGTGACCAAGCTGAACATCCTGCCACCCAAGTCGGCAGATGACGCCAGTCTGCGCCAGCGGGTGCAGAAAGGACAACAGAAAATGAAGCAGTACGCCGACAGTCGTCGCCGCGCGCGCCCGTCGCGTGTCACTGTGGGTGACGCTGTTAGAGTGCGCCGGGCTGGGAAGTGGTCAGAGCCGCTCCGCGTGCTGAAGCGGAAAGGACGCTGGACTTTCCTGCTGTCAGACGGGAAAGTATGGAATGCTTCCCGTATGAGCTGCCTACCTTCAGCAGACTCACCTACGCCGCAGTCAGCCGCGCTGCCGCTGCCGCTGCCGGTGACGGAGGACGAGCCGAGACGTCACCCCCCGCGTGCCGTGACGTCATCGCCGAGCGGTCGTGATCCGCCGCCGCGCGAGTTAGCGCCGTCCCCTGTGATGTCGCCGCGTGCTGAGTCGCCGTTGCCGCGTCCGTCGTCGCCGCGTCGTCGGTCGTACCGCGAGCGTCGGCCGCCGAAACGTTATGACGACTTTGTGTGCGAGTGATCGTGGCTGTGCACTGTGATATCGCTTGCATCTGTTAGTTTTGTTGTTGTAGTTTCCGCATCTACAACCGCAAATGTTTGTGTGTTGTTCATAGTATTACTGAACTGTTTCAGGTTAGACGTTGAAGCGTACGTTAATCTGATACCCTGACCAATCGTGTATCGTTTCAGTGCTGTCCCTGGACCCGACAACCTTCCCGGAGCAGTCACTCCTTTCTTCTACTGGATTCCCTCGTCTGGTCTCATCCTGGAGCGTCTGACCTACCTACCTACCTACCTAACCACCGTTTCCTCGCCACGAGTCTACCCGTCCATCTGTGCGTAAGTTGCGTTCTTTCAGCTCTTTGATAGCGTGCTGGACTAATTACTTTTCAGTTGTAAACGCTTACCGATCTCGTGCCGTTGCGCTTTTGTTTGAGAGAGGGAAATGTTGTGTTCTGTTAGCGTATTTACCAACGGCACATCCTGGCCATCTATCGGCGGAGTCCGAACTAGTACTTGCACCACTACCCTCAGGGAGTCTTCCGGTGTGTTGGTGTGTGGTAACATGGCGGCGTGGAACTAGCCGAATATAAGTTCCGAAGTTATCCCATCTCTGCTCGATTACGGTAACTTGTAGCACAGTAAACGCTACAGCTATTGCTTCAATTCTGATTCATAGAGTGTCTCTATTGCTCTCTTTTGATTAAATCCATGACTGATTAAAGTGCTCGTTTAGCAAGACAGTTTTATTCTAAGAGAAAATGATCTGCTCCCTTAGCCAGCTTAGCAGTTCTCATAATTCTACAAACCAGCAAAAAACCCATTCCCTCAAGTCATGTGCCAAGTTCAAAGTCAAATTTATTCAAAATCCATGTATGTAAATGCAATTTGCAAACATTTCAATGAGGTTGGAATGGGTCCGTACGTGACCATGAAGCTTTGTTAGATCATTCCATTGTCATTCCATGTGTCAAATTGGTCCTGTGTGTTTTGGTGGTGTGGTCTTGAGGATCCTGAAGGTGTTTGGACTGTGCACTTGGTCAGGGTGGCCAAGAATAATCCGTCTGACCCCCATTCCCAGCCCAAAAACACAAATTACAAAAAAACACTCGGAGCACTCAACACACATCCAGTCAGGATGGGCGAGGGTTTAAGCACTGACCTGCCCTGATAAATTTTAGGTATGTTTTTATTTAATGTTCATGAATGACAGAAGGGAAGTGTTAATACTGCTTATATTTTGATTGACCAGGGCCCCTTTTCATAAGAGTTGTAGAACTGTAAGAGTAAGAGTGTAAGAGTTGTTGTATTGCACCTGCGAGTTGGTATGCTAGCTTTGCCTGATTTGTCCACATGCCTGCATGCCTGCATGATGCCTATGTATATGCTCGATTGCTTGCTTGCACGTCTGTTGGTTGCTTCTGGTTTGTTGCATGTCTTGTTCATGCTGCTCTCCCATTTGTTGCAGATGCCATGCATGATTTCTGCTAAATAAAGCCTTAACTTCTTGATTGGCTTTACAACAATTTATTTAGCAGAAATTAGGACAAATTCAAGACGCATGAACTCCAATCAATCAGCATGGACAGAATACTGAAACAGACTGCTTTGATGCGGACCCCAGTTCTAGTGATGCAGCCAAAGAATGGAAACACTGGCACAGAACCTTCTCCAACTTTCTGGACAGCATCTCAGAACTCAATCCAAGGAAGCTGGATGTACTTGCTAATTACTTGTCACCAAGGGTGTATGACTACATCTCGGAATGTGGGACATTCGAATCTGCCATAGCAACCCTGGAGGGCCTCTACATCAAACCCAAGAACGAGGTGTTTGCTAGGCATTTACTTGCGAGCCGACGTCAGAAGCCAGGTGAGAGCTTGGATGAGTTTCTCCAGGCCCTGAAGAAACTGAGTACTGACTGCAACTTCACATCATTGTCAGCTGAGAAGTACAAGGAGGAGTATATCCGTGATGCATTCATCAGTGGTCTTCAGTCGCAACATATCCGCCAGAGACTCTTGGAGAACAAGACGCTTGAGTTAGTTGCTGCCTTCGATCAAGCGAGGGCTCTGGACATAGCACAGAAGAGTTCAGAGCTCTACCCCACATCATTCACTGCTGCAGTGGACAAGTCAGAGTCTGCTGGTGGTGCCCAGTGTGCAGCTCAAACGCAGGGCAGTGAACCGGCTGGTAACTGTGTGACCTCAGGCTGTGGGTCACATAGCGGATGCTCAGCTGCAGCCAGTACAGGTAAAGGTAGTCAGAAAGGCTTTTTCTGTGGTAGAGCTCGGCACCCTCGTCACATGTGTCCAGCCCGTGAGGCCCTGTGTCAGAACTGTGGTAAGAAAGGTCATTTCAAGAACGTATGTCGGTCCTCGGCTGTGGCAGCATCTGCACAGTTGTCAGCGCTAGGGCTTCTGTCTGCAGCATTCCCTGGTAGCCTGGCTAAAGTGACTGTTGATGCAGAGCTTAAAGGGCATAAGCTAAGTGCCCTTGTTGACACAGGTAGTACAGAAAGCTTCATCTCCCACAGGTGTGCACAGGGGTTGGGCCTTGTTCTTAAGCCTGGGTCTGGAAAAGTTTCCATGGCAGCAACATCTCTTTCATCTGACATATTGGGCTATTGTGTTGAACCGCTTACTGTACAGGGCTGTGAATATCCAAGTGTCCGCCTGTCTGTTTTACCAGATTTGTGCTCGGATATCATTTTGGGACATGATTTTCTGAAACTGCATGAGGCAGTCAGTGTCAACTTTGGGGGAGATAGGCCGCCTCTGAGTGTATGTGGATTATCTACCTTGTCTGTGTCTGCGCCATCCCCATTCAGCAACCTGACCCAAGACTGCACTCCAGTGGCCACTAAATCGAGGAAGTACAGCCATGACGACCGAAAATTCATTAAGTCAGAAACACAAAAGCTTCTCAATGAGGGCATAATCGAGCCGAGTGCCTCTCCATGGCGAGCACAGATCGTAGTAACAGCGAACGAACGCCATAAAAAAGGATGGTCATTGACTATTCGCAAACCATCAACAGGTACACCAGGCTCGACGCCTATCCACTCCCGAGGATTGATGAGCTTGTAAACAAGGTTTCTCAGTATCGCCACTTCAGCACCATAGATCTTAGGAGTGCGTACCACCAAGTACCGCTCAGAGAGCAGGATAGGCCGTACACCGCGTTCCAGTCTGGCCAGAAGCTCTGTCAGTTCTGTCGCCTGCCTTTTGGTGTGACAAATGGGGTAGCGTGCTTCCAGAGAGTAATGGATCAGTTTGTGCAGGACAATGATCTCCAGGATACCTATGTGTATCTTTGTAACAATCTGTGGACGCACAAAGGAGGAGCACGACACTAATCTCCAAAAGTTCCTAGACGCCGCTAAGCGGTTCGACCTGACGCTAAACGAGGCTAAATGTGTCTTCTCTGTCAGATCCATCACGCTTCTGGGTTTCTCCATTGGGGAGGGCGAGATCAGACCAGATCCTGACCGTCTGAGACCTCTCAGGGAGCTTCCTGTTCCAGAGAACTTGAAGGCTTTGCGTAGAGCATTTGGCATGTTCTCCTACTATTCACAGTGGATCTCTGGTTTCTCAGAGAAGATCAGACCTTTGGTTCAGGCCAAAGAGTTCCCACTGTCCTCAGAAGCATGTGATGCATTTGCCAGAATGAAGGCTGAAGTGGAGAAGTCTGTGGTATGCTCAATCGATGAGGCAGTACCTTTTGTAGTTGAAACAGATGCTTCAGATCATGCTATCGCTGCGACCCTCAACCAGGCTGGACGGCCGGTGGCTTTCTTTTCAAGAACCCTTAATATCAGTGAGCAGCGCCACTCTGCTGTTGAGAAGGAGGCCCATGCCATTGTGGAGGCCTTGCGGAAGTGGAGGCACTATCTGTCAGGACGTCACTTTACCCTGATCACGGATCAGAGATGGGTGGCGTTCATGTTTGATCAGTCTCATGCAGGAAAGATAAAGAACGAGAAAATCCTGAGATGGAGACTGGAGCTAGCTTGCTTCAACTTTGACGTGATATACCGCCCAGGCAGGGAGAACATTCCCGCTGACACTCTCTCTAGAGTGGCGTCATGCGGTGTTGCGGCTGGGACAGACAAGTTAGCCGAGCTTCATGATAACTTGTGTCATCCCGGTGTCACCCGGATGATGCACTTTGTCAGATGTCGCAACCTTCCATTTTCCGTTGAAGATGTTTAACGTGTCACATCTTCCTGCCGGGTTTGTGCAGAGTGCAAACCGCAGTATTACCGACCTCCAGTGTCACATGTCATCAAAGCGAGCCATCCCTTCGAACGCCTCTCTGTCGATTTCAAAGGGCCGTTGCCAACATCGTCTCGGAACAGGTTTATTCTCACGGTTGTAGATGAATACTCACGATTTCCGTTTGCCTTCCCATGTCCCGATATGTCCGCACAGACGGTGGTGAATTGTCTTTGCCAGCTGTTCTCTGTGTTTGGGATGCCTGCCTATGTCCATTCGGATCGTGGTGCATCATTCATGTCTAGTGAAGTGAAGCACTTTCTCGTCAGCCGTGGAATAGCAGTGAGCAGGACTACGCCATACAACCCTGAAGGGAACGGACAGTGCGAAAGGTATAATGGAACCATATGGAAGTCTGTTTGCCTCGCACTGAAATCTCGCAAGCTGCCCGTTTCTTCCTGGGAAAAAGTCCTTCTCGACGCTTTACACTCGATTCGTTCTCTGTTGTGCACTGCCACAAACTGCCCTCCTCATGAGAGGATGTTTGGTTTTGCTCGTCGCTCGACAAGCGGCACTACTGTCCCGACCTGGCTCAGTCCCCCCTGGGGAAGCTCTGTTGAAAAAGCATGTCCGACAGTCCAAGTACGATCCTCTTGTGGAGGAGGTCGATCTTATTGAAGTAAATCCGCAGTATGCGTGTGTCCGACTTCCTGACGGAAGAGAGACTACGGTTTCTGTTCGGGACTTGGCCCCGCCCGGGGAAGCTGTCCCAGTGTCAATCGAACCAATGTCATGCAATCCTGATGCCTCCTCTGGACGGGATGATCAGGGAAGTCTGTACCATGAAGTCGCATCGAGAAATGACTCTCACGAGAACCCGGTTGTTAGTAACGATTTGCGTGAAGTGCATCCCATTGTACACTTTCATGACTCGCTGCCGTGTAGAAGTGATGGTGGAGAGGCTCGTTCGCGTCAGACAGAGGATTTGGCTATCAATAAAGAGGAGCGTGGCAGCCGTGGTGCTGATGCAGAGGGAGCCCTGAGGAGGTCTACGCGTGTGAGACGACCTCCGGATCGCTGAGATTTATAAGTTTCAGCGCCCGAGTTGTGTGTCGCACTGCTTCGGACGTTAAGGGTGGAAAGCTGTGCTGGTTGTTATATTCTAATGCTAGCTGCAGTATGTTTGCTCTGCGCCTGTCAGCAGTATATGTGCTCCAATCTGAGATTATGCGTGCTTCTTTCAAAGTGGGGGAGAATGTTGTATTGCGCCTGCGAGTTGGTATGCTAGCTTTGCCTGATTTGTCCACATGCCTGCATGCCTGCATGATGCCTATGTATATGCTCGATTGCTTGCTTGCACGTCTGTTGGTTGCTTCTGATTTGTTGCATGTCTTGTTCATGCTGCTCTCCCATTTGTTGCAGATGCCATGCATTATTTCTGCTAAATAAAGCTTTAACTTCTTGATCGGCTTTACAACAAGAGTTGTAGACATGTTTCACACCACACTCACCTGCAAAGTTGTGCCACACTCTGAATGGTTAATTTTTGCAATTAGGTGAGCAATCACTGACAACTAAGAGAATTGTGTCACTCGAATGGTTAACCCTACAAAATATTTTTTAACATTTTGTCCTACAGGCCTACCATTTACAAAATGTTCACTAATATTACTTAAACCCAGTACACAATACAATACTGTGGGCAAGCTCAACCAGTAAAGGTATCTTACGCCCAGTCAACTGTTGGAATTGCGTTAGAATCATAGTGGCAGCATGGGAAAGTAGTAGGTATTTAGAATTCCACAGGTGGTACTAGTTGATAAACCCTCTAGAAACCAGTTTAGGAATTCTGCCAATGTTGTGCAATGGAAACAAAAACAACAGATGGAGCAGAACAAAGTCGGCACATCCACTAAGTCAATATCTTATGAGTAGAATCAGGGTACTTTAAACACAGGTACATTCAAGTGTCCTACTAAATCTAGTCCTCCCCTGATGATGTCACCGCCCTTTCCTATTAGGTTCTAGGAGATTCAACCAAGTTTTTGGGGGGATCAGCTGGAACATACCAAGTTTGGGCATATTTTTCAGCGATCTAGTATAAATCAAAAGCAACTTCCTTTACCCATTTATCAGTAACCTTGATAGCAATGGTGAGCGGCGTATTTTACGTGAATCTGATAAAAATCAAAACACTTCAAAGAATTTGTTGAAAGGGAATGCATTTATTTGATCAATTCAGGGCCACTTGAATTTATGCAGCCATGAACAGTGATTTTGACAAATATACTGACACAGATAAATCAGCAACAAAATGCAAAAATCAGCAATTTCTAGCTTCTCAAACGCTAATTTGGATACCTTCCATCATGTAAACTCAAATTATCAGCACCTTTACACTGATCATGACTGCTTACTAAAGAAATGCAGATGGGTCGAGAAGGATGAACCTGTAGCACACACGACCGTTGGAGTCAAATACCTGAAGCTTGATGTTACAAAAACTTGGTGAAATTTCTAATCAAGCCCATTGGCATGCATTAAAGGGAGATACGCGAAAAAATTATTATTGTGGTTTCTTGCTATTTGAAAAATCCTGATAACAAAACTATCAATTATTTTTGTATCTTCGGCAAAATTTTGGGAGGCCACTCACTTATTATCGAAATAGGTTAACAGTTTCAATAAAATGCCCATCACTTACCCATGCCCATACCCACCACTTACTTTTTTGAAAACTATTTAAAGTTGAAAAGTAATGTTTTTCTTATAACACAAATGTCTGTTCTCCTGTATTTGTATTTGAATTAATTTTAAAAAGATTTTCAAAATTACAAAATGAATTAGTTTGCCCTAGAAACGGAAAAAACATAATTACTAAAGTCTTAAGCGGTTTCGTACCGTGGATCTTGAGTCATTTTCTGCTTCAGCCCCAGGATGACGAAACTTTTGCGTCAGATAGGTCACGTGACCCCGGTTTGAGAATTCCTAGGCTTCTGATTGGTTAATTGTGATTTCTTTTAAGCCCTATATTTCTGTTTCAAAAGAGTTTTGGAATGTTGTTTTTCTAAAATAATTTTTTTCTGTTGAAGTCCAAAGTTCTACATCACTGTTTAGGATAGATATGACCTAATTTTTAGAGAAATTGATAGCCTTAGCCGTGTGTACGTCATATACATCGACATGAGGTGTACCGGTAAAGTCGTCTAGAAATGTTGACTTTGAGAGCGATTTTAAGGCATTTGCAGGCCGAATTCGCAAAAATGAGAATGGGACTTCTGAAACAACTTTTTGTAACCTTTTCACATAGCCAATAAAACTTTTTTCGCGTATCTCCATTTAAGAGAAGTACAATAACAGTAACTTCAAAATATTACCTTCAAACTCGTTAAAATCCGTCCGCTTTTATTAACAGCCGATAGAAATAAGTTAACATTTGCTCAAGAGATCACCGGTGTCCAGTGTTTATTGTCTTCTGCTGGGGGTGCCATGGCAATCAACAGCCAATCAAAGGTCAGCAATCAACAGCCAATCAAAATCGAGATTAATCTTACTGCAAACAGGTGTTAGTGCCGAAGCTTGCATTATTTTGACATGATCTAGAAAATTTGTAAAAATAATATTCTTGGCTGGAGTCTTTGTAAAATGCCTGATGGTTTCACAAATAAAAATCTTTCAGGTTTCTGTTCAACCTTATTTATGTTTGTGATCAGTTCTGAAATAGCTTATTTAGAGCTTCGAAAAAGTGCAATTTCTCCAATGCATTTTAACTGTTGTGCCGGTCCAGCCCTAATGACGTAATGCTGCCAAACAACTTGAACAGTATCTGAGTAGAATAACAATCAAAATTTATCTAGCCTTGTCTCGATTGAGCGAGCCGGCATGCGGCACATCTAACCTGCCAGTGGCACTTTCGACTTGGTCGGCCGCCGCGGCTTCACCATGTGCATTGTGCAGCCTCCTTGGGACCCAAATCTGCTTGCTTTGCTCGCACACTGTTTCGATTCGCGATAGTGTTGTTCCCCTTCATTTTTTTCACCTACAATTAAGTGGAAAATCATAAAATATTCATTTATTGATGGTTTATTTTGCTAACTGCCGGGGATTAGGGTGCCCCATTTTGTACTGACTTCAAAATTGTAGGTAGGTATGTCTAATCCCATGCATTTGGACCTGCTGAGTTCAATGACACCAGAATTTTTGAAATTGGAAAATTTCTAAGGATCTCGAATTTTATTCGAAATTTTTAACTTTTCTTAAAATGGCCGTTTTTTAGCTATTTATGCTTCTATCTGTTTTCATAATTGGTTTAGAGTAACAAAGTAAAGAAAATTGTCTTTGTTGTCACCAGAGCCATCATTTGATACCCAAATATGATAAACTTCTTAGCACTTGGTCAGGTTAGGGATCCGATAATTGTTCCAAATGGGTCAGAAATCGTGATTTCCGGCGAGAATCAATCTTTTGACCGTATTTGACACGAACACATCACAAAAGTAAATTTGGTTTTCTTTTTCATCATCTAGACATCCGGACTAACCTTTGTCCTTTTGGTACCATGCACAGTCATTCATTTAGTCAAGTTGCCAAAACGTTTCTGACCACATTGTGCTCTGAGGTACACCACACATTGCGTCAGAAATACATACATGTTATGACGGGTCTGTTTCGATCCTACCTGAGATTGAGTGTGCTCAAATGAGGTCTGTCTATGTCAACCATGATTAAATATGAAAAGACACAAAATTGGTTTAAAGACTAACTATCCAGTGCAGGGGGAAGTAAAAGTTGAGCTGCGCCGATAAACCACGGCGTAAAATTGTGAAGCTCCGGCCAAATGCGTAAGTTTTCCCTCCCGGAACACATGACGGGAAGATACGGACAGAGCAGAGCGTGCACAATTCCGCAACGTACGATAGGACTACTTTGAAATCGTGGGTAACAACCACAGTGCTAAATATTGATCAAAATGTTCCTTGACTTAGGAATGGTTCTTTGGAAATTGTTATAGAATTGTCAAGGAAAAATAAAACATGTATGAGCGGAGTGTATTTCCTTGATATTTACGAAAATGCGTAAAAATTACACGGGTTTCTTTAGCTGCGTAATTTTTTTAGTGTGGCGCACGGCGGAAAATTGATAATGATCTGAAAGCCCACTGCGTAATAATTCCTGCCCTTCCCAAGTATTATTTTCCCCTGATCCAGTGCGAGATCATCTCACGACCCGCGCACCTAGGCTAGCGCCCAAACAGGCCCCGCAGGGAGCCGAGTGATCTTGGGCAACGAGACTATATGCACTGGTGCTACGACGGGAGTGTATGTACAGTACAGGTCTTACGACTGGATTTACGCATGCGTGCTAGCACAGCTTATTCCACTATAATTCTCGGCTAATAAAGTAGACGGGTTTACATGTTCAGAGGTCACCCACATGGAGGGCCAGTGGCCCGTTGCTACGAACCGCCGTCATCGGGTCGCCAATCATGGTTGGTGTTCCAGCTGCTAAGGGTGTCAGAACTTGAAATGCTTCAGATTCAGAGGTCCTTTCTTCGTCTATTCTACATTTTCATGAAGTCAAACTTTCCAAAGCTCTGCATGTTTTTCCTGTTATTTAAGAGCCTTCAGAACACCCTGCAGCAGCTTCTCATCTTTTGGGAGACCCGCATAGTCCTGCATTAACTTTGCCTCATTCTCCAACATCGTTCACGACCTTAAGTGAAGCGAGGGAATGCCTGAAACTTCCAAAAATCCTCATCAAAACACCCCTGTTTTATTGGCCTCTGGAGTCACTCAGTTCCTGATACCCTCAGCTGGTGGAACACGAGCCACAACCGTGCATTGCCTAGATCCACTAGCCACGTAGACTCGTCTATCACAACCCCATCATTATCATAATGATCCGTCGGATACTAGTCGCACAGTCTGGCTACCATCTCCTTGTTTTCTAGACCAGTCACTTTACTACTGCGCAGTGGCATAATGACTGTCTGTGGTTTTACATACCACATGTGCCGTTTTAGGATGCACAACGCCGTTGTGCCCGTTCAGTCTTGATGACGTGCTAACCGCGGTACTCCTCCATTCTCTTCAACAGACGAGAATGGAAATAGACGGGGAGCGAAACTGCAGTGACTCTGACGATGGCTCATCTGCCAGCTGGGTCATTCTTGACGAGGATGGACCAAGTTGTAAGTATAAAACGGGTGGAGATGAAATGAACATGTAAAAAATGGTAAAATCACGCAAGAATGTCTTTTTCGTGTTATACTTCTTTATTTTCAATAACTCGTCAGTTTGCAACAAATAGCAGCATATAACAACTTATCAGCCGCAAATAAATTGGGCTGAAAACGAAACAAAAACGAACAAAAACACAAAACACCCAAGTTCCTAACAGCGAAAAATATGCGCCACACCCCAACAGTGATGCCCTAAAAACGTGTGTCACATCATAAATATCATGCCCGACTTCGCTTTGGCCACATGCCCTCCATTCATTAACTGTATAGATGGCATTGTGCCTCATCAACACCTGATCTAGCACTATACGTTGTTGTGCAAGTGAACTATACGTCCTTGATCGCGATAGCTACATATATCCTTCGCATATCCATATCATCCAAGCAGGAAATCAAAACCAAAAAGCTACTTCTTGAGTAACCATCATCACAGGCTGAAGAACTGACATTCATGAGTAAGGCGGAGACAACCAGCTTATAATTGGCCAAGGCCCACATTGTACAATTTGCTTCAAAACAGTTATATATCGCATGCATATCTTTTTCTACCATTACCATCCATCTCTTCTCATCTCAACTTCCAAAGTTCCTCACACAGAGAGACGGCACACACAGACAGATCGACAACGTATGACAAACAGTGTTCAGTTGACTGAGCCGGCTATGGCGTGAGTGAATAAATGAATGAATGGCAGTTTGTAAGTGAGTGGGCGAGTGAGTGAGTGAATGAGTGCACGTGTTCGCGCGCGAGTGCAATTGTGCAGGCATGGTGTTGCTCCCTGTGTGCCGTTGCATCTAACGGCATAGATGGGTAGACAATTTGTGACCAGACGTGTTTTGAAGGATTATTTTGTTTTTGGAAGTTAGTGTTGCCTCGCGTCAAGTTTTCGTATATGTGTAGCCATTGTTTAGCAAATTTTTCCTCACGCCCTCTTATTTTTGATACATGTTTTGCTACTGTAAGGTATTCCTTGACACGCAGGCTCAAATTTGCGCAAGTCAATCACTCGTGGTGTTCTCGACTTTTCCAATTGAATTGTTTTGAAAGCATAATGACGTTATTAGCCTGTTTCGTTTTTTTCCTGACAGCGTAAATCAACTCCAAGAAACACGTCCTGACATGATATATCGTTACGTAGGCCGAGTAAAGTTTTAACTTTGCTCCACAGGAATCTAACCGAAGAGCAGTGCCAAAACTTATGTTGGATTGTTTCAAAATAGATCGGGCAGACCTTACATTCATCGCTCTCGGATATTCCATAGATATATTAGAGTCTGTTGGGAGAATCCTCTTAACGGATTGGTATTGCAACCATTTTAGATTAACGTCATCTGTTAACATATGTAGCCCTTCGTAAACTTTTGGCCACTGGATCGGTTGGGGCGCAAGGAGTTCATTTTCCCATTTGCCGTGGCATTTTTCATTCGTTCGTATAAAATCACTCTCAGCCAGTTTGATGTAAGTCCATTTAGCTATTTTTGGTGTTGACTTAAGAATTTCACAACACTCCACGTCTTTAACTCCTCTTGGTCTGTCTGCTTGAACTTGCTCTTTCCACCGTTGCGGGATCGAGCGCAATAATGTAAGGGCAGTCATTGGGCGAAGGCTATATTTAAGTGCTACCTGATCTGCAGTAAAAAAGTCCTTTCTGTTATATCATGTAAATCCTTAATTCGTATTACTCCTTTCAATATTATTTGTTGCATTCTCAATGTACTATTTTGCTCTAAATTTCCATGTGTATTTACCCAAAGAACCTGATTGAGAATTTGAGCGCCATTATTTTCATCGTTATTCTTTACCTTCAACCAAATCAAACAAGCTTCCACCCAGAAGGGGCTTTTAGTCCGTTTCTTCAACAGCTTCTCGTTGCCACTGCAATGAAAGACAGAAGTTTCAGGGTCAAAAGACAGATTCTTTTTCTTTATATCTTTCCATTTGGCTTTGTTTTCATTATCAAGGTATTTTTTCACCCACATGATTTTAAGACTTATTTGGCCATTATGTCTGGAACAAGCAGACCTTGCCTGTAGTTCGATTTTGAAGTCGCCTTCTTGGTCCTGTCTTTTTTGTTCCCCCAAACAAATCTAAAGATCACACTTTCCACCTTCTTTGCAAACTCCCGATCTGGTGATGGGAGCACGTCATAAGATACGCCAGCTGCGAAAGCATTACTGACTTAAAGGGAATGTGGCACCTTGGTCGAATTCTGGAATTTAGGGTAATTAGGGGTACTTTTAGCCGAAAATCATTGAGCCGTCCATGATTTCTCTGAAAAATGTACAGTAAGCTCAATATTTCGATTTTTAAAATGCTCCTCTAGGGAGAGAAATAAATATTTGCCTGTGGATGGTGTCATGATCTGGCAACAACTACCACATTCAATACGCTTCAAGGGCTTCGATTGGCTGATACCGTGACCTCAGCATATGTCGTCACACCAACAGCCATGACAACTGTGGCTTGCTGCTAAGGGTACAAGAGGGGTACGTTTCAGGTAGGTTTTAGCTTTTTTCAACGGAAATCTCTAGTTCCAAGACAAATGATATATTGAGTACCGGGTTTTCCGACTTGCTTTACAACTTGGCTATCTCAGTTAAAACCACGTTATGAAGGTGCCACATTCCCTCTAACGAGATGGATTTTTCCAAATGGCGTCAGACTTCTCCCGTCCCATGGTGTTAGACGGCCCTTCATGTTCATAAACTTGTTTTCATACTTTGATTTTTTTAAACTATGTTGACGTCTGGCTCGTTTGATATTTTTACACCCAATATTTCTAACGTAGTTCCCGGCCAATGGATTTTTAAATTCGGGCATATTGGTTCTTTGTTTGAAGCCCCCTTACCCACCCAGAGTGCCTGCGACTTCTTAACATTGAGTTCTATGCCAGATACTGAAGCGAACTCGGCAAAGACATTCAGACAGCCTGTCCGTGATTCTGAACTGCAATCCATGAAAACGCCTTTTACGTCATTACACGTTCTAATACGTTTTAATAAGGGCTCAAAACACAACAAGAATAGTAGACGGCTGAGGGGACAACCCTGTCTTATAGTCCAGTCAAGTTAGCATTTTTATAATGGGAACATGTCATAAAATTCGGACCCCGCCGTAAGATACACCATTGTGTGTGCAATTGATAGGGGCGTAACATATCCAAAATCCGCAAAAATCTACCGAGCGGATATTTTATAACAGGGGTGCAAAGTCCACGTGCCAGAGAAAAATCAGAAAGTTCAAAGTATAACGTTGTGGTGTGTCGAGCCTGCAGCATCGTCCCAATGGCTATAATTTTTGGGAAGCAGGTACAAATGATGCTGGCCAATTCAAACAACCTTAGCCGGCCGGTGGCCTACCCTCGGTTTGCACGTGCTGCACGTGCAAATTCAAAATGTTGCAATTTTGTCCTTATTTGCAGTGCTTCCGTTAGCTCTCTTGCCGATGTTTACTGTTGGATTACTGTTTTTGTTTGTCATTTCCTTACGCAACATGTGCTAAAGAGACACACAAAAAATTAGGTCTCTAGCTGTAACGGTTTGCTGCTGACAAGCGTAACTGATGAGACATGTCGGAATCCTTCATTTCGGGAATACTGCATACTACAAGGGCTTTTGGGCCAGCCAAAGCCGTAAAAATATGCATGGGATGTAAGACAGGATACACATTTCAAAACAGGATAGAATTGGACGGGATGAGATATGTTTTCCAGGTTTAATTCCGAACTGGATCGGTTTTTAACAACACTTTCCAGCTATAAAGAAATGGAATGGGACGAAACTTCCTTTTAGGGTCATACTCTAGGACAATATAATGTCCGCCAATTTATTGGCGGAACGGACTAACTGGATGAAATAATTTGGATGCTAAAATTTGGCGTATGCTGACATTGCAAGTATATAAAACTTCATGTTTTATTCGCTATAGGTGATGGAGCTTTGCTTTCCCGCAGGGTTGTCATCGTGACTCACGTTGATTCATGGACTCTTCTTGAATGTGTTACTCATGAGCAGGGGTGGAGATCTCTTTTCAAACCAGGGGAGGGGGTCCTGGTCTGGTCGGGGCCGCATGGGAGTGGATGTTTTTCGTAGGAAAATGAATGCACTAAAACTCGGTCAATACCTATAAATACCATATGAAACCGTATGATGGTAGGATTTTTCACGAGCCGGATCATGACCTTCCCGGGAGGTAAAACCGACATGCACATTTCAACACACTTTGAGCATTTATTCAGATTTTTTCCAGAAACACAAAATGAGATACGGTTCTAAACCTATGCCATTGACTCGGTCTTTGAAAGGATAGTGCTTATAATGTACCGCGTGCTTTTTAATCTAGTTCTCAATGAAAACGTGTTAGTAGCAGACAACATTGGGGGAGACCGGGGCTGGTTGCATCACGGGTTGAATGCATCAGGGGCTGTAACTAAAAACATATTCACTAGATAACAGTTTAAGCGGGCCCACTAGAACAGCGCACGCGCAATGTCTCTCCGGTGAAGAAACCAGCGAAGGCGGTCGGCCGATACCAGGTGAGGAGGCAAAAACAATTTTTTAGGTTGGAAGTATTTTTTTAGTCTGTTACATTACGCTTTAAATGAAATACAAGATAACATGCGTGTCATAAGCCTGGCAGGTTAAAGCGTGTTTCTCCAGTCTTTAACGCGCGCACTGGAGGGGGCCTCGGAGGCCCCCCACCTGTTTTCCAAGGTGGCCGGAGAACCGCTTGTAGCCGAAACACGATACACTGCCACATTAAACAGAATTGAATAGCGCGTCGATTGGTGAAAATTTTTTGAAAATCGGTCAAAAATTATTTGACTTATAGGCTTATAAAGTCAGACCTGCATTTTGAGATCGCCGTAATCGCGCGGTCGGACCAGTTAGCTTGCATTGGAGACCGAGTGGTGAAGTCATAACACCATATAACCGGGATTATATGTCAAGGTCACCACACATGAAGGTCAAGGTCACAGGTCAAGGTCATATCTGCACTTTCAAGGTCACTGATCACAGTGCTTCCGGTCAAATGACGTTACCCGGTCTGATGTACGTCATGCTATGACGTCACCGATAAGGTACCCCAATACCAAGGTCAAGGTCAAAGGGCAAGGTCAAAGGTCATTTGCAAAGGTCAATCCTCATTTCCCGCCAAACAGTGGCTATAGTGTTAGTCAAAGTGTACATTATAAATAGCACACTATATTGTGACCTTACAGGTCAATGACCTTGAATGACCTTGATCCCAAAATTGCAGGGAAGGCTTTTTGAGACCTTCTGTGTATGACTCTGGTCTGTCTTTAGCTTATTCCTGCCATTTTCCCCGCATATTCACGGCATTTACCGGTCGATCCCCAGCACGGCCAAGTTTTGACCTTTATGACCTCGTTTGACCTTGAAGATATTCACCTAGGTCAACAAAAATTTGTCATGATGTAGATCACCATAACCCCCACCCACCTCTTAAATTTCGTTTTTCTATGCCTCCTAGTTTCCGAGATCTTGGGGAGGGGGCTACCAGGCCCCCTCCAGTGCGCGTTAGTGCCAGACCCCCTCCAGTGCGGATGTTAATTGAGGCAAAGACTTTTAGCGGGACCTCTTGGCTTGTTCAATATTTGGCGCCACGATTGATTCAGGGCAGAGACGGGGCAAGACGATTCATTTTTCGCGGGGCAGGTTGAAACATTGTTGCGGCCTACCCCCGCGCTTAGTTTTGTTTATGGGAAAATTGGGAAAATTTCCGCCCCCCCTTGACTACGCCCCTGGAGGACGGATTATGTGTTGTCCCCTCTCCGCCCACCACTTTTCACGGAGCGTTCCATCACGCTGTCCCGAGCACTAAAACCATAGCGAATAACAAAGAGCGGGCTTCCTGCAAACACACCAATTACAACTACAATTTCTTTCCGATACATAACTGCGGGTACAGCCGCCCAATTTGGTGGTCTCTTAGGGGCCCTTCACTGGCTCAGGGATCCCGAGATCAAGTCAGAAACCTTCTGCAAAATATATTTTCAGTGCAAATATACCTTTCCTGACGCATAGTCAAGACGGGAAGCCGTGGCGCTGCACCTGGTTCTGACCTAAGGTCAGGTATGGAGCATGACCTCTCCGTTGGAAATGCATGGGGAAAACAGATATTGGGCTGTATTTGTGTGGATAAAGCTGAGAATACCTTCATATTCCCCAAATCGCGGTATCCTGGGCTCCTTTCTAGGTTCCTGTTGCAATGTTTCACCTGTGACCTCTGAGAGGTCATCTGGGCTACTTAAGCATATTTTCAGACTTGGGTCAATAACTGTGCAGGAAATGACGATACAACTTTTATTTTGATACCATTACGTTGAGATTGCTACAACGAGTCGAATATGAGTCGACTATGAGTATCGAGTCGACTATGCTGGATTAGATAGTGACCTCGACCTGATGTATGACCTGATGTGCGTGATCAATGATCGGGAATTATTGTCACCAGTTGAAAAAAAAATTATAAATCAAAATCAACCGACTTATAGTTTTACAGGCCCAAAAATGTGTCCGTGATTTACACCATCCACCAAAAGGTCCCAACCTTAATTGACAGCGGTTTGATGAATTTCTCTTGAAATTCTTTTAAGTTTGTAATTTTGAAGTAATGTTTTGGTCGCTCCTTTTTCAAATATTATCACTTCTATTTCAAATTTCAAATTAAAGCAAATCTTTACCAATAATCCTTAGTACCAAGATCGAGATCACGAGAGGGTATCACACCCCACATCGTGGGACTCCAACTGCCTTGAACCGGACCACATCGGCACGTCAAATTTTATTATTTACTGCTACAAAATAATAATCCAGAACTTATAAATCTCGGGGTTTAAGGTCGCTTCAGCTGCCAGGGCTATATAGTGAACTTATCAATCCCCACCCTGAAGGTACCGTAAAAAAAAAAATATTCACATTGGAGCGATCATTACAGTAAACCCAGGGACCTGTTGGCCTAGTGGTTCTTACTTCATTGCCAACCATTTCAGAATGAGACCCGTGATGAATAAGCAACCAACTGACTTAATTATGCAGCCGGATTAAACGTTTCAAAGGTTTAATTGGCCTCAAAATGGGTGTTGCATGCGAAATCCATAAAGTGAAGGATCCCGACATGTCCTAGCAAATAAGCGCTTCAGCAGCAAACCGTTACAGTTAGAGACCTAATTTTTAGTGTGTCTCTTTAACACATATTGCATAATGACATGACAAACAAAAACAGTAATCCGACAATAAACATCGATAAGAGAACTAATGGAAGCAATGTAAATAAGGACAAAACTGCAAAATTTTTACTTTGCACGTGCATCACGTGGAAGCCGAGGGTAGGCCACCGGCCGGCTAAGGTTGTTTAAATTGACCAGTATCATGTGTACCTGCTTCCCAAAAATTATAGCCATTGGGACGATATTGCAGGCTCAACACATCACATCGTTATACTTTGAATCATCAGGTTTTTCTCTGGCACGTGGACTTTGTACCTCTGTTATAAAATATCCGCTCGGTAGATTTTTGCGGATTTTGGATATGTTACGCCCCTATCAATTGCGAACACAACTATGTATATTATAGGGGGCTAGAATTTTATGACATGTAAATGCTAACTTGACTGGACTATTAGATCTCGCTCGATTTTATGTATTTGGGACATTTTTCCATTGATAAGAACCGATGCAGTTACCGGACAAATATCTTTACTATAAAGTATGTGGATCCAGCGTGTGAAATTATCGCCAAAACCGTACGCTGATAATATTTGTTTCATAAATTTCCACGCCACGCTATCATATGCATTTTTTACGTCGCGAGCCAAAATCAATGCTGAAAGCTCATGCGAATTACAATAATCTATTACGTCCAGTACCAGTTACATTTTCTCCTATATATATATATATATATATATATATATATATATATATATATATATATATATATATATATATATATATTCCCTTCAGGAACCTGGTGTGGTCTTCGTTTACTGGTGACTTGATAGCATTTGCAATGTGATTGGCTAAGCATTTAGTTATTGTAGCAACTTGTATTGGTCCGCCCAGACAGGCACACCCCAGGCTGCCGAGCGCACACTGACCCTCCCCTCCAGCCCCGCCCGGCGGGTCACACCGGGGCCCGGGGCGGGCGGCTGAGCAGCGGCGGCCTCAGCCCCGCCCGGCGGGTCACACCGGGGCCCGGGGCGGGCGGCGACGCAGCTGTGGGCTCAGACCCACCCGGCGGGTCACACCGGGGCGGGCGGCTGCACATCTTCCGAGATTCAAAGGGTAAGAAGGTCAGGGTGCCCAGGGTGCAAAGAGTTTACTATTAAAATCAAGCAAGCTTGCTCCTGGGAAAGCTTTGGAGAAGTGCAAAATGTTTGGCAGGATGTGCCGCGTCCTTCTGCTGTCAGTGACGGCAGGCGCTCGGAGCCTAGATTCCGGGAGGCCTACATGGGCGGGAATACTACATTTGTTCGTCGCTCTCCGCCCAAAGGTCTTGGATATCCAGAGCGAACGGAGAGGCCACCACAACAATGGGATGCAAGCACAGCTTGGTGTGTGTCAGAAATGTTTGACGGGAGGAGCTGGGAAACTTAGTTAACTATTCGATATTGTCAGATTTCTTGTCACCACTTGAACTATATAGTATATTATGCTTGCCATGCTTGAAGCTGCATCTACATCCGGCATGACTTAGACTAAACGTATTACTGGGAATTGAGAAATAATCACAATGACGGGCGCGATATAGCCCAGTCGCTGAAAGCGCCCTTAAACACCAATACACACACACACACAGGGCGGCTGCACAGCGGCGGCCTCAGCCCCGCCCGGCGGGTAACACCGGGGCCCGGGGCGGGCGGCTGCGCAGCGGCGGCCTCAGCCCCGCCCGGCGGGTCACACCGGGGCCCGGGGCGGGCGGCTGCGCAGCGGCGGCCTCAGCCCCGCCCGCGGCGGGCACGGGGCTGGCTACACAAATGAGACAAAAGCACAGTTATGGGCTTGTAATGGGTGTTCAACAGGCTAATGGGCCGCATATTTTTTCGGGAATCCCTGCCTTTCTTTGGGATTAGAACGGTTATGCTTCGTTTTATGTTCTCGGGTATTGTGCCTTCCTGAAAAATTTCATCACACACCTGCTTCAGCCAACCTTTTAGTTCGGGCTGGAAGAATTTATAAAATTTCTCTCACCTTGATCACCATAATGTCATTAAATGGAATCTCACCTTCCTACAGGGATTCAAACTAAGACAGCCATGTGATAATTAATGAATATCTTTGAAGCCGCTAAGCTGCCAGTGCCCAAGCACTCCTTGACAATTGGCAGATACGTGACTTCATCCACTGTCCTGCTATTCAAAACCGGAAATCATCAGAATTGTCGTTGACCACGGAGAAGAGGAGGACCTAATTATTCCTCTTGCCTCCATTGAAACAATCTGACGGAGGACTTAAGATAGTAGTGGCAGTACTAGTATTTTACTCGTTTTCACTGGACACGTCAAGTTGTTTAAAACAAACTATAAAAGTAGGCACAAGACTCATCACACGGTCATTTACGCATTCGTAATTGAATATAAGAACAAGCTCAGAGGTAGAAGCAGTAAATGTTCCTAAAAATACCTATAAAAGAAAATAAAAGCCCTAGATGTAGCGAGATACTAAAAACTTAAATCTCGAGGTGCATATGTTTTGAAGAACCGTTATGGACCTGACCATAAAATGGCTCTCAGTAGGACATTTTTAATAAACTAAAAATCAGTGGGGCATTTGTTGTGCTGGCCAACATAGTGTTTTCAGGGGACCAAAACCCCATTTGAAGGAGGAGGAAAGGGGTTAATAAAATTTAGACGTGTTGGTGGTAAAACGTTTCGCAATTTTTATTTCATTCAATTTCTAGAAATTATAGATAATGCTCAGGGCTGCCAGTTTTTTCGGCGGAAAAAGACCAAACCGAGTTAGAAAAAGCGCCAAAAAGGGGCCAAATTTTATTTTTACCTCAATGACCCAATAAGTACCATAAAGGGCACATGTAGCCTCAGAACCTGATGTGCCCTAAAACCCCAATCATCATCAAGTACCACAAAAACCAGATTTTAGGCTAAAACGACCCCTAACAGTAGCCATAAACATACAGAAAAAGACTGGTGTCGCTGTTTAGAACTAATTTTTAACAGTCTGATATTGACTTGACGCAATATTTTTTAGCACACTACCCATTTAATAAGAAACAAGGAGTGCCCTTCCAATTTCGCGTGGCTATCTAATCATTTTATCCGCATAACCAGAACATTTGTTAGCATCATGAATTATTTTGGCCGCACTACTCCCCGCTAACATTTAATATTTTCCTGCTTTTCCATCTGTTAATTTTTTGCTCTTGAACAGTGGCGGAGCTAGGATTTAAGTGGGGAGGGTGGAGCGTCAGAGGAGACCCTCTGCCATCAACGTTTCACCCAAATAGCGCCTATAAATATCGCATCCTTCGCGTTCGGTTTTCGGTGGCCGTCATTTTTGTGGATCGTAATTTTAACAAAGTTCTGACCCTCTCTCCTACCGCCATAACAGCTTTATCTGCTTCATTATTGCTTTTTTGATGTCAGAAGCTCTTATTCAACAGTGGAAAAGGCCAAAAGAAGCCATATGTATACAAGGGACAAACCAAAAATAGCCTAGGTCCCAGCTACTAGAAAAAGGACCAAAAAGATCGCGGGAAGAAAAAGGACCAAACGAAAAAAAATCGCGGGACGAAACACGACAAAAAGTCTAGATTCGAGACATTGAGCCAAAAAATGCTCAACCTGGCAGCCCTGATGCTGCCGCAATGTATTCCAAATAGATCAACTATTTTCGTATTTTACTTTATGAATGTGGCAATGTAGGGTAAATTCCTAAAGTATCGAACACATTGGGTTAAGCAGGTGAATCTTTACCAACTGAAAACCCCTGATGCAGTCTCAAATTACTTTCTAAGGCGTTGGTGAGTTGCCACAAAAACGTTTTTTTCGGGGGCTCTGAGACCAACCTTTGGGGGTTAAGAACTCTGGGAGCCACCAAGAATAACATTTGTGGGATGAAGACCAACTCTTGGGGGGGGCTTCCCTGTACGAACTCTTGTGTCCCTCCTCCCCTCTCCCACACGACCAGCTCTAAAGGGTCCCTGAGACGAAATATAAAGTACCCCTTAGACCAACTCTGGGGGGGGGCTCCGACACCGGCAGGTGGTACCAACTCGGGGGGGCTCCGACACCGGCAGGTGGTAAAAAATAAAGGGATTTTTTCATGCAATACCTAGCGCCTGAATTCATTATCTTGGCATACACTGTAGTTTTTTTTTCTGTCCGGGGCAACGCCTCTCATGGCCTCATAATCACTGCACCTCGCATACACCTATGCTAGGGCCCAGTAGAGCCTTAGCTTACACTTAACTAACCCAGGTGATACTACAAACTTTCTATCATGGGAATAAACTCTTCCAGACTCTTGCTAAAAGTTTCCTTTCTTTGCCTGTCAAATCCCCTGCCCCTCTTCACACATATAGGTACTTACCTTCGTATAAGTATGCTGCTTTCAACATTTCTAATCGAAGCTACAGCCTTCTTTCGGCTGCTTCTTCCTTTCGTCTACAATCAGCCAGGAGCGGCGGGTTGCGGCAGCATCAGGGCGACTATTATTTTAAATTTCTGAACGCGTATTGCTTACCGATCGCCTGAGCTACATAATTTCAGTTTTAGAAATTGCTCTAAATTTATTTTCTAAATCATTTTAGGCTAGAAAATTCTACAAATGAAAGCACGCAAAGAGGAAGACTGACAAATGTTTTGTCAATAATGAATTTGCAACCTGCCTTTCAAAAAGCCTAAAGATGCCGCTTTTGTTTACTAGATGTAAAGACGGAATTTTGGTAAGTCTACGCCGTAGACCAGCCATACAAAAAAGTGCCGATGTTTTAAGGGTAACTGGATGCATTCTTGTTTCCAAAAGAATAATTTACTGAAAATTTAGAGCTTTAGTTTATTCAAATACCGGATACTTTCAGTTCAACTTAAATATCAGCGTATTTATGCCTAGGGTGTCGTAGGGTGTCGTGAGCGGATTTGGCTGTCACAGGGCGTGGACGCAGCAATGAAGGGCTGATATGGATAAAAATGATTTTCTTTGCAATAAATGGTCAATTTTCTACGGTACAATGTCGAAAAATATGCTGTTTAGCATACAAATTTCAAGATAATTGCTTTTAACAGCAAGATGACCAAAAATGTTTTTTCACTATTCTCGGTACCAGAAATACAAAAACAACTTTTCAAGGACGTAAGCCTAGAAATCATGTGCACAGATAAACTGCTTTCCAGAAATGTATCTTTCAAAGCGGTCAGCTCATTTTTTTGGCAACACAAGGCTAGGGTGTCTAATTTTCCACTCACCAATTTTGTGAGTGGTGGAATTTAGTGTCGGTGTTCACCCATTGGAACTTTCTCGGGGGGGCGGGGGTGGAGGGCCACTGAACGTCTTGCCCGCGCCAGAATTTCGATTCTCTTGTTCCACTAAAATCGATGGGGATAAGGATACCAGGTATAATTTGGCAGAAAAATAGAAATTGCCAGATCTTCGTTCAGAAAAGCGAAAAAGCTTATAAGAGCCGAGTTTTTGGCGACCTTCTGGTCGATTCTGCTGCTCTTTTTCCAGTGGAGGTTGGTAGAGGAGGCAATGGAACTGGCCCTTGTAGTAAGTACCGTTAGCCCGTGGTGGAATGAAGAAGTAAGCTACTCATTGTTATATATATATAGTTGACATTTATTATTGTTCAAATGATGGTGGAATGTATGGAATACATTGCCTGCGGGCAGGGTTTTGCGCTGCTGCTATTATCTTGCTGTCTCCTATCCCCTCCGTTCACGATGGTATCTATATTGATTTTCTGTGGTGCTCGCATCGGATGCAATTTTGAATGGGCTGACAGGGAAAAGGGTGTTTTTTGGGAGCGTCGACGGCAGGGGGAAATGTAGGGGAAAGGGCAACACAATACAATTTGCTAGTGGTCAGTTGAGGTGACAGAACAAGGCGTGGGGAGTGGTACCTTTACACTGAAAACAGTTAGATAGGGTAGAAGATTTTCGGTACAGATGTTATCTACAACTTCTAACAGCTAGGGAGCTGGTAGTTGAAAGTCTCTTTATATATTACATGGCCAAATGATATGCCGTTTGCCCTTATGAATATTCCGATATTGTTTTTATGTGCCCTTGACACTTCCTTGGTTCTTGATACGTGGGTGGTCAGCTCCATCCTTTGAATGCAACGTCAACACTTTGACAGGTTGATTCGCCTCTCGAAGTACTGTGTTCTATATTTATTGCCCATATCTATATGTTTCCTCCGAGGTTTATATGCAAAGTCACCTTGAATGATGACACAAACCTAGTGAGACACAAACCGCAGGTTTCATCCACCAAGTGAGCTTTATTTCCATGTTAAGCTATTGTTAGCTCATAATTCATGTACCAATACTTTCACAGGCCCAGAAAAAAAGACAGAACCATGCCCACAATATTTGTATGTTTGTGCACATGTTGCAGGTAGCCACTTGAGGAAGCTGTTGTCTGTCCACCACCAGCTGATATGCTTCCTGTCAAAAAAGAAACAAAACTTTGTGAATTATGTTTTTGGTAACTGGAACCATAATTGAGAAATGGGTGGAAAATTCAGCAAAAAAAAACAATAAAAGTGAGTGGAAAATTCTGCTTGACTGGACGTCGCTCTGCACCCAGCGCCCCAGGTTTTGGGATACTGGTGTCATCACAGCGTAATGTCCTGTATTAAACGGATATTGTGTTCTTAAAGGGAATGTGGCACCTTCATAACGTGATTTTAACTGAGATAGCCAAGTAGTAAAGCAAGTCGGAAAACCCGGTACTCCATATTTCATTTATCTTGCAACTCGATATTTCCGTAGAAAAAAAGCTAAAACCTACCTGACGCCAGCCCCCCATCAGCCCGTCGCCGGGCGGCCATTGCTGTGAGCTGCTGGTGTGATGACATATGCTGACGTCACGATGAGCATCAGCCAATCGAAGCCCTTGTAGCGTTTCAAGTATGGTAGTGGTTGCCAGATCGTGACATCATCCACAGGCTGATATTTATTTCTTTTCTAGAGGAGTATTTTTAAAAACAAAATATTGAGCTTGTTGTACATTTTTTCAGAGAAATTATGAGTGGTTTCATTATTTTTGGCTAAAAGTACGCCTAATTTCACTAAATTCCAGGATTCGACCAAGGTTCCACATTCCCTTTAACAGTGCACACTTGAAACTATGGGCGCCGAAAGCGAGGGGGACGGAGGGGACGCGTCCCATCCCTGTTGGCCAACCAGGGGGGACGTCCCCCAATTTTTTTGGTTCAATCGTCATTAATGCTTTCAGGTACCGAATATGCTCAAAATTTGCCTTCCCCGGTCGGCACTAGCCCGGGTCCGTCCCCCCTCTGTAAAAATTCCGTGGCGGTGCCCCTTCTTGAAAGTTATATGTATTTTAAACTCATGTAACTTCGTAAGCTGTAACATGTTTGTAAAGAAATAGAATGTTCGTTTTTTATGCCCACTTTGATAATGTAACCAGAAAGTAGATTAAAAAAGGAAGATGGTATTATTCTATTGCTGGTTTTTAGCTGTTTGCAATGATTGTTTTATAAAACCTCTCAGAGCGTACACTTTATTGTTGATAATGGTTGTGAAAGTAATACAATAGAATTTTGGCCAATTTTATGATTTTTTTCAGGTTTCGGCCGGAGCCCTGTATTTTACACCTATTTCTTGGTCAGAGGGTAACAAGACACCAACTAGATCTAGTCAAACACAGATAATACGACTCAGTATACCACTACTACAAGCTGTGAAAACAGTCAAGAATACCTACCCCGCAGTTGGTGGTACATTTGATCTTCACATAATTAATTACGCTTGTAAGAAACGAGCACTGGGTGTGTGTATGTGTATGTGTATGTGTATGTGTGCGTGTGCGTGTGCGTGTGCGTGTGCGTGTGCGTGTGCGTGTGCGTGTGCGTGTGCGTGTGCGTGTGCGTGTGCGTGTGCGTGTGCGTGTGCGTGTGCGTGTGCGTGTGCGTGTGCGCGTGTGTGCGTGTGCGTGTGTGCGTGTGTGCGTGTGTGCGTGTGTGCGTGTGTGCGTGTGTGCGTGTGTGCGTGTGTGCGTGTGTGCGTGTGTGCGTGTGTGCGTGTGTGCGTGTGTGCGTGTGTGCGTGTGTGCGTGTGTGCGTGTGTGCGTGTGTGCGTGTGTGCGTGTGTGCGTGTGTGCGTGTGTGCGTGTGCGTGTGTGCGTGTGTGTGTGTGTGTGTGTGTGTGTGTGTGTGTGTGTGTGTGTGTGTGTGTGTGTGTGTGTGTGTGTGTGTGTGTGTGTGTGTGTGTGTGTGTGTGTGTGTGTGTGTGTGTGTGTGTGTGTGTGTGTGTGTGTGTGTGTGTGTGTGTGTGTGTGTGTGTGTGTGTGTGTGTGTGTGTGTGTGTGTGTGTGTGTGTGTGTGTGTGTGTGTGTGTGTGTGTGTGTGTGTGTGTGTGTGTGTGTGTGTGTGTGTGTGTGTGTGTGTGTGTGTGTGTGTGTGTGTGTGTGTGTGTGTGTGTGTGTGTGTGTGTGTGTGTGTGTGTGTGTGTGTGTGTGTGTGTGTGTGTGTGTGTGTGTGTGTGTGTGTGTGTGTGTGTGTGTGTGTGTGTGTGTGTGTGTGTGTGTGTGTGTGTGTGTGTGTGTGTGTGTGTGTGTGTGTGTGTGTGTGTGTGTGTGTGTGTGTGTGTGTGTGTGTGTGTGTGTGTGTGTGTGTGTGTGTGTGTGTGTGTGTGTGTGTGTGTGTGTGTGTGTGTGTGTGTGTGTGTGTGTGTGTGTGTGTGTGTGTGTGTGTGTGTGTGTGTGTGTGTGTGTGTGTGTGTGTGTGTGTGTGTGTGTGTGTGTGTGTGTGTGTGTGTGTGTGTGTGTGTGTGTGTGTGTGTGTGTGTGTGTGTGTGTGTGTGTGTGTGTGTGTGTGTGTGTGTGTGTGTGTGTGTGTGTGTGTGTGTGTGTGTGTGTGTGTGTGTGTGTGTGTGTGTGTGTGTGTGTGTGTGTGTGTGTGTGTGTGTGTGTGTGTGTGTGTGTGTGTGTGTGTGTGTGTGTGTGTGTGTGTGTGTGTGTGTGTGTGTGTGTGTGTGTGTGTGTGTGTGTGTGTGTGTGTGTGTGTGTGTGTGTGTGTGTGTGTGTGTGTGTGTGTGTGTGTGTGTGTGTGTGTGTGTGTGTGTGTGTGTGTGTGTGTGTGTGTGTGTGTGTGTGTGTGTGTGTGTGTGTGTGTGTGTGTGTGTGTGTGTGTGTGTGTGTGTGTGTGTGTGTGTGTGTGTGTGTGTGTGTGTGTGTGTGTGTGTGTGTGTGTGTGTGTGTGTGTGTGTGTGTGTGTGTGTGTGTGTGTGTGTGTGTGTGTGTGTGTGTGTGTGTGTGTGTGTGTGTGTGTGTGTGTGTGTGTGTGTGTGTGTGTGTGTGTGTGTGTGTGTGTGTGTGTGTGTGTGTGTGTGTGTGTGTGTGTGTGTGTGTGTGTGTGTGTGTGTGTGTGTGTGTGTGTGTGTGTGTGTGTGTGTGTGTGTGTGTGTGTGTGTGTGTGTGTGTGTGTGTGTGTGTGTGTGTGTGTGTGTGTGTGTGTGTGTGTGTGTGTGTGTGTGTGTGTGTGTGTGTGTGTGTGTGTGTGTGTGTGTGTGTGTGTGTGTGTGTGTGTGTGTGTGTGTGTGTGTGTGTGTGTGTGTGTGTGTGTGTGTGTGTGTGTGTGTGTGTGTGTGTGTGTGTGTGTGTGTGTGTGTGTGTGTGTGTGTGTGTGTGTGTGTGTGTGTGTGTGTGTGTGTGTGTGTGTGTGTGTGTGTGTGTGTGTGTGTGTGTGTGTGTGTGTGTGTGTGTGTGTGTGTGTGTGTGTGTGTGTGTGTGTGTGTGTGTGTGTGTGTGTGTGTGTGTGTGTGTGTGTGTGTGAGTATTGTTAGCAGTGATGAGCGAGGAAGTGTTTAGTTTTCTTAGGTTTAATTCATAGGCATTGGTATAACCCTCCCCATACGTCATCGAACTGTTGGCTCTTTCTTTCTATTTTAGAAATATATTTCTCTACCTCAAGATATCCCTTCAAATATTTCTTAAGATGATTAACAGTAGGGCTATCGTTACGGTCTCTTTGCCTCCAAATGAAATCTTTAACCATCATAATCATCGAATTTACCTATTTTGATTTTACGTTGTTTGTTAGCTCTTTTCCGAGGAAAATGTTAGCGCAGGTTAAGCTTTCGGATAATCCTAGTAAGTTTTATGAATTTTGCATTTCATATTCACGAATTACCCACGGAGCTTAAAACAAGCGTTCGAAAAATAAAAATAAAACTTCAACGTAGGCTTTCCAAATGTGAATCAGCTGTCGAATTCATCCGTCAATGCATAAAAAGAAGACATACTGCCGAAATACTCATATATATTTTTTTTCTTTGGAGTTTTTCTATTTTTCGTGCGTTGGTTTTGATTTCAGTCGTTAATTCGTTTAAAAGGTCACCAAAACTCATTAATTAGGACTAGTTTCCACTGTATTTTGAACAGTCATCTTCACCATTAAATATTTGCTCATAGTTTTCATTGCACAATTCGAAAACATGTTTTTTAAATATCGCGAGAACGAGCATTATAACAGTACCACTTCCTTATTAGCTACCTTACCTATTCTACACGATGCATCTAGGTATTCCTATAAGAACATTAACATAGTTTGAGCGTATAACACCTACATTTACTACATTTCAATACACGAATTACATAAACTAATTACATTTTACATCAGTTACATGTGGCATATATTCATTAACAATGAACATTGATCATCGTCTCATCCCCCCCAAAGCGTAAGTGTTCGATGTGTGTTTATCTGCATGTTGCAGCTTTTGTTCGTGTATATGTAGTGCTTCGAGGACTGTTAGTTTTTGTGTGTCATTGGTGGAAGCGATGATGTGTGTGTGTTCTGGACTAGTGTTTGCCTCGTGAGTTCTGTGTTGTGTGTAGTTTGCATATGCTGCTTGATGGCTCCATCCCGCAGATGCATGGTGAGCCGTCGAGACAATGTCGTTGTAGTCACACCAATGTAGTGTTCGGCATGAGGTCTACGACCCTCATGTGGACATGAGAATTTATACACCACATTGGTGCGCTTCAACGGCACTGTCTCGACTGGCTTGTTAGTCATGATAATGTTGCGTGTTTTCTGTGTTTGGTAGTGTATGTGAAGCCGCTAAGGAACATCGAGAGGACAAGCGTATTATTATACAAAAAGCAGATAAGTCGCCTGTCTTCGTTATATTAGATCGAAGTGTTTATTCTCAGAAACTGAATGACATAATTTCTGGTCAAACTAAGTTTAAGCCAATCACAGCCGATCCTACGAACAAACTAAAGGTGAGAGTTAACCGTATTATCAGTGCTGCCAATGCGATAAAAGGAGGAGTTCACTTTTCTAAAATAGTTGGTGAATATTCCCCTGCATATATCTATGGTACTGTTAAAACCAATAAAGAAGGAAACCCATTAAGACCCATAATTTCTCAGCTTAGCACACCCACCTATAGACTCGCAAAAAGATTGAACAACCTATTGAAACCGTACATTCCAGCTAAGTACTCTGTCGAATCTGTAAAAGAGCTCCTTGACCTGTTGAGGGCAAAGAAACCGCGGGAATTCTCGCTTCAATTGATGTAACTAGCTTGTTCACCAATGTACCAATTAACAAAACTATAGACATCATAGTAGATGAAGTGTATCACTCACATACTAATGGCCTCCCAACGCTTAGCCTACCGGAGAAAATTCTCCGAGACCTCCTCTATGCATGTACAGCAGACTCTCCATTCAGGAGTCCAGATGGTTGCCTGTATGTCCAAAAGGACGGAGTGGCCATGGGCTCACCCTTGGGACCACTCTTCGCAAACCTCTACATGGCCCACATTGAAAACAAAGTCTTGCGGGAAACGGAAACCGCCCCACTAATATATGTTCGATACGTTGATGACATATTTACAGAAATCACAGATTTAAAACAGCTTAATCACCTTATCAATAAACTTGAACATGCATCGGTGCTCAAGTTCCCTTAAACTTGGACATGCATCGGTGCTCAAGTTCCCTTTGAGCTCAGCTGTGACAACATGCTACCATTCCTAGATGTTCTCATTGAAGCAACCGACAGTAAATTTCTAACCAGTGTGTATAGAAAACCCACAAACCAAGGTATTACAATGAATGCGGATAGTGAATGTCCTGAGCAGTATAAACGTAGCGTACTTAAAGCCATCATCAGAAGAGCCCTTAAACACTGTTCCACCTACCAAAAGATGCATGAAGAGCTGAATCGCACAAAACAACTTCTAGTATCCAACGGCAACACAAATCATGACATAGACACAGAAATAAACAGACAACTATCGATAACAGAAAAAACAGAGACAACCGTTACACAGACACACCACATCTGCTACAGAAACAACATGAGCAGCGCACACAAAACAGATGAGAGAATACTTAAGGATATCATTAGGCGCAACGTAGAGTGCAAAAACCAAGAAAGACTCCAACTTCACATATACTACCAAACAAAGAAAACACGCAACCTTGACATGACTAACAAGCCAGTCGAGACAGTGCTGTTGAAGCGCACCAATGTGGTGTATAAATTCTCATGTCCACATGAGGGTTGTAGACCTCATGCCGAACACTACATTGGTGTGACTACAACGACATTGTCTCGACGGCTCACCATGCATCTGCAGGATGGAGCCATCAAGCAGCATATGCAAACTACACACAACACAGAACTCACGAGGCAAACACTAGTCGAGAACACACACATCATCGCTTCCACCAATGACACACGAAAACTAGCAGTCCTCGAAGCACTACATATACACGAACAAAAGCCCTCACTCAACATGCAGATAAACACACACCGAACACTTACGCTTTGGGGGGATGAGATGATGATGAATGATCATTGTTAACCCGTTAACGCCCAGGGTCGCAATTTTTGAAGCATACAAACGAATTCGATAAGTTTGGCAATTTTACGTGTGAAGTCAAGAATTGGATAGCTTTTTTGTCCCTCAGATACCCTGGGGCGGTGTGAGAGGACCAACTATATTTAGTACCCTGGGCGGGAAGGTTGTCACTCGGGCTGGGTTGCGGTGGGACTGTCCCTCGGCGCAAGGCCGGCGCGCTGCGCGGAAAGCGTTATCTATGAACAATGATTGGTCAATATGACGCTAGGAGATGTAAGTGATTGCTTATCTTCACTCTACTTAATATATGATTTGCTTATGTATTTCATTGTTTTTTCTTCAATGCAAAACAATTGAGCAGCCTGAAACTGTATAACAACAGTACAAAAATCACGAAAGAACATGCAAATTCATTCTCCATCGATCAAAACGTAGCATCACACAATGGGCACTGCATAAACTTTCTGGCTAGCCTTTGCTGGTCTTCAAAACCTTTTGAAATCCTTCACCGGCGGGGCGAGTCACAGGCCGAGTGTGGTAGGGCACGAAACACGGTATGCAAAGAGTCACTTTGCACTTCACGCACTGGAAGCTCGGTCGCTTCTTGCAGTTTTCCATGCGACAATGTCGCTGTTTGTCGCCCAGTGCAACGTATCGGGGGTCAGCTGGAGGAGGCGCGAGCGGAGCGGTTGGACGCTGGGGACGGCTGCCCACAGCGCCGCTCAGGCACGCAACAGCGATCTCTCGACGGAACTCAAACAGCGGCAGTGATATCTCCTGTGCGATGCGATGAAGCACCCATGCGTTCACCACTGCCATGTCCAGCATACGTGTGAAGAGTGCCCAGTACCACTTCTTGCCTCTGATACCAGTGGCATGCTTACCACAGTACCAGTCATGGTTGTCAACTCCTCCCATGGACTGGTTGTAGCTTTGGACCAGGCAGGGCTGCGGGATATTTCTGTGCGCCCGCTGAGCACGATCCCACCTCCTAGCCTGGGTAAGTGGGCGGTCACTCTCGTGGTTGGAGAACATAGTCACACACCGGTTGTCGCTCCACTTCACTAGGCACACCTCTCCTGCTGCGTCGAACCATCTTTCGTGGCGGCCACGTCCTCTTGCCTTTAGCGTTTTCTGATCTGAGACAGGGCATCGTCCCGTTCTGTTCTCGCGGACTGTCCCAGTGGCTCGAAAGCCACGGTCCGACAGAGTAACCAACAGAGAACGAGAGGTGAAAAAGTTGTCAAAATACACCTTGTGGTCGGTGCTGGTTTCCACTGACTTCAGCATGTCCAGAACAACTCTAGTACCTAGAGGCTCGTTGCTGCTGTTCTCCTCCTTCCCACAGTACAGATTGAATTTGAAGCAGTAGCCGAGTTTGCCGCACAACGCCCACATTCTGTACCCGAACCTCACGGGCTTGCCACGGATAAACTGCTTCAACGAGTTTCGGCCGAAATACTTAACCATCATTTCATCGATGGCCAGCTACTCTGAGAAGACTCCGAATTTCTGGAATGTCTTATTCAGCATATCCGTGAGGGGTCTTACTTTGAAACCCCGATCTTGTTTGTTGGTGACCGCCTGGTTATCGTCAGTGAGGTGGAGGTACGCCTTGATGTTTGCGTACCGGTTCCTTGTGAGAGCTTCCTTGACGTCCGATACACCCAGGTCTCCAGCGTTGGACCAGTAGTGTCTCTCGCTGGGGAGTTTGTGGTATCCGGTCAGAAGCAGGATCCCAATAAAGGCCTTGAGATCATTTACTGGCAGTGTGAAGAGCTGGTCATTTTTCGTGCTGGCCGCGTATCTCAGCGTTTGACGAATGGTGTGACTGTACACTTCTTCTGTGAACAGCTCTTCGAATAATGTCATAGGCGACTTATCTTGCAGAAGATGGCGTACTTCCTCTTCCCGAGAGCCCGCACCAGCTGTAGCTGTCGGCATCCTCGTAAACTCCGGCGTTCTCTGCCGCCATCTTGGCTCTTCCTCAGTTTTTCTGCGTTTTTTGGTGGGCTCAGGTGACTTTTCTCTCGCGGGAACATGAGCTTCAAGGCTGCCAGCAACGTCGCTAACATCGGGTACCTCGATTTCTTCGTCATTGCAACCCTCTTCATCTGTGATATTATCTACAGCTTCTGGTGGTACTATCACGAGGTCAACATGAGAGTCATCATTACTACCAAAGTCCTCATCTTGGATCAGGTCCAGCGCCTCTGACTAAAACTGTCATAAATTTTTCCCGCCGTCGGTTGCCGACCTACGGATTCTGCCAATGTAAAGAAGACACTTTCGAAAATATATGGTATTATTTTCTAGCTGATCCTGACTGTGCCTTTTTGCCAGTCTAAGGAAATATAATGTATGTAATAAGTTTTAGTTCCCAAACATATGTTTATTAAAGGGAATGTGGCACTTTATTACGTGATTTTAACTCAGACAGCAAGTTTTAAAATAGTCGGGAGCAGGGGTGTAATTTTCCAAAAATCTTTGGGGGTGCTCAGCCCGTGGGGGCGGCATCCCATAGGGGCGGCGGCGTTGCAGGGGCGGCACCCCTTCATTGTACCAAATCTGTTATTCATCGCTTTTTAGCGCCTTTTATAGCACAGGGCACATTCCATTTTAATGTTGGGCAGGTATTATACAGCGTTTGCCAAACATGTTTGCTTTTTGGCGACATCCCAACAGTGGCGGATCCAAGGGGAGGCAAAAACGGCATTTACCCCCCGAGGGAAAAGCTCGGGGCAAAACTATGTTTTTGCCCCCCCAAAGTGATCGACCTCCTTTTTCCCCCGACTCCTTTTAAGTTTATAAGCAAGATTTTGGTGCTTCAACTCTCAACTCACTCCAAACAGAACCAGTTAAGTTCAGTGTAAATATTAGGCCTTGGACTGAAAAAAGTATCGCGAGCCCATGTTTTCCATCCCGTGACGTTTTTTTGCTTTTCGCCTCAAATACCCTAAATTATACCGGCAAGTGATAATGTAGCGTAGCTTTCGCGGCGTGACTTTTTTGCTTTTCCACTTTTGACTTAGGTTTGCCCCTCCCAAACCGACCGGCTAGATCCGTCACTGCATCCCAAAGCTACATATACGTCTTAAAAGAATCCAAATGAGTTGTAAATTTATTCACGATTGAACTATATCAGTTTTGCGGGGTTAAACTTTACCTTCGGAATGGCAGAGTGGATGGAAATTGAAATGAAAGCAAAGGACTTAATCACTACGTGAAAAGAAAGCAAGACACCGACAGCGCTCCAAACAATGCGTGTATTATTCTGTAAATATTAACAAATATGCTAACTCCGCAGTACCCGTGCATGCCCTTTATTTTTTCTCTAGCGCCCTTTATTGTTTACCCTAACACACAGAGGCGGTAAGAATCAGTGCTGCATAACTGCCCAGGGCGGCAGTAATGGACCAAGAACGGCACAAATTAGAACGAAAGTGATAATCTGGGGGGCGACAGCGATTGGCCGGGTCAGCAAGAAACAGGGCAAAGTCATAAGTCGAGGGCGGCAGTGATAAGACAGGGGCATTAACTATGAACTAGGAGCAGCGCGAATCAGAGCGGAAGTGATAAGGCGAGGGCAGCAGTGAGATACATAGATATATAGATAGATATTGAGTTCTCCATAATGCATGACTTTTCAGCCCTCAATCACAAGCACACAGGAGTAAGCACCTTCGCAAACCAGGCAATACTTAACACAGGATGACCGTTGTAGATAAAAACAATTTCAACAAGTCAGTTCATTTCTAGCCTATCCTCTTTCCCAAATGCCTGTTATACATATCCTACCGTTCCATGTTTCTACCCCCCCGCTGAAACTAAAACTTTGTTTGGCTTTTTCCGTTCTCATCCCTGGGAGTTCTAGCATATCGAGGTCGGTCCCGCGTGTGCTCCAGCTAGAGATTTTGGAGCGACGCGAAACTGATCGCGACAGTGCACTGCCAGAGTCGTCGGAGAGCAGTCTTTTTATCATTGTATGTCACGTTTCTTCAGCAGATCAGGAAACGTCGGCTAACCCAGGGATTGGAGGACTGGGGTCACGTGCTCACGTTTGCTCAGTCCCTTTGCGATGCGTGCTCCAAAATTCAAAACTTTCTGGATGCGATGTTTTTGAGTGATATTGCAGCCTCCCCATACAGTCATACAACACTATATATGTGGGAACACGAGGCTTGAACTAGTGGTTTTCTGGTTTCTGATGTGATTTTGCAGCTTAAGCGAGGTGAGGGTGCCGTAAGAGCGACGAGTTACTTGTGAGACTTGTTTTTTTCCAGGCCAGGGCTGAGTCGTCGAAGACACCAAGGAGCATAGCATATGATGTTGTTTTGACAAGGCTGTTACCGAACTGAATAGTGAGTTTCGGGTCACACCGGTTCCAACTTGACTTTAAAACGAGAAGCTCAGTTTGCTTTGGTTTACTTTAAGCTGATTTTGAGTGAACCAGTCGTGAGCTAGCCTTCGGGTACTTTCCACTCGCAGTTTTAGGTTACAGATGTTTGCCCGAGTGTCTGAGTCTAGGAACTGTGCATCATCCGCGTACATGGTGAGCTTGCCCGAAGACAAGTGAGATGTCAGGTCATTTGTAAAGATAAAAAACAGCTTTGGTCCCAGGAGTGAGCACTAGACCACGCCGTGCGTCAATGGCGGTGACACAGCTCTGCCTCCATGGATCTTTGGAGTCCAATTTGACAGCCAGTACTTGAACCAGTGCTGGTCTATACCATACCACCCTAGCTTCTGGAGTAAGCGCAAGTGTTTCACGCTGTCAAACGCGCGCGATATGCCAGCCGTTAAGAAGGTAGTGACGTGTTCTTGGTCCATACTGTCAGAGATAAAATTAACCGTTTCTAGCATTGCTGTTTCAGTTGAATGTCCCGATCTGAAACCGTGCTGGTTTTCGCACAGTATGTGGCTTTTCTCGAGATAGGACGATGGTTGGAGACATACCACCCTCTCGAACAGTTTGCTACGGATGAAAATTGGCCTGAAGTTCCCGAGATCACTGCGGTTTCCTTTGTAGAGTGGGATCAGTGAGGCCTCCTTCCACTGTGGATGTACCTCTCCAGTACGCAGTGAACAGCTGATGACGTTATGAAGATGCGGACCAGTAACTGCGAAAGTTGATCTTAGCAAAGTTGATCTTGAGGCGCAACGGAAAGTGGTACTGCGACGTCCGTGCCAGTTTCGACAGAATGATGGTTGAGTTTGTTTGTCCAATGACGATCACTGAGATTGAGTGGCTCAGTCTTTGGCTCTGGTTTCTTAGATGCCAGGAAGCATCTTCTTATATCGCTCCATGTTTTGGAGGAGTCGTTTCGGAAGTTGGCGAAATGCTCGGAGCTGGCCTGGAGCAGAGCTTTTTGACGGCATTTCTGCACTCACGATAGGCTTTCAGTTTCTCTACGTCTCAACGGTCTCGGTCTCTCGCGTCTCTGGCTTGGTCCAGCCGCGTCATGCACTCCCTCAGCTGTTCGTTGTTGTTAAGCCAGGGAGCGGGTGTCTTAACCGCATGGTTTTAAGAGGCATGTGCTTGTCAATTTGGGGCTGCCATACTTCGTACCAGGCGTTCCATTTCTCAGTGAGTTTCATCCTGGTAAACTTGGCTCCAGTCTGCCTCAAGAAGGTCCAGACAGAGGGTGAGGACTCGTGGCTGGTAGTTATGGACTAAGGGCGGTACGAATCAGGGCGGAAGTGATAAGTTGGGGAAGGGGTGGTATTGGTTAGCCGAGGGCGGCACGAATCAAGGCAAAGTGGATAAGCCAAGGACGGGAATGGTGAGTCGTAGGTAGTAGTTATAAGCTACGGGAGGGGGGGGCACGAATCAGGGTGGAACAGATAAGCTGGGGCAGGTACGGCGGATTCCGAGTGGCAGGGTGTGCAGTTGCACACCCTGAAAAACTATGAGTGTGTGCAAAAGTATCTCTTTGCACACCCGGTTTTGACTTGGTCCGGAGAAGCGCCCCCGGATTTGGGCGGCGTCCCTGGCCTGCCACGAAAAAAATCTGGCCTAAACACCGCCTACCTGAAGAGGTAGGACCCTCTTTGCGAAATAAAAACAGTTTCAAATATGAATGGTTCCCCCTGTCATCAAAACCGTCCAATGGAGAGAGCAAATAGACCCAATTTATCCACTCAACTTGGGAAAATGATGTCGGTCCCCCCCTGAGTGGGCGCCCTAGAGAGCCAAAGGCGCCCCCCTGGGTAGGAAGGCGCCCCCTCCCGAAAATCTTGCACACCCGCCCGAAAATGGAATCCACCATCTCTGAGCTGAGGGCGGCAGTCATGAGCCCAGGGCGGCACGAATTAGAGCGGAAGTGATAAGTCAGGGCTGGCATGAATCAGGGTGGCAGTGATAGGCAGGAGACGGCAGTGATGAACCATGGCAGCATAAATCAGTGAATCACAGTGGTACCAATGATCTCGCCATTGGTAATACATGGGAAATATGGTTTTTATAACTCAGTAACAGATGGTGATAGAGCGTTTATTTTAGCTACATTGGACTCGCCTTGGCTTTGCGGTTCTAATGATATACATTTTATATAATTTGACCCTGACCTGACCTCAGGTCAGGTCAAATCTTTGATTTGACCTAGCAAGGTCAAATCATATATCATTCGATTCGGCTTGCTGCGAGGATTCATAGAGTTCAAGTCGTTTTGCTCTATCTTTACTTGTTCAGATGTAATGGCCGAAAAACTTAATTTACATGTTATCCCTATGACGGCATGTGACGGCATGTTTTTGACCTCTGGTGACCTTAAATGTGACCTGACAAAAAAAATGGTTCAAATATTTTCGATGGAGAAGCGGATGGGCTACCCAACGCCGTTTACCGTTTTTCGCTATCTACCGTGGTTCTCGAGATCTTAGGGGGTGGGTACCCGCCCCCCCCGTCGTCAATCCGAAGGTGGCTCAGACCCCCGTCAATGCGCGTGTTAAAGGTCTATTTTCGAACAAAATTAGGTCATCAGAGTTGCTCGAAAAATTCCCATTGCATGTGCCATCCCGGTCAACTCGCACGCTGCTTCTTTTCGCTGAGCGCCGCGGTCGTGTCAGCACCGTCAAGAACGGCTCCCCTCAGCGTATACCGAGGGAGTTAAATGCATTTCTGCGGCGAGGAAATGCAGATTTTTTCAACGACTCTTTTATCGATTTTAGGTAACAAGTTCTTGCATATATTCACTGTTTAATTTTTATTGCCGTCACTTTTACCATCGGTTTTATCATCAGCTGCATCTTTCTCATCACTCACATTTTGTTGTTTTTACCGCTTTTTACATGTGTGTCTCTCATCTGTGTACATAGTTTTCCTTTTACTTACATAGAATTCGCCTGTTAATGGATCATTTTCTGTTGGCGATTTACTTGAATTAAATAAATAAATAAATAAAAGTGTCTAACCAGGGGCCGCTCATACATGGGTTAATAAAAAACAAGGAGAGCGTTCATTAGCCGAAGGAGGCGTGAATCAGAGCATCAGTGATTAATCATGGCGGCAGTGATGAACCAGGGGAGGTAGCAATGAGTCGGGGCGGTGGGCATTTGGGTTAGAATATGCCGGGAACAGCATCGATGAGCCAGAGGCAGCATGGATTAGGGCGGCAATGACAAACCAGGGACAGCAGTGATCAGCCGGGAGACGGTCCATCATCATATTTGGGTTTTAGGGCGCGTCGATATCTAGGATTATACGGCGCCCATAACACTAAATAAATTACGTAAATAGGGCATTTCCGCACAGGTTTCAACAAGCCAGGTGGCAAAACAGGCCAGGCTGCGAAAATTGTATCAGAAGATTCTACAAAAGCATATATAAAATAAGTAAATACAATACATGAAATATAGACACTGAAAAATGGCAGTCAGTTTCCTACGACACACTAGGGTCAGTGATAAGGTAACAAGAAACTCGACGTTAAGTAAAAATTGAAAGACTACTAGGATGAATATATGGCACTAAAACTAACGCTCCTCGGGTATGACTTGATGCCCGTAATATCCAAAGAAGGATGCTCCTCCAGAACGTTCACTGCCCCGGGAGACGTCAGTGATGAACCAGGGGCGGCAGTGGACAGTCAGGGGCGGCAGTAATCAAGCAGGGGTGGCATTTATCAGCCAGGGTGCGGCAGTTATCAGTCAGGAGGCTGCAGTTAACAGCCAGGGGGCGGCAGTATCAGTCAGGGGCGGCAGTCATCAGTCAGGGGGCGGCAGAGATCTGCCAGGGGGCGGCAGTGATCTGCCATGGGACGGCAATGATCAGCCAGGGGCGGCAGTGATCAGCCAGGGGCGGCAGTTATCAGCCAGGGGGCGGCAGTTATCAGTCAGGAGGCTGCAGTTAACAGCCAAGGGGCGGCAGTTATCCTTCAGGGGGCGGAAATTAACAGCCAGAAGGCGGCAGTGATCAGACAGGGGTGGCAGTTATCAGCCAGGGGGCGGTAGTTATCATTCAGGGGGCGGCAGTGACCAGCCAGGGGCGGCGGTTACCAGCCAGGGAGCGGAAATGATCAGTCAGGGGGCGGCAGTGAACATCCAGGGGGCGACAGTGATCAGCCAGGGACGGCAGTTATCGGTCTGGGGGCGGCATTTATCAGTGAGGGGGCGGCAGTGACCAGCCAGGGGGTGGCAGTGATCAGTCAGGGTCGGTGGTGATCAGCCAGGGTCGGCAGTTATCAGTCAAGGGGCGGCAGTTATCAGTCAGGGGACGGTAGTGATCAGCCAGGGGGCGGCAGTGATCCGCCACGGGCGGAAGTTATCAATTAGTCTGGGGCAGCAGGTTTGAGCCAAGGGGCGGCAGTTATCAGTCAGGGGGCGGCAGTTATCAGCCAGGGGGCGGCAGTGATCAGCCAGGGGGCGGCAGTGATGATTCGGGGAGCGACAGTGACTAACCAGGAGGGCACGTATGTGTATGGGTGGAGAAATAAACCGGGGACAGCTCTGATTAGCCAGAGCCGGCATGAATCAAGGCCGCAGTGATAAACCGGGGTGTTAGTGCTGATCAGTGATGAACCAAAGGAGCCAATAATCATTCAGGCAGGGGGCGGCAGTGATTAACTGTTGGCGGCAGTGATCAGGCGGGAGTGGCAGTGATGTGGCGTCACAAATCAGGGCGAAAGTGATAGGCCACGCGGCATTGATGAGGCAGAGTTTGAATCAATCAGGGTGGAAATAATAAACCTCGGGACGGGAAAACTTGCCAGGGGCGGAATTAATCAGGACGGCAGTGATGAGATAGCGTGACACCGTTCTGGGCGGCGGTGGTAAGCCAGGGGCGGCACATGTATTGGGGGTGCTCAGCACATGATTGGGGGTGCTCAAATTAGGATTGGGGGTGCTCGGGCACCCCCAAAGAGATAGAACATTACACTCCTGCCAATGTGGTGTATAAATTCTCATGTCCACATGAGGGTTGTAGACCTCATGCCAAACACTACATTGGTGTGACTACAACGACATTGTCTCGACGGCTCACCATGCATCTGCAGGATGGAGCTATCAAGCAGCATATGCAAACTACACACAACACAGAACTCACAAGGCAAACACTAGTCCAGAACACACACATCATCGCTTCCACCAATGACACACGAAAACTAGCAGTCCTCGAAGCACTACATATACACGAAAAAAGCCCTCACTCAAAATGCAGATAAACACACACCGAACACTTACGCTTTGGGGGGGGGGTTAAGACGATGATCAATGTTCATTGTTAATGAATATATGCCACATGTAACTGATGTAAAATGCAATTAATTTATGTAATTCGTGTATTGAAATGTAGTAAATGTAAGTGTTATACGCTCAAACTATGTTAATGTTCTTATAGGAATACCTAGATGCATCGTGTAGAATAGGTAAGGTAGCTAATAAGGAAGTGGTACTGTGATAATGCTCGTTCTCGCGATATTTAAAAAAACATGTTTTCGAATTGTGGAATGAAAACTATCAGCAAATATTTAATGCTGAAGATGACTGTAGAAAATACAGTGGAAACTAGTCCTAATTAATGAGTTTTGGTGACCTTTTAAACGAATTAACGACTGAAATCAAAACCAACGCACGAAAAATAGAAAAACTCCAAAGAAAAATATCCAAGTGCACGAGTGCATGAGTGCTATGCAACTGTCATTGCCTCAAAGAGAACATATTGCCGAACTATTCGAATATATATATATATATATATATATATATATATATTGGTGTATTTGGGGAGCAGGTTCTCTTTAATGCACTGGGTATTGAATATGATTGATTGGCTGTGCCGCGGAAAGTTTCTTAGATGTAGATTCAAGTTTTTTTCAGTTTTCGATTATTTTCGGAATGTTTATGGAGAACAAAGGCAAAGGACATATGTTAAAAGTCATAAGATATAATATTTCGCCATAGGCGGATCCAGGGGGCAAGGGGGCACGTGCCCCCCGATCGACCCTCGGCGCCCCCTGAAAGGTCGATGGCGCCCCCCTGAAATGTCGCTTCCCAACCCCCCAGGATGCGAAAGTCGGCGCCCACCGATAGGATTTGGCGCCCACCTGATAGCTTTTGCCGGTCATAAGTGGCGCCCCCCTGGTCCGGATGGCGCCCTCCGGTCCGGATGGCGCCCCCGGGAAGGTGCCCCCCCGATCGGCAATCCTGGATCCGCCTATGTATTTCGCTTAACTTTAAGCATGATCACACACAGTGTGGCATTGGCCAGCCCCCTCCAAAGTTTTCTACTACAATTCTACTACTGGGCGTACAAATCGATCGCCGTCATTGACTTCGCATGTAAAATTGACTATTTTTGGCGGGCTCTCAGCGCTAAATCAACTGGGACTCCCTCACAAAAATGGTATTATCGGAACAATCGTTCTGTCTAATTTCCATTTCTGGGGTCCGATAAGCGGAGCCCATGGAAGTTTTTGAGGAATGATGCAAAAACTGGAGCCATGTTTGCCGGTCTCCCACAAAGCTTGGGTTCGAATCCAGGTCCAAGCCAAAGTTTTTTTCGCCGAGCACGATCCGCAAGTTCGCCGCAGTTATTGCAGGCCCTCGTTTTTCTTCTGAAATGGAAGTGTTAGACGAGTACAGATAGGACAAGTAAGGATGTAAGGACGAGTCAGGATAATGGTACAAATTATATGCCTACGAATGTTCTACTAAGTTCCGCATATAACCGAAAGTAGCATTTCCTGGTCATCGGAAAGCGGCCGCGCTCCCGTAACATCACATACGTGGATCCAGGAGGAAAAGGGAGGCATGTGCCCACCATCAACCCTCGCACCCCCTCAAATGGTCACGGCGCCCTCTTGAAAAATCGGTGTCGCCTCCTGAAATGTCACTTCCCACCCCCACCCTCCTCTCCAAAGATACGAAAATCGGCGCCCATCGGTAGGATTTTTGCGCCCACCTGATAGGTTTTGCCGGTCGAAAGTGACGCCCCCGGAACGTACCCCCGTTCCAACCCAACTGCCCCCTTCCCCCTGGGCGCCCAAATTGTATAATCGAGAGGTGAGATTATAAATCAACCCATAGAAAACACCCCAAATAGCTAATTATACTGTCGTTTATTAGTCAGGGGACCACGTCCTGTCTCGGTTATCCCCAGGACTGAAATATGATTTGGCGTGGGCGAAGCTAAACGTGTGCACATATTTTTCTTTCCATCCAAGACAATTGAATAAGACAAATGTGCCGAGTTTATCATGAAGTTTTCATGACAGGAATGCTGATGTTGGCCTCATATGCTGGTTGTTTAATTATCAACATTTATCAAATGAACTTCTCTATGAAATTTGCCACTCCCATTAACTAATTGCAGACAGAAATTCAAACCAATATCTATACAATAGGAAATATCCCAAGGAAGGCAATACAAACATGAATGTTGCGCTACTTATTGACAGAGAGAAAATGATAAAGGTACAACCGAAAGTAGTCTACTTTGATCCACTTTTTATCAAATTACCAACCAAAGTTTGAACCAATGTCCATATAATATAAAAACTGCAATTTTAACTTCAGAATATTAGACAAGCATTAAACTCAGCAGTTACGGCCTCAGATAACAATATATGGAGGTGGATGCAAGGAGGTGGGGCTAGGAGACTTAAGTCCTCCCCCAATATGTTGGAGCATCTATAGCAAATACATAGATGGAGGTTATTTCCATGGTGAGCTGGGGTGTTTGAGAATGTAAATATATGTTTATACCAACATGATTATTTACCTGAAATGTATTATCCATACTAGAATTTTTAAATAGAGTCAGCAACACAAAAATGCAAGACATAGTTATCTTAAATGAAATCAAAGTGAAGAAAGAGAAAAAGTAAAATAAAGTAAAAGTAAGAGAAAGAGAAGGTGAAGACTCAGGATGAATTAAGCTCGTCAGAGAATGGAACCAACAGGCCACAAGGGCCTCCAAAATTTACTCGATAATTGTAGGTAAGGTAAGGTAAATGACTACAGGTAAGCAATAACAGCAACCAAAATAATGTTTGTACCCTAGACAGCAATTACTTAGAATAAAATCAGAATGTGCCAGGAAAATGAAGCCTAAATGAATATCAGAGAATCTTTAGACAAAATACCAAACTACTGTGCCTTGTGAGACTGATCTGGTGCGCCTTGCCAGATCACTGCTTGTAGTGATTGACCTTCTGTGCAGCCCTCAGCTAAGCAGCATACTGGCGACCAGCGTTGAGGCTGTTCGACCTCACCATGGTAAAGCTGAAAGCAATGTCTTCCTGAGGGTTGGATGAACAGCAGAAAACTTACCTTCCAGCACTGCCACCAAGTCATTCACCAGGCTGCCATTTCAATTTCACTTAAACAGTGAGGGTCTGAAGTACCTTTTGAGCTTTGCTCTAAATTTTTCTAAATATCAGAATATTTTAAAACCTCATTTTTTAGATTTTTTGTGGCAAGCTTAAATAAAAAACGGGTAGATATTGGCAATGCCGTCCAATGCGCTACAGCCCTAGGTGAACCACAGCCAGACAGTGCCCGTAAAAAACGCGCCTGCATTAGCAGTCTGATTCCACTGACATAGGAAATACCAGTGCACAATGGCCACAATAAATTAGTTCCGCGTCTTTTCTCTTGTCCTATAAACATGGAAAGACAAGAAATAACACCTGCCTTCTCTAAAAGCACCTCTAGACTAAAACAAACTCTTACCTTATAAACAAACAAACTAACACAATAGACAAACTGATGTCACTTCCCCGCAGAAATACAAAGATGTTCAATTGCAGCCGACAGCACTACTAGCACATTTTGGTTGGTATTGCTTATGACATTATTCGAATTGATTTCGTAGAAAATGGCTTTCAAAACATTGTTTACCTGCCAGAAGCAGCCTGAAGATCCCCTACATCCTAACGGTGGAAAAAGGGGTCGTGGGGAAATATTACCCACAATACATCTTGGTCCACCGCTATCAGGGGAAATATTACCCACAATGCATCTTGGTCTACTGCGATCAGGGAAATATTACCCACAATGCCTCACAACTTTGGAGTACCCGTCCTTTACTACCCTGGCATTGGCAATCGGTAACACTTCAAATTACAGTCTTGTTTTTTAATCTCAACAGCAAGCACACACATAATATAGTACTAAACCTTCGTTGCGACAAAACTTACGGTCTCAGTATACCAAAGGCAAGTCAACACAACACCTATCACAAAAAACACAAGTAAGCACGCTAAAACAGGATACTTGTATCCTAGAGCGGGAGCTGTGTGAGCTGTTTGGTATGTATGTTGATTACAGGCGATGTGTCCCTGATGAATAGTGTTTCTAGTGTTTGCAGTCTGCGATGATCGTTGCACTGTGTGAGAACTGTTGTGTTTTCTGTTAGCATTTTTCGTGTGATGTCTGTGTCATGGTGTTCTTTCATATGCCGCTTGGGGATCCTTCTTGAAGGTGCATCGCGAGGCGTCTGCTTAGTGTTGTGGTGGTGAGACCAATGATTCCCACAAATTCGTAGGCGGCAATTGCCATTAGCAGCAGTTTAACACACCGCTCAATGGCGAAGGAATTCCTCCACGCCCATGTGACGTTACTCGGGCGTGGAGGAATCCCCTCTTGAACGTACCTTTCAGTAAAGGTATCTTGCGACTGAGGGAGGCGTTTAATTACGACACGAATGAAAAAACGCAGTAGCGCACGTGCATCTTACACTCCCGGTGCTTCCGTGACATTAATAATACCAGGTCAAAATGTGTGCCGCATTTGTAAGTATACGACCATCTTGCCAATGCATTAGCAGGGCTGTCCTACTGCCGGCTTTGATCATACGGGACAGCGTTGCTACCCTTGTACTGCCTTAGTTGCGTGTTCATATCATTACAAGAGGACGACTAATGTTTGTTTTAAAACAATACCTTAACTACTTCTTGCTTTGCACGAACTGGGTTTTGTCTTTCTTTAGCGTTGGTTGTGCTCTAGTTTTTTTTGTATAGACATTGTGAAAATTTCTCTCAGTGTGGCAAGAAGTACTCAGGTAGGCTACGTGACTACCGCGCTATCCTTTCGTTGACGATTTCGGTATATCTCAAGCGGCCTGCCTATCAGTTAGGAGACCGAAACTGAGCTGGATCAGCTTCTACATTATTAATCGAAAGTAATTCGGCTATTCCGCAACTGAACTAGTGAATTTGCAAACTCCCTAGGTAGTTTGCAAACTAACTAGTGAGCTTGCAAACTAACTAGTTAGTTTGCAAACTATCTGATCAGTCAGGGAGTGTACAAACTACCTAGTTTGTTTGCAAATGAACTAGTGTGTTTGCAAACTAACTGACCGGTCAGAGCGTTTGCAAACGAACTAGTTCGTTTGCAAACAAACGGATTTCGTAAACGAACTGTAACACACACACACACACACACACACACACACACACACACACATATATATATATATATATATATATATATATATATATATATATATATATATGTATATATATAATATGATCTTGTCCAGCCAAGTTTCAAAATTGACCTGCTTGGACCTAGAGTCAGGCGTAGGTCTGTATGGTAAAAAAGAACACTTATCAAACTGCAGTGGCAAGCCAGACACGATAACGAAAAATAAAACCTCCATCGCAATTCTCAGCAATGCTCAATTCGCGCAAGTTATCGAAATTTACCAACCAATTTTCCGTTATAGCAGGCACGATATCATCCTCCCTGTTCAAAGAATCTAAGAAATTTAAGTTATTTGCACAAGTCCTGTCTTGAAATATGGTTTGAAAGTGATGTTTCCAATGTTCAGCGATGTTTTTACATCCTATTATGTCATCAAAGGAGGTCGTTAGAGATGTTCTCAGATCATGAGATTTGTTTATATCCTTCCAGAACTCCCGCGAATCTTTGTCTCCAAGTGTGTTTGCAAAAGCAATAGCTTTATGCTCTTCCCTATTCTTTCTGCACCGTCGGAGCGCGTTCTTAAATTGCAGTCTTGTAAGCCGCATATTTTCAGCGTGTATACATTCGTGGGGACTACCTTCCCCACGCCAAACAAGAAACGCCAGCCTTGCCATTTCATGAGCACCTTTAACATTATTCCAGCCGGGATTTACTCTTTTGTTTGAACCTCTACGTGCCCCAGATTTTGGAATATGCTCAGAACTGGCATCAGACAGGGCTAACACAATAAGCTCGTAGATCAAGTCGATATGCGTGCTGTGCCGATCTGTAGCACGGTTATTGCTGCATCTATTCACAAGGGACACAAATAAGTGGAAAGATGCGAGCAGGCTATCACATAATGCTTTGATTGTACCGCTCCAAGCCCATCCCGCATGCCTTAGCCCAGTCTAGTTTGAAATGCCCGTCTGCCACATGCTTAGAATCTACAACCTTTGGCCGGTTAGATAACGTGGCACCTACACAAGCGTATACAGGACAATGGTGGCTCGTCATCACCTGATAGCCAATGCTTATATCCGTAATTAATTGGTGTAAAGATTGACTGGCAGCAACGTGATCAAGCCATGATACAAAATTGTGTGCTTCGCTAACATAGGTATACCTATTTTCCCTATCATGAACCATATCTATGTCAGACATGACAAAATTGTTTCAGAACAGAACTTCTGAACTGCTTGAAAACGCCTAGAACCTCCATTTAGGCTGTTGGTATTAAAATCACCAATTATTCCAATCATATGTGTTATGTTAAACCCTTTATATGCCTCACATCTCAATTCACTCATACCGAACAGAAATTCTCATAGCTTTCTAGGTCTCTATAATCCGTCGGTAAATACACCTTCAGAAATTTTAGATATCCCTTACCAGTTGATAATTTGACCGGCATAATTCTTTCGCTCACTACCGCAACTGACACATTAGATGGGTGATTATTCCTACACAAAACAATACCTCCAGCAGCTTGACTCTGTAATGAGCCTGGTGCGTGTTGGACGCGCCTTTTCAGACTTTGTCGATGCGACGACCCCGGTGAACGAGTCTGCTGCGGTGGTGGAGCCCAGTGCGGAGGGGGCGACTGCGGCCCCGGTGAAGGCCCAGGAGGGCAGCACCGACGCCAGCATGTCGGCCAGTGACGACTCACACAGCACTGTCACCTGCCACACAGGTAGCGTGTGCCGCCCTCCTGCTATGTGCTGGTGACCTTGCAGTGTCTTCTTCGTGTTTGTCGAAATGAGCTTGTGTTATAGTGTTGGCAATTATGTTTCTTAGTTGGTTGATAATCACATAAGGATGGATTTTACATTATCTTTTGTTTTTATAGCATGTTTTTTTCTAGTGGATTCACCCCATGTAATGGTTGGTTATTGCGGGAAAAACATCATAGCTCAAAGTTTTTTGGTGCCTCCTCCTGCCTCCGTGGTAGGATCATCGTTTCATCATGTTACGAGACTGCCAAAAGGCGGTAAAAACTAGCCGTGAAAACGACATGAGGCCAAAAAACTGGTTTGGACCAGTGGCGGCGCTCGAACAGTATGACAGCCTAGGCACGACTGGCTTAGAGTTAAGGACGTCGCCCATGCTTTTTACCTGATAATAGACAGGGGCGGAACCAGCAGGTCGGCTGGAGAGGGGGCAAACTCAAGTCGATGACCAAATATAATATTTATGTTTTAATGTTCAACACGCGCATTGACGGTGGGGCGGGTACCCGCCCCTCGGGATTTTCGGAGATAGAATAAAAACGTCGGCGCGTAGCGCCGCCGTACTTGGGATACCTCATTTTTACAACTTTTTTGTCAAAATTTGAAGGTTAGGTAACCTGAGGTCAGGTCACCAGTACAGGTCAAGTGACCTGACCTAAAAAAAGTTTAAGATAACATTAGTCGGTACAGAGTGAACGTATCCGCTTGAAGCTCATATCACATAATGTGCCACCAAGTTCTCTAAAATATGTTCCGGTATTTTCGATATCGATGACCTAAGGTCAGGTACGAGCCATGACCTCCATCGGAAATACATGGGAAAATGATTTTAACTAAATAACTTAGCAACGGATGGTGATAGAGCATTTCTTTTAACCGCATTGAATTCACCTTGCCTTTGGGCAATTCCAGCACCAATCGACCAAGGCCTACACGGTACCTCTCCGATTTTCTTTAAAATTGGCATATAGGGTTCTTGTGGTCCCCACAAAGCCGAATCTGAGAGTTTCAGCTCAATCGGAGTAAAACTTTAGAAGTTATTGCCTCGGGCATTTTTTGAAAATCTGCTTACATTGCATTTTTTAGGTGACCATACAACCCACAGAGACGGATGAACTTTGTATTAAATATACATTTTCCTGTCTGAAATGAACCGAAAAACTCGAATCTGAAGTCCGTTTGACCCTAGGTCACTTGTGAAAAATTATGATTTGACCTTGACCTAAGGTCACGTCCCAAATTTGCTGGTACACCTTTTTCGAAATGGATTATCTCAAATTGAAGATTAACCTTTTTCCGTCCAATAAAATAGGTTAGAACATCCGTTTTTATATCTACTAGTGTTTTTAATACGCACAATGGAGGGTGGTCTGGTGTCAACACGTAATGAAGGGGGTCCCGAAATTCCTCCCCTGAGATCTCGCCAATTAAGAGTGTTAGGAAAACGCTTGTTGCGGGATTTGTGAGGCCTGTAAACTGTTTTATTTGAGCTCAATTGTATGGACTTATATCTATATTTTTAAGGTCAAATCAGGTCATAAATGTTAATGTATGTACGTCATACCGGACACCTTTAGTTAGTGCTGTGATTATACGGAAAAAGTCGCAAAACGTTTGAAACATATAACAGTGATATTGAAAAATATAACAGTACGGTGACAGTGGACACCCTCACGTCAACGGAGCCCTGGAGAGGAGGAGGTTAGGGAGTAGACTCCGTGCAAATGGCTTCTGAAGATATTACGTTCAAAGAATGGTCAAAATCAGAGAGAGAATCGACGCGTTCGGATTGCGTGGACAATATAGAGCGATTTGTTGATTCCCCGAGTGAGAAGGTATGTGACCTAACCCGTCACCACTACATCTATACGGCTCAAGGGATATATAGCAAACTGCTCAATATATAGCAAACTGGAAGGAAAAGGCACCAAAGAGGGAAGCCGTAGTCATCGATGACTTATCAGAAAATAATACATGTACTGCGCAAAATGCTGCTCAGTCGTATCACTGGTCTGCAAAGCAGGTGACTCTACACCTTTTGTTCCTACTGGATGGAGGATGGAGTCCGGTGCAGTAGCTGCTTTTTAAGTGACGACTTAAAGCACTCTCACGTCATGGCTCATATCTTGCAGCACAAACTCGTACCTTGGCTACGCACCCACATGCCAAGTTTGAAGAAAATACATTAATCAGACGGGTGTGGTGGCCAATTCAAAAACTATTTTCACTTTATCAATGCTTGTTATCATCCAGATATACTTTCAAATACCATGTGAATGACACTTTTTTGCTACCAGCCACGGGAAGAACGCCTGTGACGGAGTTGGCGATAAAGTTAGAAGAAGAACAGCCAAGGTAAGCTTAAGGAGATATCTGCGAAAAATAGCCGGACCAGTAATACCTACCAATCAGTATGGAACCGGGTGTACACTCCATCCCGGTTGCATCAAGTACCAGTGAGGGATTCGAACCCACGTGAGCACTGCCATATTCTCTAGGAAAGAAGAGGCATATGAGGAGAAGGCAAATAAATGAGAAAGGGTTGGAAGACGAAGACAGGAGTTATGGGACGAATGAAAATTTAACCATGCTCCTGTAACTGAATTTGACCACATCTATAACGAATTATTTGATCTATTAAATTAAATTTAAATTTATGCTAAATAAGCAAATGCATACGCCAGAACACCTTATCCGGATACTAACCTTCGTATCGCAATATTCATACCGTGCACTGAAAGTCGTAGTCAGAGAACAATAGATAGTATTATCAACATCATCCTATTTTTCATTTCCTTTGTACGTCATAACTGGTCAACAGAAACAAAAATAACAATAAGAATGCGAAAAAAATCAGCATGGCAAAACGAAACTATAAAAATTAGTTCGACAACATCTCAGAAGCAAGAAGCACAAACAATAAATCAACACAAAACAAATGAACGCAAATGTTATTGAAACCGTTAACATATATTTTTTGTTCATCATAACAATACACTGCACATTATAAAAACGACCAGGGATAGGATTAGATGCGCAGGGGCGTGCTCGCGAACATGGACCGATACCACGTGGGGAATAACGGCGTTATATTTTTGGCGGGGGAACGTGGGACGCAAAGTACAGCGCGGCTCCGACGCGACCTACCCCAGAGTCCACTGCGAAATCGACGGCGGCGGCGTCGGGGGAGGGGGCGGCGGCGGCGTCGGGATGAGAACACTTTTTTAAACCCACTACCCATTGATTAGGTAGGCAGGAGTGCCCTTCCTTACCCGTGCGACCCAATAACTAAGGCTCCATAGGATTAGACAGTTAGGTATTATTACATTGTTAACGGGTCGCACCACTCCCCGCTCCAACTTTTTATATATTTTCCATGCCTAGGTTACATACATTGCTGAGAATATTTCCCCGTGCACCCCCGAAAAGAATAGTAACACTAGTAACATTCAGGGAGTGCACGTGTGCTACAGAGAGGGTATTAGTGGGTTAGTTATTAATAGGTAAAAACCTCTAGTGTGTTTTTAGAAGAGAAGAAGGTAAAAGTGAAAATTATTTGGAGAAAAAAGTTAGTGATACCAACGGCCCATGCGTGCAATCTCAAAATTAATATCAGATTTCCTGCAATGTTTTATAGGCATCAATGAAGTAATTTCGTTAAACATTTTTTTAACTGAATCTTTTCTAAAGGTACATCATTAATATCTGGAAAGATAGAGCAAATTACTTGGTTCCAAGCCTTTGGCGCCGAACATGAAACTGAGAAGGATCTATAATTTGTGGTAGATAGTGGCACAGAAAAATGTTGAATGAGACGAGTATTATTGGAATCATGAAGCTGGAAAAGTGACAATATAGATATCGGCAAAGAATGCTTCAAAAATTTGGACAAAACTATGATTTTTTGCTCAATGACCAAGTCTTGTAGCTTCAGTAAGTTTAATTCAACAAAAAGTGCATTAGAAGGATGAAAGAAAGGTTTTTTAAGATGATTCTTTAAGCTCTCTTCTGTAGCCTGACCAGTTTCTGTAATTTAGATGGATAATTACTTCCCCAGATAACAGCACAATGGTTGAGATACGGGAGCACAAGAGCATTGTAAAGACAAAGAAGTTCTCGAGAATTTAAATAGTATTTTACTCTACTCATAATCTCAATATTTCTACTTAGTTGTGTTGCTATTTTGTCTATATGTGCTTCCCATTTCAAATTTTCATCCACGAGAATACCCAAATATTTCACTACTGGTTCCCTAGCAATTTCTACCCCGTTAAGTTTTACCTGAATATCATTTATCACATTTCTTGAGTAAATTTGGAAGTGGGATTTGTCAGGATTGAGTGAAAGTCGATTTGAAATGAACCATTGGGTTACTTTTGACAAAACAGCATCAATTTTATTTTGAAGAACCTTAGAATTTTCTCCTGATATGATTATAGCCGTATCATCAGCAAAGTGATAAAATTTAGCAAATTCAGAGACTCGATACAAATCATTTACATAAATAATGAACAGGAGCGGGCCAAGAATTGAGCCTTGTGGGACTCCCATCAAAACCTTTTGGAAATCTGATTATTTCCCATTAATTTTTGTTACCTGATGTCTGTTTTTCAAATAAGAAGACAGAATGTCATAAAGCTTACCACGGATTCCAATATGGTTTATTTTTGTCAAAAGAATTTCGGAGCTAACGGTATCAAATGCCTTTTTAAGGTCCAAAAATATTCCACATGAAATTTCTCCCTTTTCAAGTCTTTTGGTAACCGTGTCATACAGATGAGAAATTGGCATATAAGAACTATCCTGTTTTCTGAATCCAAATTGTAGGTTGTATAGAATGTTATTTGATTCCAAATAGTCTACAATTTGTTGATGTATTAATTTTTCAAGTATTTTTGAAAGTATTGGGAGTACAGATATTGGACGGTAGTTTGTAAACCTATCCCTCTCTCCGGACTTATAAATTGGTACAATACATGCAATTTTCAGTAACTCCGGAAAAGTTCCTGTAGATAAACAAATATTAAAAAAATAAGTTAACTGATGAATACATCCCTGGTAAGTACCTTCAAAAATTTCAGATGAGATATTGTCTACTCCTCCTCCAACATGATTCAAGGATTTGATAATATTTTCAACTTGCTCAATATTTGTTTCTAAATTCCTATCGAATATTTCATATGGAGGCGGATCTAAGTAGTCTATTGCGCTGATGTCTGGAGAAGGAATTTTACTTTCCAAAGCAGTTGCAATTGAGCAAAAAAGTTATTAAATCCATTTGCAATCTCCTGTCCCTTAAAGGCGACATCGTCCCCATTCTTTAATACAGATGGAAAAATTTGGCTTATGCTATGTTTCTTATTTATTAAGCTATTTAGGAGTTTCCAAGTTTCATTTCCATTTCCCTTATTTGCTTGAAACTAGTCTCTATAATATTTATGTTTTGCCTCCTTTATTACATTGGTAAGCATGTTTCTATATCTTTTATAAGTTTGTTCCATTTCATTCAATTCATTATTATATTCATTACTATGCTTAGCCTTTTTTAGTATAAGTTTTTTGAACAGCTTGTTTTCATGATTTATTCCTGCCAAAATCTGTTGAGATATCCGGGGTTTCATGGGAGTTCTTCTTCTTTTAGGTGTAAATGTTTTAGAGAAAGCATTTATCCCTTTCTTATATGTATCAATTAAGATCCCACATGCAATATTGGGATCAGTTAAAGTATTGAAGTTTCTAAGATTAGAAGCAACAAAATCTTTTAGCTGATTAATCTTGGTTTTGTCAAAGAATGTTATGTTTTCTTGGCATTCATTTTTAGTTCTTGGCATGCTTAATGTCATAAAAATTGGAAGGTGGTCTGAAATATCGTCAATAATTACACCAGACTGATTAACGCGAGCGATGTCATTGATAAAGAAATTATCTAATAGTGAGGGATTGCTACAACTTATCCTAGTCGGTTTTGAAATAGCTGGTAGAATTAGAATAAATTATATGCCGCCATTTGTTTGAAAAGTTTCATCGCATCACTATCTCCAGGGAGTTTCCAAAGTTAAAGTTAAAATCACCTGCTATAACACAAAGCTTATTTTGGTCTACCAAATCTAGAATGTTCTCAAGTTTTTCCAAAAACAGTCTGTTATTATAACATGGAGGTTTATACATTTCGCCAAAGGTCAATGTTGGCATATTCTGGACTGATTTTTGTGATATCTCAACAAAAGTGGATTCTTTATATATGTTCTCAAGATCTGTTCTATGTTTGCATTCATATTTATTGCTAACATATAGTGCTATACCACCTCCAATTTGATTAGCGTCTCTACTAGATGCGAACATAGTATAACCCGAAAGTTCAAAGTATTGTTCAATTTCTTGTTTAAGCCATGTTTCTGATATAGAAATGATAGACCACTCATTCCCGGATCTAAGTAGTAGGTTTTGAATCTCATCGAATTTATTTTTCACTGACATAGCATTTAAGTGGATGATGGATAAACTCGCATTTGAAAAATGGTAATTCACAAAATGTACACTGTGAAGAAACTTCAACAAATGAGGAGTCCAGATCATTCTCTAAAAAAGCAAATGTATAGGGGCCACGCTCGCCAATTGATGTTATTGTTTATGTAACATTTTGGTCTCTGAGGATAAATATTTTACTACAAGTATCGAAAACCAGGAAGCCGACTAACTCCACACAACGGTAAGCAGTCAATGAAAGGCAACCAGAAAAGCCTCCAAAAAGTATGATAGGGAGAAAGGGGCAAAATTAACTATATGCAAAGGAGAAAATTCCCACCATGACTATATCGAAATTTGGGGCAAGCAACAGCGACAGCAGTGAGGAAGCCCAAAGGTACTCAGGTTGGACCCCACCACAGTTAAATCGAAATTGTTAGTTTTTCAGATGGCAGTGATCCCAATATTTTCCTCCACAATAAGTCAATAGGCCATGAAGAACCCCCTTAAACAGGAAAAACTAGAAAAAACGTTATAACTTGATATACAATTTTGGTGATACACTTCCTAACCTGGAACACCAAATACTCTGCTGAAGCGCCCATCATAAGCTATTTAGTAGTTGAGAAAAATATTAAAAATTCCTGGTACAATCACTTCCTGACCGTCCCAAGCCGAGAGCTAGCAAAAGCCAACACCAACCACCAAGCCAGCACGGGAGTCCACAGATCCATTTAAGCATATTTAGGGGAATAAATTGTACAGCTTCAGAGAACTTAATGTGCAGCCCTTCACTTTCCAGCCATGGGATTACAATACAATTCAACTTTATTTAGTTTTTCAAACGTTGATAAGTTTTGAAGTGCTGCGGCGAGGACATGATGATGAGTTGTTAAGATGTTCCCGGCCTCCCCGAACCGGAAATAAAAAACACGAAGATTATATATTCGGCACAGCCCTTCATCAGAATCGGGAGAAATATCAATAATCCAGCCAACCCGAATGAGCTCACACAAAAACCTTTAGAAGAATCGTTAAAAAAAGATTGGAGCGGACAACAACCATATTGTACCTCTAACCTAGTATGCCGACAATACGACAAACCAGAGCAGTATTGTGACAGTCTTTCTATTATTTCAGCCAAACACTAGCTTGATTAACAGTGAAAAACGCTGAGTACCTAATCGGTTATTTGAATATTTCTGTTCTTCTTATTTACTATTTTCCGTCGACTGCACTAAAATGCCAACCAAAAACTACCTATTAGCACTAGTAGACGTGATACTAGATCGGTGTAAAGACTGCATACTTTCCCCTTTAAGATGATGCTATATTTGTACAATAAAAGCCTCCCTCGAATTATTTAGTTAAGATTGTACCTAGTGGTCAAGGTCAACTTTTTGTAGCTAGACTTTTCTGCAGCTAGACGTATAACCATTCGACACTTAACGTTGGGCTAGAGGTACAGGCTGAGGAAAAGTATTTACCAATGATTGTTCACATTAACTAGCTATAAAAGTTGCATTTGTTTAAGAGGTACATACTAAGGGCAAGGGTTGTTGAATAAGTATATGTAAAATTTATAATGTTTTTTTACAGCCACACGTATACTCTTTCGACGCTTAACGTTGGACCAGAGGAGCAGGCTGTGGAAAATGGGTTTATCAATTACAAAAAAAGTTGACCTTGACCACTAGGTACAATCTTAACTAAATAATTCGAGGGAGGCTTTATTGTAAAAATATAGCATCATCTTAAAGGGAAAGTATGCAGTCTTTACACCGATCTAGTATCACGTCTACTAGTGCTTAATAGGTAGTTTTTGGTTAGCATTTTAGCTGCAGTCGACGGAAAAATAGTAAATAAGAAGAACAGAAATATTCAAATAACCGATTAAGGTACTTCAGCGAGTTTTTCACTGTTAATCAAAAGCTAGTGTTTGCTGAAATAATAGAAAAGACTGTCACAAATACTGCTCTAGGTTTGTCGTATTGTCGGCATTACTTTTAGGTTAGAGGTACCAATATGGTTGTTGTCACGACATCCAATCTTATTTTTAACGATTCATTCTAAAAGGCATTTTTGTGTGAAGCTCAATTCGAGGTCTGGCTATACTAGGACTGAGAATTATTGATATTTACTCCACGATTCTGATGAAGGGCTGTGCCCGAATATATAATCTTCAGTGTATTTTTACATTTCCGGATTCGAGGGAGAGGCCAGGAACATCTTAACAACTTATTTAGTTATTGCGAAACGATATAGCAAACAAAAACAAATCAGCAAAGCTGGAAACTAAATAAAAGAAAATGCAAAGCAAAAACAAACTGTCTGCTGTGCATGCATGGTGGAAGAAATCTGAGCTATTTGGTCTTAGTTAGAACGTCCTTGCCCAGAATATGAGTTGCCAATCACCCCCCCACATGCACATGCACCAAAAGTCTGCATCCCCTCTAGACCATTCCAACACTGAACCTCATCTAATTTAGTTGGTTCAAACATTCTGTATTCCCATCCCCCCTGTTATGTTCTGACTCCAACTTTTGGGAGCCCCTGCATTAATACATCAGAGGTTATATTGATACCAGTTAACCACACCAGGTTTAAATACCACTTATTGAATCACAGTTGTTTACTAACCTTTCTGTCAGCACCTGGTCAACCAGCTGGTGGTCTGATCTTCTCTGGTTCCGTGCACATCTCTCAGAAGCAGGCGCACACACACTCCTGAAAAGCAATGGATCAATTTTTATATGCTTTGAATGCAAACAAAAAGTTTGGTCTTGCAGAGCATTTCAGGATTTTTAAAGCTCTTGATGGGGCAGAAATAATTACTTGGGGCAGCTTTTTCCCTTTTCTGGAGTCAGTGAGGAAAACTTGAAAAAGCACAGACTCCAATAGCCACAGAGATACCCCAAAATAAGACTATAGAAGCAACTATTATCATTTTTAAGTGGTGTTTGTGGAGTTCATAATGAAATATTTTGCCCTAGTGAAGAAAAAGTCTGTCTAATTGTCTAATTGATTTGAGCGCCTACCACCTACCCCAACTAGAAGCAAGAACCCAACCACATTCTGAATACTAGGGAACAGTGTTTTAATGTACAGGGCAGATCCTGATAATTTTCCATGTAGTTGAGTTTCTCACCTGGACAAACGAGCTGGAAGGTGCAGGGATGGCAATACACCTGGCTTTAGACACAGCCTGGCTTTAAATCCCATGGCCATCTTGTACACATATGAGGTGTCCAGATCAGGTTCCGAAAAGTGCAGGGAGCAAATGCGCGCATAGTTCACATTAAATCCATCCTCCCTTGCACACCTGTGTCTCCACTCCTCACACTGTTCTATGTCTTTGGTTGGAAACGAAAAATAGGATAAGTTCGCACATTCTGTTTTTTTAGGGGGGGCACGAGGAGCACCCCGCAACAGCACAAATAACTATGGTTTAGTTCATAATATTCCCATCACAATAATCACAAGGCAAAAGGGACACTGGGAAAATAGAACAAAAAGACAAGCACCACATTCTTGATCACACTGGCTCAACTTGAACTACCTTGTAATCAACTATCTCAACTATCCGGATTGTTTTTTCTGTTTTGAATTGTTCATATAGCTCTGTGGAATTGTTGCGCTTCTATTAGGCGCCGGAATAGCCGCAGATGCGCAGATCCCGCAGAGGCGTGACGTCAACTGTGACCAAGATGGCGCCGGGTGACACACAGGGAGATAGGCAATGACATACCCCTGAGTATACCTACACCACGCCAGTTTTGTAGTATAATAATGCCACTATCACCGATCCCGCGGAAGTGGCAAATACGTTTGGGATGGTTTGGTTGGACCGATGGCGCGTGGGAACAAAGGATCCTCGCTTCATCCGCCATAAGGCCATTAGTGAACAGACACCGGTCGATTTCAATGCTGGCCAATATTTGTCTTTTAAAGGGGATGTGGCACCTTGGTCGAATCCTGGAATTTAGTGCAATTAGGCGTACTTTTAGTCGAAAATAATGAAACCACTCATGATCTCTCTGAAATATGTACAATAAGCTCAATATTTTGATTTTTAAAATACTCCTCTAGAAAAAGAAATAAATATTAGCCTATGGATGATGTCACGATCTGGCAACCACTACCATACTTGAAACGCTTCAAGGGCTTCGATTGGCTGATGCTCATCGTGATGTCGTCACATCAGCAGCTCACAATAATGGCCGCCCGGCGAGGGGTTGATGAGGGTTGGCGTCAGGTAGGTTTTAGTTTTTTTTTCTACGGAAATATCGAGTTCCAAGACAAATGATATATGGAGTACCGGGTTTTCCGACTTGCTTTACAACTTGGCTATCTCAGTTAAAATCACGTTATGAAGGTGCCACATTCCCTTTAAGAACTGTTTCACATTTGACAAACTGAATCTAGCTCTTTCACATACCAAGAATACAGCAGCTGGCCCGGACAACATACACTACAATATGCTTAAAAACCTTAAGGAACAATCGAGAAGGCGCTCCTATCGTTTTACAATCACATTTGGCCAGAGTACGATTTTCCTGACGTTTGGCGAGAGGCCACGGTCATCCCTATACTGAAACCGGGCAAAGAGGGATGTGATCCCCTACACTACCGGCCCATCTCCCTTACCTCGAGTGCGCGCAAGCTTTTTGAGCGTATGATAAATGGTCGTCTCATGTGACATCTTGAGAACACCGGTTTCATGGCTAACGCCCTGTGTGGGTTTCGGGCGGGTCGGTCCACCACTGATCATTTGGTATCCATTGATACAGCTGTTCGCCCCTGGTTTGTCCTGGAGCAACATACCATTACCGCATTTTTCGACATCGAAAAGGCATACGACACGGCATGGTGGCATGCCATACTTCGAAAGCTCTTTAATGCGGGTGTGCGAGGCCACTTGGGCCACTATCTTGCGAACTTTATCCGGAAGAGGTTCTTTCGTGTGAGAGTGGCTAGGGTGCTTTCGCGGCGATTTTAAAAGGAAGGCGGCGTCCCCCAGGGCAGCGTGCTAAGTGTGACGCTTTTTGGTGTCTTAATCAACGATATTTGTGACGTCATTCACGCATTGGTGGACGCAGGAGGGCATTCCGGCCATGGCCCTCCCCAAAGCGCTGGAAGGGGGCCAAACTATCTTTTGCCCCTAAAGGCCGGATGCATTTTTGAAAAAAGGTGTTTACACTAAGTCTGTCGAGAATTACATTTTTGCTCCCACCCCTCCCCCTCCCAGGAGAGCGATCATTTACCTGGAGAGGTAGCTCGCACTAGGTCTGCCGAGCACCCAAATCGCACGTCCCACCCTCCCCCCCAGGAGGAGAGGCAGACATAGGTTTGCCCCCCCCCGAAACTCTGGTCCGCGTCCGCCCCTTCATTCATACTCCTGTTGAAAAATCGGTCTTTGTTGGTGATTTTGCGATGTGGATCAGCTCATCGGCGTCTGTCTCAGCGCAGAGACAGCTGCAGCTTGGAATCGACAGTTTTACTGAGTGGAGCCTCACAAAAGGTTTTAGGTTCTCGACGGAGACAACGGTATATATTTACACTTCTGGCGAAGGAATCGCCATTGCTCTGATATCCATCTCCGAATGTACGGAAAAGCAATCCTGGTTGTAGACCAAGCGAAGGCTCTCGGGGTCACACTTGACAAACGACTCACCTACGGGCCACATGTGTCATTAGCCAGAGACAAGTGCATGAAACCCGCAATCATTTAAAAATGGCATCACGCACATCTTACGGGGGTGACAGAACCACACTTCTACGTCTTTATCGTGCACTAATAAGATAAGTCTTAGATTACTGATCGGCTGTTTATGACGGTGCACTAACTAGTACCTAACAGCCCCTGGATGCAGTCCATCACTCGTGTGTAAGAACAGCCACGGGTGATTTTCGCACTTCTCGGAGAGCGAGCCTGCTGGTGGACGCAAACGAGCCCCCGCTTGATCTGAGGCGGAAGCGACTGTCTCACATACGCCAGGAAGATCCGACAGCACCCGACTCACCCCCCAGGGGCGTAGCCAAGGGGGGCGGCAGGGACAGCCGCCCCCCCTGAGGGCGCGAAGGGCCCCCCTGAGGACACGAGCCGCGCGAAGCACGGCTCACCCGCACTGTGCTCTGTGGCCAAATTTGACATTTTATACCAGACAGGGCCCGCTTAAGCCATATTCAGCAATATTCTGTAACAAGCAGGGCCCTTTTAACATATCAGTGCCCTTTTGGCGCTGTTGCATGACCCTTTTCGGGGCGCCGCCCCCCCTGAACAAAATCCTGGCTACGCCCCTGCTCCCCCACTTATATGTAAATGGGTATTTGATCATGAACTGATAGAGCTCCTTGCATGCGATAGGCAAAGTACCGCTGCTGCACTGTGCTCTCGGGTCGCACATTGGCTGGAGGTATCTGGCATCGATTTTGAGGTTATAGCCAAGTCAGGACCGGAGAGCTTAGAACCGTGACGACGAGTCTGCGCTAGACACGACTTAGAATTAATGCAGTACGGAAAGTCGATAACACCACCAATAGAACTCGCCCAACTAGCCGCTGAAAAGATCAGGTCCTACTCAAACTATTACGAGTTCTATACCGATGGCTCCAAAGCACAGTGTTCTAAGGGAGGCCAAAATGGGGATATTATTCGAATTTCTGACTATTTTTAAAACTGATTTTGATCTTTGCAACTAGAGGCAAAATGGCCAGAGTGTCAGAAAATAGCAAACCAAAAAAATTTAAGGCCTTTGAAGTCGACGCGACAAGGCATCAAACTGCTGTCTTTGAATCTCTCGCCACATACACGACAAAGGCAAAGAGCAATGCTCATTTTCGATGTTTTTTTGTAGGCTAAGAGAACGTACAATATGAGACAAACCAGGGTTCATTAGGAAGCTTAAGGCATGAAGAATGCGATTTTGCAAACAGTTTCCTCCAGTGATCGCTGCAATTAAATTTGGAGAACAAAATATGTGCCATACACATTTCACATAAATTTTGAGACTATGTCAATTATCGATAAGCATGCAAAAAATTGCGTCGCCTGCCCCACCCTGGGACCACTTTAAAACTATGGCAGAATGTTTCGTCTACCTGCCCTGCAAGTTTGAGCTGCGTCACGCTGCGGCAGTGGTGATGGCGACATATTTATTCTACAAGGGCATGTCGCGCGCACTGTCGGTCGGGGGCGGCGGCCGTCGGCGAGATATGCCTGGAGGCTTGGAGGAAGGTGGGCCGGGACACGGCGAAACTGCAGTGAATTGGTTACAATGAGTTAAATGAACACTTGTTGAAATTGCTTGTCGACTGGACTTTTTAACCTACTGTCGTTGACGTCTTCACTCAATAATTGTGAAAAAGTGCAATGGTTACAGTATGGGAAAACCAAGCTTTCAATTGATGTCTCAGTACACTAGCATACCCAGCAGCCATTCGTAGAATCGCAGCTAGTATTTGCACAGGCCATTTTCAGACCGCACGATGGGTGAGAACCGAGATACATAAATTAACCCTTCCTCGTTTGCGAAGTTCACTTCCAATAACATCAGGGAATAGAGTCTCACAGCACGCACACGGACTTGTTGCATGTTCTTTTATCGTCACTTGAGTTTCGAACTGGATGCTGTAAACATGGAGGTGCGAATAAGTGTAGAAACGCGGGTAAACCTGATTACAGCTGATACGGCATTTGGACTTTGGAATTTCATTGAAAAAGAGAATGAGTAGCTCACTGATCTTTACCATATGCCGTGCAATGAAAATACATTGGCACGTGGAGTGTGGTAATCATCGCGTGCGGTAATTTCGTTTATTGCAGGCGCCGATTAGCCAATCACTGAGGGCTGTGTCATTTTATTACAAGCATTCGTCAAATTTCCAAAACAATGACGGTGAATTGAATTGTTGAAAATGTTCTCACTAGCAAAAGCTATTTCAATTACTGAAGGATATTTATTGAATCTCGTAAATACTCCTCCAACTAAAAAACGATATCAGTGATATCACTGTCACACTCATCTCCCTTTATTTCAGAGCTAGTTAACAATGTAACAATGCAAACAAACATACAAGAATGTCAATCAAAGTAAAAATCACCTCATTAGCATAACATAGCATGCCTAGTGGTAGTTGTTCACTGTAACTGAGCTGCAGCCAGTGATGTTGAGGGTGATTGGTGCCGAAGTTGAGGGACTTGGATGATCAGTGGTCGAGTTTTCGAGAGTCGCTGTGAAGGATCTCCCTGTAGCGATGCTTGCTGAGATGGCACGATGGGTGGTAATGTCGACGTCGGCATAATGCCCCAGGCTACGGACTGTCTTGTGCCCCGTGATTTGTGCCACGTACTCACGTGGACACCCAGCGTCCAGAGTACGTTTTACAGCTGTTTTTCGGACTGAGTGGTTTGACTTTAGACCATTTATTCCAGCTGCTTCACATCCAGTCTTTATTAGGCTACTGATGGAGTTCACACCCAGAGGGCTACATTTAAACCAGACTAGGTCGTCTAGCGATCTCTGGTAGTTTACAGCGAGATAAAACGGAGTATCAGGCTGGAGCATTTGTTGTGGCCTTCGCTTCATATATTCTTTATAAATATTGACCGGGCATCGGTCTGGACAGTTTGGGTTAGCAAATGCTCTTGGGAGAAGTCGCCGGCTCCCTCCCTCGTCACTACCATCCCTTGTTTTCGTCAGTCTTTCATGGAACTCGAGATGCTCTGCTTGCTCATCTCGTCGTAGTGAGATATCACCCCAAAGCATTTGCCGACTCTCTTGGCGGCCTCTATGTCCAAACAACATAGTTATCAACATGAACATGGTTCTTAAGAGAGCCATAGGATTTTCCAGTCCGAGTTGGCCAGTTTCATACAGTTTTTCGTCTTCTTCTCTGGTGATCGGTGTTTACCGATTGGGCTTATTTCCCTTTCCATCTGCTTTTAGGATCTTCATCTTAGCCCGTTTGACGTCCCTGGCACCTTGAAATTCTGGATCCTGCTCCAGATTTCCTCTCTTGGAATCCTTCAGGAAACGGTTAATCACCCCCACAAAGCTGGAAATTGTTGCCGTTTCATATGCTTCTCCGTCTTTTTCTTTGCATCGATGAGGAATGAGCAAATTACCTCATTGAGTTCCGTCTTCTCCATTTCCAACAAGTCCTTGTTTTTTCCTAATTTTTGAACATGCTCTCGCAGACGGCTAACCCGAAAGTCCAATTTTCTTTTTGTCTCCTTGGAGCGTGCACCATCAATGAATGATTGTATTTTATTTTCAGTAGCATCTTCTTCATCTTCCGGTAGACTTAGATCGAAGAAAGGATTCCCGCAGTGATTCATTTTTTTAACGCAAATTACGACTCCAGTACAATACAACAATAATAATTATTGGGGCTTATCGACGCACCAACTGCCAGGGTACAATACAACAATGAATTAACGTGTATGAACTAATGTGTGAACAACAAACGGCTATGGTAAATACCTGTAAAGTTATAAGGCCTTGGTAAACAAGAACTTACTTACAAGGTTGATCCACGAGGAATACTTTGTCGCCAACGTGACGTCACACAATTTGGCATCAATATGTTAGCAGTAGCTATGCATAAGCGGCGCGTTTAGTTCAACAATCGAAAACAACAAACAAAACTAAACTGACGGGGGCTAGACACTCCGGCTGGGGAGGGATTGATTATTATTTGTATGTATTCTTTTTCATGCCAGGACGAGCTAGGACGTGGGCAGTCTGCAAAATAACGGTTTCTGCCGATGTTTCGTCTAACGTGATTGCTCGTTTAGACCGATTGAAGTTGCGTTAATTTTCTACAAACCAAACGGTCCCTGATGCTGCGAGAACATTTAAAATGAATATTTAGAATGAAAGAATAAATATGTCTGCGGCCACCACATGCTAATATTTGTATATTTCCGTCGAGCGCATTATTATTTTTCAACACCAGATGGATCTTATAACTCCGGCTGCTTTGCTTCTATCCATTACTTTGGCTTTGCCGCATTGTTTGTGTGGCTAGGTGATATGGCACCAATATGGTATCAAGGTATCGAAAAGTATCCTTTGCCATGGGAGAGGAGCCCTCAAGCCGCGCCCCACCGGGATCCGGCGCCACTTTCGCACCACCAGGGCATCGATGTCCCTGTAAACCGAAAATAGGGGGTTATCGCAAATCTGCAAAGTGCATCAGAAAGCGACGTGAATTCAGTAAGAAAAATTTTTATCTTTAAGTGCTCAGGTCAATCGTTTGACCTCCAGAGGTCAAGTTAGGTCAAGATAGGCTATTTTCACTCAGATATTCAATGTTTAGGCAAACTGGGCATAGCTCTTATGCCGTTAGAGCAATGAGATCTGGTTAAGTTGATTTGATAGGAAGATGCTAGGACTTTTTCCGCCGTGTGGAACGTAATGACCCCCACCAGGGTTTGACCTCCAGAGGTCACATCGTGACCTATTTTGACCTGAGGTTACGAAAGATCAGAAAGTGACCTTGCCGTACATCAAATGAAAGCCAGTGACGAGACATACACGATGATATTTGATTCGGCGCTCTAGCAATTAGGTCAAAAGTTATTGTCAAAATACTGTTTTTGACCCTGTTAACCTTTATGACCCGAAAGGTCAAAGGGAACATATAGCCCCTGGAATCCAGAAAGGGTGCCAAGAACGCTTTCTGAGCAAGCTGAGCATTTGCAATCGTTTTTGTGACTTTTAGATCATAAGACAGCTTTTCCCATCCTTTTCAATGGGAGAGGTCACCTCATGACTTGACCTCAGGTCACGAAATAAAAATCCCGGATATATATCTTTTAGGCCCTGGAGGGTTCAGAAGAGTAGGAAGTTACAAATTTATCGACTCAAAATGTAGCCTTATAGAGCTCAAAAGTTGAACCTGTGACCTTGGTTAACCTCGCCTGGGACCGACCTTGGGTGACCCGGTTAAAAATTTCAGGAAGGTGAAAATGACGGGGTGAGAGGTAGAACTCCAACCGTGGTGTGCGTCTTGTTGTTTTCTGCTATCTCGAAAAAAACCTAGGTGGGGCGGGCCATCGATGAACCCGATGGGGCAAGGGTTAAGCGGCTTGCAGAGCCAACTTGAATGCCCTTCTTTTAAGAAAAACGCCAATATCGCTTTCAAATGATCAATTTCGAAAGCAAATTCGAAGTAAATTGTGGAGAAAGAACAATGTTTTCCCTTCGACTCATGCTGTTCTTGTGAGAGCCACCTGAAATCGACAAATTTTAACATGGGACCTATTGGGTGAAGGAAAGCTTTGTCGCCAGCGTGACGTCACAGTAAAGGCGGCTCCTGATTCGTGGTTGGGATGCTTGGTGGAATCCCAACCTCCTGATGGGAGGTTGGGATTCGGAATGCTGCGGTCAATGAATGATGCGCTCGACGGAAAAAGCTTGGTAAATACATTACCGAAACTCTGCTGTGTATGAATTTTTTGGTCTCGTTGTTTTCAAAGTTCTGCACTCGCTACGCTCGTGCCGTAACTTCTGAAAACAACTCGACCAAAAAATTCATATACCAGCATCGTTCGGTAATTTATATTATCAGGTAAGTAAGTACACACAGGGTGACATAAAACGTGAGGCAGGTTCGTTGGAAAAATAGTTCTGTGCGATCGACGCAACGCCAATTCCGTAAAAAAATCAGTTTGGCCATGGACCAAGCCAAGGTTTCGTATTTATTCAGTAGGAATCTGATACCATTGTGCTGGTGTATGAACAAACATATCACCGTTGAATGTGATCAATTTCGTCTTCATGGTTGCATGCAGTAGCGCACCCAAGGGAAGGGGGTGGTTGTATACAATATAACCGGAAATATAGCAGCCTTTGGGTGAGAAATGAGGGTTTGACCTTGAAAAACTTTGACCTTGACCTGTGACCTTGGCCCTAAGTAGCCCTAACTATAGCCATAGCATAACATACGTCATACTGAGTAATGTCACTGAGTAACGCCTGACCGGAATGCTGCGGTCAATGACTTTGACATGAGACCTTTGACCTTCACCTTGACCTTGTGGGTTAATATTGACATATAACCTGATTATATGACGTTATGACGTCATCACTCGGTCTACAGTGTAGGTGAGCTGGTGCCACCTCCCCGTGTGCGACGGTCTCAAAAGATAGGTCTGACTGTGAAGGCCTATAAGTAAAAAAATTACTGCCCGATTTTCAAAATTTCTAAATTAATCGACGCCCTCATAAATGCTCTCAAATGTGGCCGAGTAGCGTTTTCCGCGGCAAACAGTTCTCTGGCTACTTTTGAAAAAATAGGTGGGGGCACTTTAGGGCCCCCTCCACTGCTTGTGTTAAGCGAGGGTTAAATAACGTCTTCAATGTCAAGAATATCGCGCGTATACACTTAAAGTGAATGGAAATTTACACGAACGTCCATGCAAAGCCCCCTTATTATCGTATATACATATAGTTATTTTTGTTGCTGGCCTAGGGTCAAATACCTGACAGTCATGCTCGCTGTAGTCAGGTCTTGACATTCATATGTTGTGCCCATAATCTGTGGGAACAGAGCTTTCAATTGATATCAAAATTATTCGTAGGATCTCGTTCGGACTTCCTCCACAAGAAGATATTGGGAGTCGGAGCTTTCGTACTGTATTACAGTACTTCGTCAGCGATGATCGTTCGGAATATAAGGGGGATAAAAAGACACAAGAGAACACACAGTACAACAGTTGAGCTCAGAAAAACATGCGACATCAATAATCTACACGTGACAGCAATAAACCATTGACTTCCTAGAACGACCTAAGAAATTATCAATACATTAAAAGGTAAAGTTTTAAAAAACGCATCTTTAACATGGAAACGCTAGAGTACTAGGTTTAGCAAGAGAGGGAGGGGGTTTAAGACAGCTACAATAAAACAGGCAATACTCGCAATACTCACTTATTTTTATATTATTGCTATTATTATTATTATATTTACTATTTATTATTTGTCATATTTATTCTAGGGGCGCGGTAGTGGGGGCAGCGGCGCCACGCAGCCGACCCGGGCAAGGCCCGGCGGCTTCCGAACAAGGAGCAAGCGGCCCCAAAACCCTCCAACAGGGAGGAGTGGCGACGCCAAACCCGGCAGTGGCGTCGAAAGCCCCAATAATTATTATTACAATACTCACTTATTAATTATATAAAAGAGGGGGAAGCTATAAAAAGGGGATATAAAACAGGAGTGGAGAGGAGGTGGGGGGGGGGTAAAATGTTACAATAAAAACACACAATATTCACTTATTTATGGTAAGAAAATTAAAAAGCTATAAAATACCTACTATCGATTCCATATAATGCAAACTTTCGCTTATTTATGATACGAAAAAGGAAACACTATAAAATACATATGATCTAATCAAATATAAAAGACAGTATTATGCAAACATTGTCAAAATATGAATCAGTAAAGACTACGATACATGATGTAAAAATGCAATGAAAACATTAAAAAAACACTATGATCGAACATTCACATTACACAAGATCAAGAGGAGGTTCCATCCTAGGAACAGGCCCGACGAATTATAGGAAGCCATCTATCGTTTAAGAGAGAAGATCTACCAACCCAAAAGAGAAGCCAACAAGATCGGCATAGAACTGGTTTCCAAACCGCTGCGAACGGTAGGATCTTTGGTGTGCAGCAAGGCTAAGCACCAGCTGCCCACTTCACAGAAAAGCAACGTGATATACCTTATCGAGTGTTCATGCAAGGTAGGAGGGGAGAGCGTCATTTACATCGGTGAAACTGATCGAGAAGTACAGTCACGGATTCAAGAGCACCACAACAGCTGGAGAGGACAAGTGCCCTCCAAACTGAAGGCGTCAGCCTTCAGTGAGCACCGGCAGTGCACTCCAGCCTTCTCGCAAGTCAAGATACTGAACCACCACTAGATGCGTTTGCTTATGGAATCTGCCTACATCCAAACTCGTGGACGTCGACAAACTCTGCTCGTCTCTCCTAATGATGCCAGTGTAAATAGGAACTCAGGCTCTCTCTTAAACGATAGATGGCTTCCTATAATTCGTCGGGCCTGTTCCTAGGATGGAAGCTCCTCTTGATGTTGTGTAATGTGAATGTTCGATCATAGTGTTTTTTTAATGTTTTCATTGCATTTTTACATCATGTAACGTAGTCTTTACTGATTTATATTTTGACAATGTTTGCATAATACTGTCTTTTATATTTGATTAGATGATATGTATTTTATAGTGTTTCCTTTTTCGTATCATAAATAAGCGAAAGTTTGCATTATATGGAATCGATAATAGGTATTTTATAGCTTTTGAATTTTCTTACCATAAATAAGTGAATATTGTGTGTTTTTATTGTAACATTTTACCCCCCCCACCTCGTGTAGATTATTGATGTCGCATGTTTTTCTGAGCTCAACTTTTGTACTGTGTGTTCTCTTGTGTCTTTTTATCCCCCTTATATTCCGAACGATCTTCGCTGACGAAGCACTGTAATACAGTACGAAAGCTCCGACCCCCAATATCTTCTTGTGGAGGAAGTCCGAACGAGATCCTACGAAAACCGACTCCACAGTATGACATTTAAAGAACCAAAATTATTGATCTGGGATTCATACTTGCTGATATATTGAATTATGTCCCCACTTTCGGCTCCGTGAGAACACTGTGCAAAGGTGCGCTGGGGCTGGATGTGCTTTTACTGGTGACGCAGTCCGTCGACGTCTTAGTCTTCCGAGTATCGTATCTGTGTTTACCACCGAACTGTACGCAATTTTACAAGTTTTACGATACATCAGCCATCGACGCCATCCTATCATCGCTGACTCAGCCAGCTCACTCGCAGCGCTCGCCACTTAAAAACTACTACTCGCCTTGCCATTTTAAAACTGTTGACAGCTGCTTCAGGTAAATATGTCGAGAAAGGTTTGTATGGGCGCCAAGTCATGTGGGAGTACCCGGGAACGAGCTAGCAGAAGACGATGCTGAGACAGCATCGTCCCTGACTCCCCTAGACGGTTCAGGGTACCACCTAGGGACATCAAGGCTCTCATCAAGGACTCACTACATTCTGAGTGGCAGACAAGATGGGAAGCTGAACCTGAATGTACGTTAAAGTGCCTCCGGTCAACAGTAGGCATATGGGAGTCGAGCAGGCTGCAGAATAGAAGGGAGGAAGTGTGTTTGACGCGTTTCCGCATTGGCCACACCTATGTCACCCATGGACATAACCTGTCTCGCTCTGACCCAAGCACATGCTCCCGATGTGGCGAACCACTTAGTGTTAAACATGTCTTGTCGGATTCTGAAGTTTGCGCAGGGCTGTGTGAAATCAGAAATAGATTTCTCCGCGGATTATCGATACCAGATATTCTTGGGGACAAAACGATCGTTGATTTTAAGCGCGTTTTAGCATATTTGGCCGAGTTAGGCTTTGACATTATATATACCCAAATAGAGCAAGACCAAATACTGGTGTCTAAACTCTAGACTGATGTATTTACGAGATTAAGCACGGATCTGATCATTAGCATCTGAGAAGTCACGATGGGCGTGGCATAGCCCAGTCGCTGAAGCGTCCTTAAAGCCCAACACACACACACACACACACACACACACACACACACACACACACACACACACACACACACACACACACACACACACACACACACACACACACACACACACACACACACACACACACACACACACACACACACACACACACACACACACACACACACACACACACACACACACACACACACACACACACACACACACACACACACACACAACAAAAAAACAAAAAACACACAACAACACACACCACCACACAGACAACAACACAGACAGACAACAGACAGACAACAGACGACAGACAGACACGCACGACACAGACAACGACAACAGACAGACACACACACACACACACACACACACACACACACACACACACACACACACACACACACACACACACACACACACACACACACACACACGCACGCACGCACGCACGCACGCACGCACGCACGCACGCACGCACGCACGCACGCACGCACGCACGCACGCACGCACGCACGCACGCACAGACAGACAGACAGACAGACAACAGACAGACAGACAGACAGACAGACAGACAGACAGACAGACAGACAGACAGACAGACAGACAGACAGACAGACAGACAGACAGACATACAGGACACACACAACACACACACACACACACACAACACAGACACACACACACACACACACACACACACACACACACACACACACACACACACACACACACACACACACACACACACAACAGACAGACAGACAGACAGACAGACAGACAGACAGACAGACAGACAGACAGACAGACAGACAGACAGACAGACAGACAGACAGACAGACAGACAGACAGACAGACAGACAGACAGACAGACAGACAGACAAGATTACTTGGTATGATAATTTTCAATTTGATATATCGAATATTTGTTAAGAGTCAGCCCTTTATGGTTTTTACTCTAGACTTATAATAATAATAATAATAATAATAATAATAATAATAATAATAATAATAAAATAATAATAATAAAATAAGGCATTTATTTCATACCACTTGGGTACATATACAAGTGCAGCGCATAATAGAGAAACACGCAGTACACACAACATTCACGCATTCTTCATAAATATACACTTATGGTGACATGTCACATAGATATCGTTGACTAATCAGGAGACCAAGCTGAAGCTTAAGCTTAAATAACATTTTCAGTCATGCGCTGGAGGTAAGACCAAAATACATTATAAATTTGTTGCTTTGATGTCCTGCTCAAGTCCATGCCTAATATTCCATATTTTTCTCTTATCTTTAGGTGGTTGATGTGAAGCAGTCCAGTGCGAACAACATCACTATTTTGTAGGCTCCGGTTGATATCATTGTTGCTGAATTGAAGTCTTCTAATAAATAAAAGTTGTCTGTATTCAATGTGCATTTGGCAAGTCAGAAGTTGTAATTCATGGCACAACGGATGATTTCTTGAACATTTGGGAACCTTAACAAGCCTCTTAATGCTAGAATGATACGCTAAACTTAACTCCCGAAGAGCTCTACCACTCCTTGTCGCCCAAAGCTCACAACCATAAAAGTTTGAACAGTACGTTTGAAATAGTCTTACTAAGATATGTCGATCAGCGTACCCTACAGTAGTCTTCAGCATGTTAACACTGTAATAAACTGAACGTTTTATCCGTCTCATGTCAGCACTACAGCTCAAATCATTTTCAATCACTTGTCCCAAATATTTAAATTTATCAACCCAATTCAGATTAACCCCCTTCAGTTTTACACTAGGTGGGTTTGAGCGAAGCAGGTGGCCAGAACTGTAAGGTCTGCTGGGGCTGAATACCATACACACAGTCTTTTTCACATTGAATTTTATGTCCATTGCGTCGGCAAAGAGCTCGCATTCGTGCACTAATAACTGAAGTCCAGACCTGGAAGGAGCTAACAGTACGATATCGTCAGCGTAGGCTAGTGCATTGACTGAGCTCATTCCAATACGACATCCAGCGCTATGCCTCTGCAGTTTACCAAACAGTTCATCAACGTAGACTGTGAAGAGCAATGGTGATAAATTCCTACCCTGCTTCACACCATTTTCTACCTGAAAAGAGTCTGATCTTTCGTTAGCCCACCTAACACTCAGTTTTTGTGTGACCTATACCAGTAAAGTAGCAGTTTGAGGTAGGATATTGGCACCCCTCTATCTGCTAGAATACGGAAGAGTTTTGAGTGGCATTAAACATGGGCTAATAATGGGCTAAACAAAAAATTAAACCCATCCTAGGTCAACAATTAAAAAATTTCTAGATAGTAGACTTGTAGGCGATCCCTATGACCTCATCATATTATTTTTGTTTGGAACTGATCGGTTGCCAGATGTTCCTTTGGCGTCGCTTAAAGCTCGTGATTTTGGGTTTTAGGTTTGGGTCGCCTGATCTTGAATAACTCTTTGACCTGAGATGACCTGACCTAGAAATGTGGTTCAGGTACATTAAACCAATTGGGAATAAGGTACTGTGGGCTGTGTTGTTCTGCGTTTCTTCGTTTATACATTATTTAGAAAACCTGCTAGGGGAAAATTTTGCCCCGCAGTGGAGGGCATGTTAAAGCATAGGGAAGTTGAAGGATAGAGTTTTACTATGAGTTATTGTATTCTTCGTGGGTCATCTCTGAAAATTTAGTTCCCATAACATGCCCATCCAGGGCTGCTAGTACGGATATCATTCAATGCTTGGGCACATTGCGCTTGCATAACTAATTTAGAAATGTCATTTATCAATTTTATGAAAAGAAACCTGTTTCCATTTTTTCACAACTGAATGCCAACACCCCAAATTTTATTTTCCAAAGAGAAAATATATCACTGTTTAATGTCATCATTATCAAATCACGTGATCTGACCCTAGGTCACCAGTAAAATTATATTATTGGAAAAATTATATGATTGGAAAACTTTAAATTTAGATGCCACCAAATGTTTATTTAGGTCTTCACGAATCCAAGCATCTATAGTTTTATACAGCTATCATGACTAGTCTTGAAGATATGGCTATTGGAAAGGTAAGGTTTTTCGTTGGGTTAAAAAAATTGCCAGGTGCCATAATTAAAAAACAAAAAAACAGGACAAACGAAGCTGAAAATGTCACAGTGTTAATCTACGCCCTGGAAAACCTCTGTGACAAATTTTTATCAAAATCTGAGATGTAGGATGTTATCGCTTGGTCGATTTGTCGTGGAATGCCTAAACTATAAAATTATAAAAATTATCTTCCTCATCAATGTTGACTAAACCAGAAAGAGACGTATAACTAACTTATAACGGATATAACTAGCTTAACTAGCTACGATGAACAATGAATGCGTTAAGAATGAATCATTTTGTGGTGATGCTCGTCATGTTAACGTTGGCTACCCTATTTTAAATAATATTGTTGTAAGAATCCATATGGAAAGCTTATATTTCAAATGGTTAGAAATTCATCGGACGGTTTTGTTACGGTGGAACTTGGGTTTCGACTATTTGAAGTCGTTGGCACATTCCAGGGCAAAACGACCAAAAATATTTCAATTTGACACCACCATGTCTAGAAAAAATCTGAAACTTTGTGTCCGGGGTAGTTTTGGGCCAGGAACACGCCTGTGAGAATCTTAGCCCCCTCCGACCAACGGTGACCTAGATATAGCCCGAGGCATTTTCGGGAGGTCACCGTGTAGACTCATCTTTGATGCTTCATAACTCCAGAACACATTGCCTGATTAACAAGTTTTGTATATCATTGAACTCGTCTTGAATTATACATTATGTTGAAAAAGTAAAATTCAAAATATTAAAATTTTGACTTTAAATTCCTTTTACCTTTTCTTTTTTACCTAGCTTGACCTTTTCCCAGTTCAAATTGCCCTTCTAGATACCCCAGAATTTTTTTCATAAAATATCTTTCGATAGAAAAATAAAAAATGCGTTCTTGCTATAAATTCCAAATTTTTAGCACCCAACGTAGATATGCAGACGCCACTGCGGTAGTACAGCCTTATGTTTAACACCGCAAACAAAGCGATTGCTTTTGTAATCGGCTGCTTGCAATCATATTGCATGGTCTTAAAAAATTTCATCGTGCAAGTGTCAGAATTTATGAAAATTAACACGCGTCCACACGAGGGGGCGGGCAACCGGCCTCCTCAGGTTTCTACAGGTTGTAAAAAAACACCTTTGCGCTGCGCCACCGTACTTCATCTATTCGATTTGTATTGTATTTATTCACTTAGATCAGCAACAGGTATCGGCCCAATACAGCGAAGTCATGGACAAAAGAGAACACTAGATGAGTATTACAATGACATATCCCTATTGGGGTAAAGGACCCAATGACTAAAAATATAAGGTAAAACACATCAAAACGGTAAAATAGACTTAAAGCAGCTAAGCAGTTGATCACGAATGAAATTCAAAGCACACGGATGGTTTTAAAAGGATGATCTTAATGTATCTTATTACACTAGACTTAAAACTAGCATGTGGTGAATTAAAAGGATCCACCTCGGGGCAGCGACCGACGTGGCGTTAAAAGCAAGCCCGCCCGGCGAAACAAGCCTCTTTCACCGCCAACTCGAGGCACCGGCACGTGCAGGAAATGGAGGCGCCCCGGTTCTTCGCTGGGGCACATGCAGTGGAAACCCCAAGCAGGGGGCGGAGTCCACTCTACCGGAGATAATTTTATGAACAAAGCAAATGTCGTACTGTAGTCTCCTCTGGGACAAGCTGCTAATTTTGAAAAGCTGTAAGAGATCATGATATGTTAGTGATTGAGAGGGCTGAGATGATGGTTTGAAATGCAAGCCAAAGAGAAACTTATGCTGAACCCTTTCTAATCTATCCAAATGACACTTCGCAGCTCCGCCCCAGAGGACACACCCATATTCCAGAATTGAACGAATATTTCCAAAGTATGCTGCCAAAATAGGTCCCACTGAACCTGCCCCCACCTGGCCGGTCTGAAGAGAAGCATAAGGAGACCCAACATTTGTTAGCTTTGCTGACGGTAAAATCTACATGGTCCGCAAAATTCATTTTCGAGTCTAGCCAAATACCGAGACCGCGAACTTTTCCATATGTTCCAAAGAGGTGCCCCGAATTTGATATGTGGCCGGTATAAAGTTCTTTTAATGTGATTCGAAACGAGTGGCATTTGAAGGGTTTAAATTCAGTTTCCAAGCCTCCGACCACGTAATCAGTCTATCAAGATCCTCCTGAAGAAGTCTAGAATCTGCCGGAGAGCAAATTTTGTGGTATAGCTCACGTCGTCAGCAAAGAGCAAAGAGTTTGTTTGAATTTCTTCCGGAAGATCGTTTATGAAGAGGGCGAAAAGCAAAGGAAGGCGACTACCTTCCGGCGTTCCAGAGCGCACTTCCGTCCAACTAGAACACTTCCCATTTAGAATGACGCGTTGTTTTCGACAGCAAAGAAATGAAGTGAGCCAAGACAGAGCCTTTCCGGAAACGTTGTAAGACTTTTTAAGCTTAAAGAGCAGGAGTTTATGATTTACGCTCTGGAACGCCGCAGAATAGTCAGTATAAATAACGTCAGTTTGATGGCCGGAAGAGATAGTGTCCCAAGCTGTTTTCAGAAGGGTTGCCAAATTAGTATCGCACGATCGGCGTGGGACAAAGCCGTGTTGGTTTTCGGAAAGTACTGGCAACACATGCGTCAGAAGGGTCTGATATATGCACCTCTCCAAAACCTTACCAAATAGAGGGAGAAGCGAGACGCTGCGATAATTTTGTGGTAACTTTTTGACCCCTTTTTAAATATTGAACAATATTGGCCTCCGCCCACCTGCTCGGGAATCTAACTCGACATCTACCTCTAACTCGACATTTTTTCAACTTATGGCAAAATAATTTAGGTCAACTGGCAGATGGTAGGTACCGTAAATACCGTAGGTCAGCTGGCAACTGACTGGTGAGGGGGTGACCTGAGGTAGATGGCCGTCGTTATGCCTTGTGGGACGTTCAACTTTGGTTCCTTAACCAACCCTTCATCGTGGGAGTTGCTCGTTTGGGTGCTGGGGTCGGGGTCTCCGTAAAAAGTCACTTGATGATTCTAGTGAGACTCCGACTCCTAAAACTGAACTGGCAACAACTTGGACAATATTTGTAAAAAGAAAAATAGCAGCCATTAAAAGTGATAGAAATGGATCCATTGTTTCGAGGGAGACGAGGGCAAAGGAACTTATTAGTAATGGGCCTTGCAGCCTTAAACGAAAATTTACAACGATGTCGCGATTTTACCAACAATTGAAACAAGTATAACTTATCCTATAAGCACCATTAACTCACACAATTACATCGTTCCCGGAGATGGAAAAATAGTATCAATACAAGGTGACCCAGTGCAGCACAGCATACGTTTGAGAGGATTCATACAATGTAAAAAAACGTCTGAAAGGCTTTCATCCCTAGGAAGTAATTTGAGTCTGCTCATATAGGCGAAAAATGTCCTAAAATCCTAACGCATTCGATTTCGTCACTTGAACAGGTTGCCTCACATGGTGTTTTTAAAACGTGATCATTTCATAGCTGACACAGATCCCAGTTCAAACGCAACTTCAAAAGGCTTATGATTGGTGTTTTTTTAATGATAAGGGTTGGGAAAATTTGAAGCAATATTGAGAGCCACTACGTGAAAATAAATAGCAAAATTTATCATGTGTTTAGCCCTCTCACAGGCCGGTTGAACTACATTGCACCAATAAGTAGTATTTGAAATGAAAAAAGAGAACATCCAAAGGATGTTTTACCACTTTTACCACTGTTTCCACGGCTCATTGGAGGTGGTCGGGCACCCACAAATAGATATAATTCCACACTCCTGGTGCCTTGTATAATCATTGAAGAATAAGGGAATACATTGAGATGACTTCAACACTGACACTGACTTTGTCCTGTACAGACACATTCATTCACCTGCAATGATGGCCGTCAGATCACTCATTACTTAAGCCAAATAATATATACCAGTATGTTTAATATTCCCTTGGCATTGGACATTCGCCATGACTAAATTTGCGACCATTCACGCAGCACCCGTAAAAGAAAGTTTATTTGCACAGCACGACACTGTTTGGTTCGAACATAGGTATACGAAACCCGAACCTCTCTTCCTTTGTTTGTAGAGATTTCATGAACAGTTTTATTTACCTCTGGTATTCTTTGAAACTTATATTCATATTTCCATGATCGCATCGGCGAACAGACTTTGGAGCTGTCTGGCAACATTGGCTATGCTTGATTGTGGAATGTACAAGAATTTAATCGTGCTGAAAAATGTATGCGTAAGAAAAGCATGTGTGCCTTTGGCATCACGTATTTGATCTTTCTCTGAACTTTTTAAACCATCGTGACAGGTTGCCGGTTTCGCAGTGCTCTCGATATATTCGCAGGTGCCCTTGCTGTGAGACGTAGTGAAAACACTTCATTTACATAACTGAATTTTGTTTCGATATAACTTTTGCACTGGAATTAAACCCTTGCATCGCTTTGAAATCGTGTGCGTGGCAGCACCATTTGATGAAGTTAAATATATTTTTGCATTGTGCAGTACAGCTCTCCGTCAGGAGATGTACATTCTTCAGTCATTTCTCTCGCTTTCATGCTCCAGGCATAAGTTCTGAAGAAAAAAAATACACGAGCGATCGCAGTGTTGTGTTTGGAGGCATGTGATATCACACAGGCTCCGTGACCTAATTGTGGATTATCTCTGCTGTTCAGAAAGCCATATCGAATGAACAGTGCACTAGGAGCGACGCCGCTAAATAGCCAGTTTTAATCACTACCGACAATGTTAGATGCAAGCGTTTGGTCGGGTCACCTTTGAGGTTGCTCGAGGTCAAAGTATTCCTTACAGGAACTAAGTGGAAACCTAAATTTTGTGGCATAATAGCTGACAGAGGAGAGCCGTAGAAAAAATGTTCAGCACCATTGGAATGCTCTTGCCGAGCCCGATCGGATTATATATCTTATAGTATTGTCCAGTCAAATTTCAAAATAAACCTGCTTTGACCTGGAGCCGGGCTTAGGTCTGTATGTTAAAAAGAATATTAATCAAACTGCAGTGGCAAGTCAGAAATGACAACGTAAAAATAAAACCTCGATTCTCGACAATTTTCAATTCTTGCAAGTTATCAAAATTTACCAATTGCCCCATGCATTTATAATGGAAAGATCGTGACCCTGACCTTGTCCCAGGCTATCGATATAGAAATCCTGGTACGCAAAATTATCTTGCTAGGTGACCGTACTATGTGATGCGAATATAAGCACGATAGGTTAGATTTGATCTTACTGATGCACCTCCAAGGTTTTTTTCGAGATTAGGTCTCTTGACCTGGATTGGCTGTCTGACCTGACCCAGACTTAAAATTTGGCAGATACTGTAAACATTTCGAGTTAGAGGTAGATCAAGCACGGTGGCGCTCTGCGAAGGTGTTTTTTTTACTGCCCGTGGAAACCTGAGGAGGCCGGTTACCCGCCCCCTCGTGTGAGCGCGTGTTAATTTTCATAAATTCTGACACTTGCACGATGAAAATATCGTAAAGACAATGCAATATGATTGCAAGCAACCGATTACCAAAGCAATCGCTTTGTTTGCGGTGTTAAACATTAGGCTGTCTTACCGCAGTGGTCAAAAACCGTCTGCATACCTACCTTAGGTGCTAAAAGTTTGGAATTTATAGCAAGAACGCATTTTTTTGAATTTTTGCTTCGAAATATATTTAATGAAGCAAAATTTTTGGGGTGTCTAAAAGGGCAATTCTTCTGCGAAAAGGCCAAGCTAGGTCAAAAAGAAAAGGGCAAACGAATTAAAAGTCAAAGTTTAAAATTTTTTGAAGTTTTCTTTTTCAAAATAATGTATCATTGAAGATGAGTTCAATGGTATACAAAACTTGTTAATCAGTCAATGCGTTTTGTAGTTATGAAGCATCAAATATGAGTCTGCAAGGTGACCTCCCGAAAATGCCTCGGGCTATATCTCGGTCACCCTTGGTCGGAGGGGATTAAGATTCTCACAGGCGTGTTCCTGGCCTAAAAATACTCCGGAGGTAAAGTTTCAGTTTTTTTAGACCTGGTGGCTTCAAGCCTTGGTCGATCTATCCTGGAATCCCCCCGTTAGCTATTTCCCCACTGCAGTGCACTGCTTTGCATTGTTGGTCATTGTCGGTGTAGCGGTGAGGAGGAGGTGACTGCCGACAGATGTCACTGAGGAGGTGACTGCCGACATATGTCACTGAGGAGGTGACTGCCGACAGATGTCGCTGAGGAGGTGACTGCCGACAGATGTCGCTGAGGTGGTGACTCTGCCGACATATGTCGCTGAGGAGGTGACTGCCGACAGATGTCACTGAGGAGGTACGACGACGATGCACTGAGGAGGTGACTCTGACGACAGATGTCACTGAGGAGGTGACTGCCGACAGATGTCGCTGAAGAGGTGACTCTGCCGACAGATGTCACCTGTGCCGCTGACCCCGCCACAGCAAGCCTGGTGGAGGAGGGTTCTGACGTTGAAGTGTTACCGAACGACCAGCCGCTGAGCCTGTCCAGTGTTTCCGACGAATACTTCGAAGGCGACCCGGTGGTGCTGCCGACTGACGGTATGTGGCCTGGTGGTGTCACTGTGTAGCATTTACGGGTGGCGTCGTGAGCTGGCAATATGTTTCGTTGAAACACAATTGCGATGTGTATTTATTACTTGAGCCGAGATAGCCCTGTGAGGCATGTCAAAAATCCCTTGTTCAACATTCCATTTGTCTAGAATCCCTGTTTGCAAAGAAACAGCGTGAGTGGGCCTCAGTTCTGTCCGCTTGAGCACCATTAGACGTATGGAATGCACCCGTGATCTTCAAGTAGTACACTCGTGAGGCGTCGTTGCCACGCGAAAGGTGATTTCTGAGAGAAACCAATTTGTACCCAGCCTTTTCTCCGTGCTGCACGCCACTGGCGACTTTGTTCAAATCTTAAAGATGGTGCACTCCCTTCAAACGAGGCATTATTATTAATTGCAAATTAAGATAGGATGTTCCACATAAAAGGGGCAATGAATGACAACTGACGTCTTGGCAGGTGATGCTCATGTTTGATGAATATGAATATCCTAAAATAAACAAAAGTAGACCAACAATGCGAAGCAGCCCGACCACGATCCAGATAGGCCATGAATACGGTACTTGGCAATAGTGCGTTTATAATTCAAGAACTTTCTTACGCTGAGGACACATCTGTAATGGCTTCTGGGTTCGCATCCTCTCCCTCTGTTGTGCGAGCATTGCATTTCGGACCTTAAAGGGAATGTGGCACCTTCACAACGTGATTTTAACTGAGATAGCCAAGTTATAAAGCAGGTCGGAAAACCCGGTACTCCATATTTCATTTGTCTTGGAACTCGATATTTCCGTAGAAAAAAAACTAAAACCTACCTGACACCAGCCCCCCTCAGCCCCCCGTCGCCGGCGGCCATTGTTGTGAGCTACCGGTGTGACGACATATGCTGACGTCACGATGAGCATCAGCCAATCGAAGCCCTTGAAGCGTTTCAAGTATGGTAGTGGTTGCCAGATCGTGACATCATCCACAGTCTGATGTTTATTTCTTTTTCTAGAGGAGTATTTTTAAAAAACCAAATATTGCGCTTATTGTACATTTTTCAGGGAAATCATGAGTGGTTTCATTATTTTTGGCTAAAAGTACGCCTAATTACACTAAATTCCAGGATTGATGATGATGATGGTTCCGGCCGTCGAATAAGGATATCCATATGGGGGCGCCTCGTTAAAATCGCCCCAATCGCCGAACGAAGATTCGGCGATTCCGGTTTGGATGACAGCCGATTTGTGGCGAGGACTCGCGCCGTTGCGCCGTCCCCGCTGTCCAGGTCCCACCTGGCTCCCTCTCGGGACCGGAGGTGGCTGTCTTCGGGACCGTTTTCGTGATGATTGCCCGGGCTGGGATACCCAGATTGCAACCTTGATCAGCTTGAGCGATCCAAGGTATAGTCGTTGGCCGTTGGCCCAGTCTTTTCGGTGGTCGGTTTGGTCGGCTAAGTAGAGATGCATTCGCGAGTTTTTTGGTCCGGTTTTTATACAAGCAACTAGATCTTGTGGGTATGAGTTAATTAAGCTATCATTATCTTCTTATAATCTTGTAGCCTGGTATTTTTCTACATATTGCAGGATAAATAAATTACCTCCGCCCGGTATGCACGAGGTATGCATAAATACCAATAATAACGTCATCTTTAGAAATCAGCTTCAAGGAGGCTTCATGATGGGAGTATTATACATCTTTTGCCAGTGGAGTCTTGCTAAAGACGTCACGTTTTTCTTCCAATGAAAATGGAGGAACTGAGGTCAGTTTTAAATCAAGTGTCGAGTTTGCCGCACATGTTTTAGATTTGTCTCTTAGAAGAATCTTCTTCCCTCTAGTTTTTCTTAGTCTTCTTTTTCGTCAGCGGATTCAATGATAGCTGTCATATTTGCAAGATGAGCAATATGCACGATAAGGTACATTTTGACTACACTGACGTGAGGCTAGGTGCTAAAAAATGGTTTAGAAAATGCAATAAACACGGAGCCTCCCTTTTTCCGGCCGACCAGCTGGAAGTCAGCTGGGCGACCAAAAAAGGTGAGTGTGGCACCTAGGTTGAATCCTGGAATTTAGTGCAATTAGGCGTACTTTTAGCCGAAAATAATGAAACCACTCATGATTTCTCTGAAAAATGTACAATAAGCTCAATATTTTGATTTTTAAAATACTCCTCTAGAAAAGGAAATAGATATCAGCCTGTGGATGATGTCACGATCTGGCAACCACTACCATACTTGAAACGCTTCAAGGGCTTCGATTGGCTGATGCTCATCGTGACGTCAACATATGTCGTCACACCAGCAGCGCACAACAATGGCCGCCCGGTGACGGGCTGATGAGGGGGCTGGTGTCAGGTAGGTTTTAGTTTTTTTCTACGGAAATATCGAGTTCCAAGACAAATAACATATGGAGTACCGGGTTTTCCGACTTGCTTTACAAATTGGCTATCTCAGTTAAAATCACGTTATGAAGGTGCCACATTCCCTTTAATTGCGGACTGGATACCCCGTCAACGGCACCTTCAAGATGTTGCGATGCACGCCATTTGGTAAGCGGTGGCGTCTGGCGGTGCACTGGTCTCCGCTGGTAATGTGCGTGCTGCCAGCGGTGATGCCTGTGACGTCGATGATGTGGTTGGTTATTTAGTTATTTGGGCTTAGGGGCGCACCAGCTTGGCAAGGCCATATAGCGCCCAGAACAGTACAATCGCTAAAAGTGCTCCATCTGGAACAAGAAGAACGCGTGATTTAGAGATTCATTACCAGTTTCGATGTCAATACCTCGCTGTGCGGGTGAATGGCAAAGCAAACAGAGGGGTGCACACACACTACTAACATCAGCCCTTCCTATCCTGAAAACAAAACCTAGACCCTACAAGATCCACCAGGCAACGCCGCGCAGAGAGCGCCCGGCACGAGGCGTCGGGGCGTCAGTTCCGACGCCCACTCCGTACCCCGGACCCAGGGGGCCCGGGAGTACGGGAAGTCCCTGAGTCCGCCCGGGCGCCCAGCAAACAGCTGGGCACCTAGGCGGACTCCCCTGCGCTGCCCCCCCACGGAAGACAGGCGCAAGTCACATTTTCATGTGACCCACGCCCGCCCCCGCCGGACGGCAGTGTAGTCTCAGCACGGGGCGTGAGACTCCACAGGGGGAGTCAGGCGCTCCGCGCCAGGCAGCCCTCCGCGCAGCGTCACCCGGAGGACTCACGGTATGTGTACTAAGGCATTAGGCTGAAGTATGTCAAACATTGTTCAGCTTAGGTCCTCACGGACCATGTTGCGCTTAACCAGGGTCATAGATGATTCTAAAATTGATGGCCTTCAGGAAAGTAAGCACTTGTTCTATCAAACGGGAGTCGCGGCCAACCATCTCTGACATAGTAAAAGGCTCCTGTCTCTCCCCAAAGTGTCTGGTCCTCTCTCCGTTATACCCAGGGCAGGACGTCAGCACGTGCCTCACCGACAAGGGTACACCGCAACGCTGGCAGGGCGGCCTCGCTTCCCCACAAAGGAGGTAACGATGGGTGGCCAATGTATGGCCGGTACGCAATCTGCAGAGGGCCACCTCCTCCCGCCGGCACCGGCGCGCCGCACACCGCCACTCACCGAGCTCAGGCTTCACCTCGAACAGCTTGTTGCTTGCAAGCACCTCCCACGATTGCTGCCAGGCTCCGCGGAGGTGATGCAACAGATGGGGGAACAAGTCCCTGGCCGGTATTGGGAGTCGACGCGAACATGTTCTTTCCGCTGCTCGTTTTGCCGCGGCATCCGCTGCCTCATTGCCTCCTATTCCCACATGACTGGGTATCCAGCACACCTGAACCTTCTTTTGATTTTGCCCTAATCGTGAAATATGTAGGCGTACCTTACGCACAAGACAGTCACTCGGGTTGAAGATTTTTAGTGCCTGTACACTGCTGAGTGAGTCGGTAAAAATTACGAACAGATTCTCGTCACATATTTCAATAAAACACAGGGCTTTAGAAATGGCGATTAATTCAGAAGAGAACACAGATGCACGAGATGGAAGCGAAAAGGATCTGGTCGTAGTGCCCATAACGAATGAATATCCTACCCCGGCTCTCATCTTCGACCCATCTGTGAATATCTTTACATATTCATTGTAATGTGAAATGTGCTCCATGGCCAGAGCATTCATTTCTACAGGGGGGACACTAGACTTTACGTAGCCAGTGAGAGATGGGTCTGTCTCAGTTTCTGCTACCTGCCAAGGAGGGATTTCCGACGGTTCGTTCAGGGCGATCATTCGCCGTTGGACTCCACTCTCCAATGCTAAATTTTGCGCACGAACGCAGAAAGGCAATCCCCTGCGAAGGTCGGAAAAAAGCTGCACAACTCGGCGCGAGAAGACCATCTTATGTGTTGGGTGACTCGGAAGTTGTGCAAGTTTGTATGCATATCTCTGGCCAAGGAGGCGGCGCCGCATCCCCAAAGGAGGTTCATTCGCCTCAACAAGCAGGCTACTTGTCGGTGTGGTGCGGAATGCACCTGTAGCGATACGAATAGCGCTGTGGTGGATGGTGTCTAAGCAGCGCTTCGCAGAGTCAGACGCCGAATCGTACACGAAACAGGCATAGTCCATTTTCGAACGGATGAGTGAGCGATATAGAACGAGCAGAGTTTTCCTATCCGCCCCATATGATGTCCTGGATACGCATTTGAGAGTATTCAAGCATCTGAAGCACCTGTCTTTAAGTTGTTTAAGGTGTGAAACATAAGTCAGGCGCCTGTCAAGAGAAATTCCGAGGAATCTAGCTGACGTTTTAAACGGGATCTGACTGTCCCCTAGAATCACTCTTGGATCAGGGCAGGGTCGACGTTTTCGGCAGAAGTGTATACCGACCGTTTTCGTCGTCGAGAAGTATAACCCGTTCTGTCCACTCCAGGACTTCAACTGATTAACGGCTAGCTGAAGCTGCCGCGAGAGGGATGGAGATGTAGACGACGTGGTCCATATTGCAAGGTCGTCTACGAAGAGCGAGCTTTTTATAGACTGCGGTAGATAGTCTGTGATGTCATTAATAGCGAGCGCAAACAGTCCTACACTCATAACACTTCCCTGGGGAATACCGTCCTCCTGGTAAAATACCTTCGAGTAGGCCCCTCCAACACGCACTCGGAAAGTCCTGTCAATTAAGAAGTTCTTAATAAAAAACCCAAGTGGCCACGAATTCCACACTGGAATACTTTCATGAGAATTCCATGGCGCCAAGCAGTGTCATAGGCGGCTACAACGTCAAAGAAAACCGCCCCTACATTCCGTCTTTCTTTGAATGCGCTTCGAATGGCAGTGTCAAGGGACACGAGGTGGTCAACAGTACTCCGGCCCTTACGAAAACCACATTGGTTGTTGTTGAGAATACCTCGGGATTCCAAGAACCAAGTGAAACGAACATTTACCATTTTTTCAAAGAGCTTACACAAGCATGAGGTCAGTGAAATAGGTCGGAAATGAAGTGGGTCAGAACCGGTTTTGCCTGGTTTCAGAACCGGAATAATTACTGCCTCCCGCCATGCACGAGGAAACTGTCCAGACCGCCATAGTTATTGAAAGTATTTAATAATGCATCCAGTGTACGCCCAGGGAACACCTTGAACATGTTATTATGAAAGAGATCCGGGGCCTCTGCTACGCTACGGAGTCCACTGATTGCTGAGGTGAGCTCTGTTAGTGAGAATGGTGCATTGTAAGAGAGATTACTAGTTGTGGAAAAATCAATGTTCTTCTGTTCGGACCTGATTTTGTGCTGCATAAGATTTCTATCGTCCCTTATAGACCGGCATCGGTAAGCAAACGCCTCTCCCAGGGCGTTTGCTACCTCTACTGGGTCCATGATTGTTCGGTTGTTCACACACAACACTGGAAGCGGAGCAGACTGAGAGATGCCCCCAATGCGTCGCATCTGGGAAAAAAATGACTGCGGATGGGGTGGAACGATTTAGCTTTCCTAAGAAATCAACCCAAGACTTTCTCTTAGCTCGCCGGATGGTACGTTTGCAAACTGCACGAGATCGTTTGAAGGCGATGAGGTTTGTTTCAGTACTATTGTGTTTAAATCGTCTGTATGCTCTGCGGCGTGCTCTGATGGCGTCCCGACACTCGTGAGACCACCATGGGACCGGAGGGCGGCGAGGTTTTCCTGAAGTTCTCGGGATGTATCGAAATGCAGCCTCTCTGACATATGCAGAAAACTGTTCAATTGACAGTGGTGGGTCCCTTGGGAGGTCGGCAAAAAGATCGGCTAGAAGGCCCTGGAACTTTGATATGTCGGCTCTAGTAAAGTTCCATCGTTGTGGCCTATTACCTAGAGAAGCAGAGACTCCGCAGGTTAAGAAGATGGGGTAGTGGTCACTACCCGATGGGTCCCTATGCGTTGACCACTTGAAGACGGGTGCCAATTCCGGGCTTCACAAACTGAGGTCAATGGCTGATTCGCGGCCAGAAGGCAGGGTTAAGTGCGTGGCACTCCCGGTGTTTAAAAGGCATAAGCTTTCGTCGGCTATAAAAGCTTCGAGGTAGCGACCCTGAGTGTTAGTACTTCTGCATCCCCATGTAGTACTATGTGCGTTAAAATCTCCCAATAGGAGAAAAGGCCGGGGTAACTCTGCCACCAGCAGAGAGAGCTCCACACGGGGCATGGCAACCTCTGGAGGAAAATATATGGAGCATATCGGGAGCGTTCTTAGACCGACGGAAATGCGAGCTGCAACAGCTTGTAGTAGTGACTGCAAGGCGACCTTTACTGCTGGCACCCCCTGGTGTACGGCTATCAGAACACCTCCATGTGCTATAGTGTTACGCTGCATGTCATTTCGAAAAATAGTGTAGTCTTTAATAGAATACGAGGCCTCAGGAGATAACTTGGTCTCCTGTAGACAGACTGCCACAGGGTTATTGGATCTGATTGTGGTATGTAGGTCGAAGGCGTTAGCACGAGCCCCCGACAGTTCCATTGTAAAAAGGTACTCATGGGGATGTGGGGTAAAAATAACTAGTTATATGTCAAAGTAATACGACGCTCCAGAAACGCTTGGAGAGGCGCCAATGGAATTGCGGCGGTAATGCCCATCCCTGGAATCAGACTGTAGCCGCTGTTTCCTACGCGGGCTCTCCATACTGTTCGGAGATGGTGTTCCCGACAATGCGCGCTTGTCGGGGCGGTGTGATGGAGAACTCCCTGGAGGCGACAAGAACCCGCTGCCGGGGGGACGGGGCCGGGCCGCAGGACCTTGCGGAGTCCGAGGCCCCTGTCGCCGCGGAGGCGGTGGTGGGAGAGGGGTTGGACCGGTGTCTGTCCTTGGAGCCACGACAGGTTTTCGTGCACCTACTGTTTGGCCTCTGTTGCACTTAATCGGGGTCTGCGGCAAATTTTCTGGTGTAGTGTGCTCGTCAGGTGATTTCTTGGCTGTAGTGCGGTGAGATATCGGTTTCCCACCTTTTCCAACCACCGTCCATGTATCTCTGACCGTCCCAGAAGCGTCCTCGGATCTCATAGATACAGTCGTGTTGTCCTCGATTACGGTTGGCTGTTTGTTTGTGTTTTCCTCTGGGGGCTTAGCAGATTCCTGGAGGGAGCTATATGGCATGATTTCTGGCACTGCTTGGGATACTGGCGTCTCAGCCTCCATGGTTGCGTTTGTCTCAAGGTCTAGAGAAGCGCTAACATCATTCTGAGGGGCCTTGTGTGCATCATGGTCTTTCCACTGCCAGTGTTAGTGGCCGTGGTCGGTGGTGTAGGCGATGGTACACCAGCGTGCGAAGAGGTCGATAGTTCCTCTCGTACGGGAGGTAGAAGTGTGATGATCATTTGCAAAAGGTCGCCAATGGTCATGTCAAGCAAATCCCTGACTTTTGTCGTCAGAGTGACGTGGCCTACACTTGAGGATCTGACACGAGCTCCAGGTGAACTCTCGACCGGAAGGGAACTATGAGCTGTATCAGTTACCGTTGCAGTTGTAGTTGATTGGCGAGTTTGACTCATTAATGCGTCTCTATGTGATACGGTGGGGTGATTTTCGTGATATATACGCTTAGCCTCTGCGAAGGACACAGCCTGCTTCACTCGGATCTCTGCAATTTCTCGTTCGGTTTTGTAAACTCTGCATTGCCGACTCCAAGCTGGGTGGCTTTCCTTACAGTGGACACACTTGGCATCCCCCTGACAATCCTTGCCATGTTCTGGCTGGCCGCAGCGGCCACATCGTGCTGCACCTCGGCAGGAACCAGCTCCGTGCCCAAAGCGATGACACCTAAAGCAGCGGAGTGGGTCCGGGACATATACTCTGACAGGGACCGATGTGTAGCGAACAAATACCCGGTTTGGAAGCTATGGAGCGCTGAACTCCAGGGTTATTGCATCAGTTTTACCCAGCCTTCGAGCTGTTGTGACTCCCTGATCTGAAAGCCCGTCCGCTATATCCTCGTCGCTGATTCCTTGCAGCTGGCGACAGGATATGATGCCTTTGGTTCGGGAGCGGACAACACAAAGCTGTATTTCGACGGGAATATCCTTCTCTACCTTTTTCCCTTCCTCCCTGACCCAAAAGGTCAGATGGGAGGTAGATAGGGCAGACCGGGCGGCATCTGAGCGTTCAAACTCAACCAAAAGCGATCCGTTTCTCTTCTGCTCGCATCTCCTCACCTTACCCAAGTCTTTCAACGGCGCTTTTGCGTTGGAAGAGTGATAAAGTTGTCAGGGAGTTCTCTTTTCCGCGAATGATGACCTCCTTTGTTTCCATCTCTTCTTGAGAGAAGGCAATGTTACTACTTGTTTGTGTATGTGTTGTGTTGTTTTCCATGGTTTATATTCTAATTGCTCCACCATCCTCTCATCCTAAAAAAGTTGGATTTGATGGCTGTAGGAGGGTCGGTGATACCGTTACAGACCAGGCAGAGCCAGCTCACATCCGGGTCCAATCGGGCATCGCCTCCCCCCTCCTCCCTCAGCCCAGAGGGCGCAAGGTGCTCAATCCTAGGGCCAAAAAGCCACGCCAATGCCGAAAATGAGACCGCCGAGCGTGCCCCACCGGACCACGCCACCGACCGGAGCATCGGCGATTGAACGGGTCGCCCGAGACTCCGGCCCATCACGCACCCAAACAGGACACACACGCGGCCCCAGCCCGACAGCGCGCAGGCCAAGACCCCAGGAGAGTGCCCCAGGCCACAGCTGGACAGGGGACGCCAGGCGTTGCTGACGTGGCTAGACCACCCGCGGAGGCTTCGGGGGCCTACCCCCGGTTCGATCATGATATCAAAGCCAAAAGGAGCGTGTTAACTACCCCCTGCAGTAGGCTCCGAGCAGGGGGAGCCTCAGCTCCCCAGGATCCCATCTACCCGTCGTCGGAGCACAAGCCGGAGCTCGGAAAGAAGGAGGCCAGCCTATGTAGGCGCTCTACACCCGTAAAACGGCACCAGCAGCTCAAAGTGGTGGTTGCTGTTGCAAACTCTGACCCAGAAACGATAAAAAAGCGGAGCGAAGAAACCAAACAAAAATTAACCAAACAAGAAAACATAATCGACCAGAGACACATGGATGGGAAGGTACAGGAAGGACCAGACCTTACTCAGCCACGGGGAGACCAGGGTAAACAGGGATTGAGGGAAAGAGGGACAGGAAGGGGATCAGTCTGCATAATCAAGCCCAGAAACGCTCCACACGCGGCCGAGGTGCGCACACTCAAGACGAGCGAGAGCCTACACGCCCCGCCACACGAGGAGACATACCGGGCCGAACACGACAGACGGTGGGTAGGAGTGGTATTTAGGAGTGAGCAGAAAGGATGAGGTTGGAAAGGCATGGACACACAGGGAATTAAGGGGGGGAGAAGGAAGAGGAGCATGGAGCAGATAGGATTTGAAATTAGGAAGGCTAAGTAGGGATAAGGATGGCAGTTTCGATTTGGCCCCTCACCCGAAGGCGGGGGGCGAAACCCATCCTGCCAACTGGGGTCGCGGGTGTCGTCACATCCCGTACCCAATTATCCATGTGCCGGACAAGTCAGCAGGTGGCAGCATTATGCAGTCAGCAGTTTGCTGATTATTTTTAGTTCCTGTCCTCTTTTTATGCTTCAGTTATTGGTCCCACAGTTATTTGCCTTCTTCGGCATTTTATGGGTGTAAGGCGCCCATTCGAGGCCTATCTCGAGCCCCGACGACGAGGTTGACGGGATCCTGGGGGGTTGAGGTCCCCCTCGGGCGGGTCAGTCCCGAGGGCTCCAACACGCCCCCTTTGGCCCAGATATCTCGATCCAACCGGGGGTAAGCCGTCCGTAGGCTGCCGCGGGCGGCCTAGCTACGCGGCAGTGTCTACGGGCACTGTCGCTCGGTCCAGCTGGGCAGGGGGATTATGTTTCGGGCGTGCGGCGCGGCGCCCTTCGCGGTGGGGACTGTGATAGCTCTTGCCGGGCGCGACGCGGGCCGGGGTTTCGGAAACCGTCGATTTGCGAGACTCCGGCTTGTTGCGCGCGCCTGGTAGACCGCAGTCTCCGCTGCGTGAGGGCTGCCGCGTTTTGCTTCGTCCCGACTCATGGCCCTGCCGGTACACTGGGCTGATGGCGTCAAGGGGGTGGGTGCGTTCTGATCGGAGGGGTTGTGTGAGTATCTCTCGCCCCTCTGAGACGGGCGCACCTGCCCCCGTAGGCACTGTACCAGCCCCCCGGGCCCAGCTATTGACAGCTGGCAACCCGGGGGGCCGAAGGTAAACTGACTTGTCATGGCCTCTCTACACGCTACTTCCACAGAACCGACTGCACGGACTTCGACCCCTGCCTTGAATCCGACTACCCCGAGTTCACCCTCTGATTCCGCTGATACTATGGACCCTCCGGACGCCAGACCACCCGCGCGAACTCCACCAGAGCAGATCATCCCATTGTCTCTTGTTATCTCTGTTGAAGATCGGACGCTGAAGCTGAATCCATTTCAGCTACACACGGCCCTGGAAAAGTTCAATCCCAAACGCACGTTTCGGCACCCAGATGGAAAGATCGAAGTAGACGTACAGAACGCACGCGATGCGAAAAAGCTGCTAGCATCTACCTCCTTTCAGATCCGCACAGCAAATCGGTATCTATCAGTCCCGATCAAAATGTCCCCTCACGCCACAAAGAATAGCTGCAGGGGAGTGATCAGTTGCCGAGACCTGCGTGACGTACCGGATGACGAGGTCTTAGCAGGACTAGAGGACCAGGGTGTAACAGCGGTAAAACGGCTACTGAGGAAGGGGGAAAGTCAGAGCTCTGACACTGGAACATTCCTTCTCCATTTTGCAGGGAAAACGCTACCAGAAAAAGTCCGCGTAGGATGGATGGCCCTGAAAGTGCGACCGTCTACGCCGAACCCAGTCCGTTGCTTCAGATGCCAGGATTTTGGCCACATGGCCAGTAGGTGTAAGGGAGAGGAGCGCTGCAGAAAGTGTGCGGGACTCGGACATAGGTCATCGGTATGCGAAGCCACGACGCCAAAATGCGCTGCATGCGGATCAAACCACGAAGCTTGGAGTCCTCTCTGCCCAAAACTGACTGCGGCAAAACAAATGCAAAAGCATAGAGCTAAGCTAGCCGCCAAGCCGTCGCCAGAAATGGGACCCACCACAGCAAAGGCTAAAGCTCCCTCGGTCGCTCCTTCTAACCGAGACGCAGTAGTTGGCATCTCCCTTCACACCTCATCAACTAACCAGACAATCACAGAACACGCTAGCACAACCGAACCCAGCCTGGACTCTAGAGTTGGAGATTTAATGCAACTCTCACTTCGCGAATTCTTGGCGATTGCCGCCGGTCTCTTACCTCCTGTCTCCCGAACGTACCAAGACACTGCTGCGCCCGCTACGGAAACGGTCGACAAGGGCGTGCAAACAGCACCAGAGGTCCGAAACACTGTTGCAGACACTGATCCACCAGACCTATCAACCTCCGATGGTGGAACAATCTCAGACACTAATGAGGGTAGACACCACGAGAACAGACAAGAGGTACAGAATAAGCGAGCCAGAGAAGACTCACCCATACAGTCTCTAGCACCCACATGTGGAACGCCTACTTCGCTGCCTGAAACAGCTGTCCCCGCACCAGCTGACGAGGCATCTGTGGGGGTGAAGCGAGCCCGGGTAACCCTAAAGCGTTTAGATGAAGCGAACCAGACAGGATTTCCCCAGGACAAAACTGCTGTAGAAGCATCCCCAGCCAGGAGTACCGTCACGATAAGCGAAAGGCCCCCGCGGGAGGCCATCTTTCAGGAAGCACCCACTAATCCAACCATACAACCAGCAATAAAACAAACAGATGATTCCATGCCACCGCCCCCGATCCGCCGCCCTCCTCGCGCAGGACCACCTGGCTCACCAGTCACGCAACCGCCACCCAGACCTCAGCATGAGGCAGTTTTCCGGAGTTACCTGCAGGTAAATCCGAGACCCAACCACCCCTTAGACTCAGGCCAAGGCCGAGAACGCGGTCGGTCTCACTCCTACTCATCAGACCGAACCGATAGGTACCGGTCCCATTCTCGGGAGCCAGGTAGTACCAGGCGTCCGCTCTCGAGAGACCGGGCACATCCGGTATGGGAGCGAGAAACCAGTACACAGTATAAGGGAATGCTGTCAGGAGGTGTGCCCTTCCAGGGACCTAGTAAAGCACAATGAGGAGCTTATTATTTTTCTCCAGACTAGTATTAACACTCCTCTTAACTCTTACTAGTATGACCCATATCTTACAATGGAACATGCGTGGGTTTAGGGCGAACCAAGCTGAACTACAGGCTCTGGTTGCCTCTAAATCCCCCGCTCTTATCTGTGTACAAGAAACCAAACTGAAGGAGGAGAACTAATGCCAATTACACAATTATAAAACATATCGTTACGACATACCCTCAACAACAATAGCACATGGCGGTGTTGCCATACTAGTACACTACAGCGTACCATCATATTCTTTTCATCTCAGGACTAGCCTCCAAGCTGTGGCGGCAACTGTCGATTTTGGAAATTTGAAAATAACCTGCGTATCCTTGTATTTACCCCCCGACGAAGACCTTCCGGGGGATGCGCTGCACGATCTGATCCGTCAGCTGCCAAGAAACTTCCTTTTATTGGGTGACTTCAATGCTCACAGCACAGCATGGGGTTGTACACGCTCAGGCCGACGAGGCCGTCGACTGGAAGGATGTTATATTACGTAATGATGTATGTAACTTGAATAATGGACTTCCTACACATATTGCGCTACCGTCAGGAAACACGTCTGCTATCGACCTTTCTTTATGTTCTTCTACCTTGGCTGATCGTTTTAGGTGGAGAACCCATTCACATCCGTGTGGCAGTGATCACTATCCTATCTGGCTTTGGACTGACACGCCCCATCCAGGAAGGAGAATTCCCCAGTGGAACATCCAGAAAGCCGACTGGGAAAGCTTTGCAGCCGATTGCCACTTCGACATTGAGCCAGGGGATGGTAGCACTGCGACAGAGCTTGACGATGAAATATGTAATCGTATATTGCAATCTGCTGGTTCTTACATTCCAAAGACTTCTGCCCTACCCCGACACATACCAGTCCCCTGGTGGACTGAGGACTGCAAACATTTTATTCGCAAAAGACGTCGCTGTTTTCGTATTTTTGAGAAAAGGCCAACACTCAACAATTTAATCCAGTACCGCAAAGCAAAGGCCCAAGTCAAGCGAACAATTAAGGAGGCCAAAAGAAGTTCTTGGAATGCCTACATAAGCACTATAAACCTTCTGACACCTCTCAGCACGATATGGCGACGGATTAATAGGTTGTCCGGACGTTTTCGTAGCAATGCCATCTCCTGTTTTGACTGTTGGGAATACCATTTTAACCGATCCCACAGAAGTAGCAAACACAATAGGAACAACTTGGGCAAACCGATGGCAACTTGGCACGAACGATAGGCGATTTATTAGACATAAGCAAACAAGTGAATTGACCCCTATATGCTTCGACTCGTCGGAAATTCTCCCTTTCAACGACTGCTTCACATTTGATGAGCTTAAAGACGCTTTGGCTCAAACCAAAAACACTGCACCAGGACCAGACCTCATCCACAATGCTATGCTGAAAAACCTCAGTATACACTGTATGAAGTCACTGCTTAGCTTTTACAATCACATCTGGACGTCACACGACTTCCCGGAGGGATGGAAACAGGCGACCATAGTCCCAGTTTTGAAACCGGATAAAGAAGGCCATGACCCACTGCACTACCGACCTATTGCCCTCCACATCATGTCTATGCAAGCTTTTCGAGCGAATGATTAACAAGCGTCTTGTTTGTTATCTTGAGAGCACAGGATTCTTTTCTGAGTACCAGTGTGGGTTTCGAGCTGGACGCAGCACCACGGACCACTTGATATCACTCGATACATCAATTCGTTGCTCTTTCGCAGCAAAGCAGCACACAGTGGCAGTTTTTTTCGACATAGAAAAAGCGTATGACACGGCGTGGCGATACGCAATCTTGAAAAAAACTTCGAGAAGCAGGCATTGTGGGCCACATGGGCCACTTTCTCAATAACTTCAGTAAGGAAAGGTTCTTTAACCCGCACCCCACCGGGGGCATCGATGGCCCCCCCTCTAACTCCGAAAATATGGGCGTTAGCGCAAATCTGCAAAGTGCAATAGAAAGCTCGCGTGAATTCAGTAAGAAATTACTTTGCATGTTTTAGTGCTCAGGTCAATGGTTTGACCTCCAGAGGTCAAATTAGGTCAAGATCGGCTATTTTCACTCAAATATGCAATGATTAAGCAAACTGGTCATAACTCTTATGTCATTAGAGCTATTGAGGCTTGGTAAAGTTCATTTGATAGGAAATTGCCAGTACTTTTTCCGCTATGTGGAACGTAAAGACCTCCCGCCAGTGGTTTGACCTCCAGAGGTCACCTCGTGACCTAATATGACCTGAGGTCACGAAAGGTCACAAAGTGACCTTGCCGTATATCAAATGAAAGCCAGTGACAAGACAAACACGATGGTGTTTGTTTCATCGCTCTAGCTTAATTAGGTCAAAAGTTATTGTCAAAATACTGTTTTTAACCTCTGGTGACCTTGGATGACCTTGGAAAAGTCAAAGGGTAAATATGACCCCTGGGATCCGTGAAAGGGTGTCCAAAAACGCTGTTCTGAGCAGTCTGAGTATTTGCAATCACTTTTGTGGCTTTTATATCATGAAACAGGTTTTTCCCATGCTTTTCCAATGGGAGAGGTCGCCTCGTGACCTGACCTCAGGGCACGAAATCGAAAAATCCCGGATATACACCTTGTAGACCCTGGAGAGGTCATGAAGTGTAGGAAGTTTCAAATCGATCGACTTTGAAATGTAGCTCTTACAGAGCTCTAAAGTTGAAGTGAGGTGACCTTGGTTGACCTCGTCTGGTGACCTGACCTTGGATGACCCGGGGTAAGAAATGTCAGGGATGATGGGAAAATGATGCAGTGAGAGGTAGAGCCCTCAACCGCGGTGCTGTGCCTCTTCGTTTTTCTGCTATCCCGGAAAAAACCTTAGGGGGCCATCGATGGCCCCCCGGTGGGGCGACGGTTAACGTTAAAGTTGGAAACTCGCACTCCGACAAGTTTCGACAAGTGAGTGGCACACCACAAGGTAGTATTTTAAGCGTGACCATGTTCGGCGTGTTAATCAATGACATCTGCAGTGTCTTACCACATAATATCGAGCGTTCATTATTCGTTGACGACTTTGCGATTTGGATCTCGACTTCTACCTCGATATCCGCTCAAAGGCTGTTGCAGCTGAGCATTGACCGCCTAACTGAATGGAGCATTTTGAACGGGTTTAAGTTTTAACAAATAAAAGTACCTGTGTTCACTTCTGCAAGCGAAATAAGTACTGTCCAGAGATCAACCTTCACCTGTATGGCAAACGAATTCCCGTGGTAGCGGAGACTAAGTTCTTAGGCGTTACTTTTGACAAGCGTCTGACCTATACCTCCCACATTCGCAGTGTTCGAAACAAGTGTATGAAACGTATCAACATTCTCAAAATGGTGTCACGTACTTCGTATGGTGCTGACAGAAGCTCGCTTTTACGCCTTTACCATGCCCTCATCAGATCTGTCTTGGACTACGCTTGCGTTGCTTATGACGGAGCTCTGACCAGCGTTAAGCAGCCGCTGGACGCGGTACATCATGCGTGTATCCGAGTGGCGACAGGCGCATTTCGCACATCTCGCAGATCTAGTTTGCTCGTAGATGTAAATGAGCCCCCTCTGGACCTCAGACGCAAGCGACTTGCATTGATATATGCCAGTAAAATGAAGCAGTACCCAAATCACCCCACATACAAATGGCTATTTGACCCATCAGTGACAGGACTGTTCTCACCGACCCGCCCGAGTTCCTCCCAGGCATTGTGTATGCGAGCGTCGCGTTGGTTAGAAGGTTCCGGAATATCGTTAGGATAAATTGCAAAGACTCGACCACAGAAATCTGCGCCCTGGCGCGACGTTTCCATTCAATGCGACCAAGAGCTACTAACACTTGGGAAGTCTGTGACCCAGCCAATGATATTGCAGCAATCCGCACTTGAAAAGATTGCATCATACACAGGCTGCTCTGTCTTCTATACTGATGGCTCCAAAAGCAGCTTAGGTGCTGGATGTGCTTTCGTGGGAAGGGACATAAGCCGAGGTTTCAACCTTCCGACATCGGTATCCGTTTTTACTACCGAACTATGTGCTATTATCCAAGTCTTACGCCACATTCTCCGAGACTCCGGTGGGCGGTTTTTAATTGTTACAGACTCCGCTAGTTCCCTAGCTGCACTCCAGTCTAGTCACCCACCAAAATCCTGGTTAGTGCGGGGGTAGTGGGTGGTCAGCTAGCTGTGCCACGCAGCCGACCCGGGTTCAAGGCCCGGCGGCTTCCCGAACAAGGAGCAAGCTGGCTCCAAAACCCTCCAACAGGAAGATTGGCGACGCCATGACCCGCAGTTGGTGCGTCGATAAGCCCCAAAAATTATTATTCTGGTTAGTGCCTACCATCCGGAGGCTTCTTAATACTGCCTTTTCTGCCGGGGCCAGGATACAGTTTTTATGGGTCCCTAGTCATGTGGGAATACCTGGTAACGAGAGAGCTGATTTGGCTGCCAGATCGGCTTCTGAGACTACTCGAGCAGGAGCTTTTAGAATTCCAGCATCTGATGTGAAAGCAGAAATTAACAGCCTTCTCAAATCTGAATGGCAAGCGAAATGGGACACTGAGTCGACCTGCGCCTTAAAGCAGCTCAAGCCAGCCATAGAACCATGGGGGCGGAGTAGAAGGGAGGAAATATGCCTTACACGACTTCGTATTGGTCACACATTTGCAACCCACGGACACCATTTCTCTGCTTCAGTACCAAGCCGGTGTAGCCACTGTCAAAGCAGGCTTACTGTACAGCATGTATTGGCTGACACAGGATGTAATGTATTGAGAACTCGGCGCGCCCGTTATTTTCCTCCCATGCCCCTTGCGAGTGTGTTAGGAGACAAGCCAGCTGTTGAGCTCCCCATAGTCCTGCGGTATTTGACAGAGATGGGATTTGATATTGTATATAACCCTCACCGAATGACACAAACGCAATAGAATTAAACACGAAGGAATCAAGTAGCCTTACTTTTAGCTATCTACCTATAGAATAACGCGGAAGATCTAAGTGGCTTTTAAGAATTGATTATAGTGTATAGTAGGTGCGCTAAATGGCCCCAGCAGCTGGAGCGCCCTTAAAAACCCCAACACACACACCAGCAGGTGGCGAACTAGTCCAGCAGATGAAAATCGGTCCCCTGCGGGGCGATGATGTGGTTGCTGCTGCAGACTGGGGCGGTGCGTCGGAGACGGTACTGCGCCACCGCCACAGTCAGGCTGCGGCGGCCGGCACCAGGTCGGAGCCCAACCGGGCCCAGGCTGAAGGCGAGAAGGACCGCTGGGACGACACCGACCTCTCGGCTGTACCCGATCAGGTAGGCTGGTGTCGCCAGTGCTGCTGCTGCTGCTGAGCAGATGGTGTGGTGTCAGAGTACCACCTACGCCTGTGTCATACTGCCGCATGTGTTTCAAAACCGATTATGGCTACACCACCGTCAATTAATGCTACTTTTTTCGTTCTAAATACATTGCATAAATGGAGTTCTACGAAGGCTCGTTTATTTCCCTATCCACTATCAATCCACGAGCCGAGAGTCTGGGGCCGTCTGGCGCGGGCTGCTGCAGCGCGGCGGAGTGGTCAGCCGGCGTCTGCGGCCGTTGCAGACGTTGCCGGACTGGTGGGCCAGCGTGTCGTCTCAACGGCACTACGTACACCAGCGCAACAACGCCGTCAACCAGCTGCTGACGGTGCTGATGGTGCTGTGCCTGACCTGCGTGCTGGGGCTGGGCACCGGCCACTTCCTGGGTGAGCCTGCTGCCGGGCCGGCCAGCACTGACACTCAGCTCGTCTGCCGGTCTGACGACCACCACCGACAGTCTGGTGTTGAGAGAAGAGTGGAACCAACCAGAAGCCCCCTGTTTAAATCTGGAATATTTGACCGGGTGATGTCTGCGTTTGTTTGTGTGGGTGTGTGTTTTTTAATGCGGAATGTTTAGCTATTGTCCGTTTATTGCCAATAACCTGATTTGTATTTGGCCGGGATAGTGCGGGGGTGAGGTTATTGCTGTGTCAAGAAGGACTAGAAGACTCAGGTACCTCTCTTCCACTCAGGCTGGCTGCACCACCACGAAATGACGGAGGAGATAGTTCACTCCCTGGACGAGAAGCTGGGTGACTTGCGTGACGACCTGATGACCTGCATGACAACCGAGGACGACCAGGACCTGGATAATAAGGTAATGCACACTATTCAGGGACGCCGAAAACAGACCACTTCTCCCGAATTTCTCAAAAGCTGACATGCTGCAGGCATCTGAATGTTCTAGTTTTCTTGTAGTCAATGTGGCCACGCTTTGATTGATTTGTGAAACAGCTCATGATTAGTTGATATCATTTGTGACTCCCAAATATGATGCTCTCTGGTTTTGTCTTCCGTGTGTCACAATTAATACAGAAATGTGTCACGGCAAGGAAAATCGGGTCAAATCCAGACTTCCTCCGAAACTCCCGTAGCCATTCCAACCCGAGCCGTTTCAAAAGCTGGATATGAGACCCAGATTAGTATGTTATATACTGTAGTTGGGGCATTCCACAACATTTCAGCACACCGGATGGTCAATTTTACACCCTCATGTCTTGGCTTTTCTTCAAACTTTGTTCATGGGGTTGATGGCAGCCAAGAACACGTCTGTGACATTTTTAGGTCGCTAGGTGTAACGGTTCAGGAGTTCCTCCGGAAATTTTGCACTTTGTCGACGCAGCAATGTCTACTATGGCTCTTCTATTCGTTTGAAAAATGATACTTGTGCAAAATTGTGTACCAAAATGTTCGGAATGTCCCAATAAAGGCAACGGTGACAGTTTTGAAAAAAGTATCTTTTAAAGTTATAATTATTTAAAAATTAAGTAGTTTTGAAAATTTGTGCTTCAGCGCGGATTTGAAAACAGACATCAGGACGTTCAAGGGACATATGCGAAAAAATGTATTGGTTAGATCAAAAGGTCACAAAAAGTTGTTTCAGAAGTCCTATTGTTATTTTTGCGAATTCGGCCTGCAAATGCCTTAAAATTGCTCTCAAAGTCAACATTTCTAGACGACTTTACCGGTACACCTCTTATCGATGTAAATGACGTACCCCCGGCTAAGGCTATCAAATTCTCTAAAAAGCGGTCCCATTTTTCCTAAGCAGTGACTTGAAAGTTTAAAACTATTAAATAAAAAGTTAAATTAAAAAGATACAGCCAAAAATAATATTAAAACAAAAATATAGGACTTCTAAGAAATTACAATCAGAACGTACAGCCACCTCATAGGGGGGTCACGTGCCCTTTCTGACGCAAAAGTTTTGTCATCCTGGGGCTGAAGCACAAAACGACTCAAGACCCGAGGTACGAAACGGTTGTAGACTTGAGTAATTGTGTTTTTCCGTTTCTAGGGCAAAGTAATTCATGTATTTTTAAAGGCTTTGTAAAATTAATTCAATTACAAATACAGGAGAACAGACATTTTTGTTACAAAAAACAATACTTTTCAACTTTAAATAGTTTTCGAAAAGTAAGTGATCGGTGAAGGTTTCAGCATTTTATCGGAACTGTTAAACTATTTCGACAATAAGTGAGTGGCCTCCCAACATTTTGCCGAAGATACAAAAATAATTAACAGTTTCGTAATCAGGTTTTTTCAAATAGCAAGAAACCACAATAATAATTTTTCGCGTACCTCCGTTTAAAGAGCTTGTTTCAAAGTATTGATAAAAAACCGTGGTTATTTGCTTCTAAACACAACAAAACAAGCGGAATATACGGTGGGTGCGCGCCACTGGCGTACCCTGTGCGGTGTGCACGGCACCTTTGCTTCTCCCTATACCTCACACTCCGTGACCTTGACCTGAAGATGATCGCCGATGGAGCAAGGAACTGAGAGTTAACAGAAGATCTGTGTTTCCTATCATTTATGTCGTCTTTTTACTCCTCAGCGCCGGGAATTGCTCTTTTAAAGCTCGAGACATGAAGATATATTAGGGATCGATACTTGGACTTATATTATTTACAATTTATATCAACGATATCTACAAATGTTCTAAAATTCACACTTACTATCTGTTTGCAGATGATACTGCCATTTTCTTCGACCGTACCCTTGACATTGCACGAGGTAAAATAAGCCAAGCAACTACTGCCATATATAATTGGCTAGGTAGGAACAGACTCCCTGTAAATGTAAGCAAAAACTTTTACCAGATTTACTCAATGACCAATAAAAAGCCTGACAGATTTCCAGCTAAATTCGCAGCCTGTTCAAAGGTACAAGGCCGTTAAATATCTTGGGATGCTTTTGGAAGAAATCACCCCAAGATATTACCCCAAGGAATCACCCCTAAAATAAAAAACACATCTCTGTAGTAACCAACACTATCTGAAGGAATATAGGAATTATTGCCCGAGCAAAATATATAATCGACGAAAAACAATGTTGATTTTCTATAACTCCCTTATTTGCCCCTACCTCGGGTACTGTGGGTTTCTTTGCGCCTCAGACTTCAATAGTAACCTCATTAAACTTGTGAACGTTCAAAAAAAAAAAAAATGGATAACTGCTAGAGCTCATCACAGGTCACCATCATCTTCTCCTTTTGCTGAGTACAGACTTCTGAAATTTCATGATATTATCAAACAGCAGAACTTATTAATATTGCATAATTTCCTGAACAAACAACTTCCCACAAGCTCTGCAAGGTACTTCCAATTACATCAATCAATGAGAAACTCAAGAGAAATGAACCGCTAGCTACTACTGTATATATATATATATATATATATATATATATATATATATATATATATATAAACATTTGTTTTCTCTATTACCTGCACTAAAATTTGGAATCATATCATAGCCCAGGGAATACCTATGATTGAGGACATCCCTAGGTCAAAATTAATGTTGAAGACTGTTGTCAAGAATATATTTATCAGTCAATACTAACTCACAACAAGAATCAAGCTTTGGCATAATTGTTTTTATACTAACGATCTCTGTCCCCTTGCCTGCTAGACACCGACTTTGTACCCTTCAAATTGAGTCAGTTTAGTATATTAGCCTACGCGATGCCTGTCTTTTGTGGAATTAATTCAATCCAAGAGAAGCTTGGTGAATCATGTCCGTGGAGTTACGTGCCTCACAGTCTGTCGGAGTATGCTGAGAATATTGATACTTGATTGCGATTACAATCCTGGTGGCGTGACTCGTATAAGAGTCCTGGTGCTGTGAGTGTTGTGTGAGTCTGTGAGTTATGGGTATGGTTTCAGGTAGTGATGGTGGTGATTATGTGTACTCTAATCTACTCGGTCCTTCGCAAATCTTTCCTATCTGTTAATTGGCGACAGGGAACGAAGACAGAGTCTTTACCTTAACTGTCCCCTGTCCATCTATTTACTAATCTGAATGGTCTTTTCGCTTCTGCTTAGAATGTTTCATTTAAGTTGCCGCTTTAAAAGTGCAAAGGATCGCATGATGGCTTAAGGCAGAGATAAAAATAGCTGTCCGTTTACATAATGAGAAAATGGCATTCGGGATTAGCTACTAAACTGTCGAAATGATCAGTTTTAACGCATTTTGGTTGCGAAGAACTACTGAACCATATTTAATCATTATTCTTCTTAAGAAATGCAGTATACATTATAGGCGCCATGACTAGTGGCCATTAAACGTGCAATATAAAAAAACGAGTTATCAGTGTATCAAGAGAGCACCTGTACGTGTCAAAAATGTTTTATTTTCGTTCCAAGCGGTGCCATGTATGTCGCAAATCGTATGGTCCTATTTCCGCCACATTACACTTCAGCATTCTACCATATGACCACATCTCATCACATGTCACTAGTTCACACTCTGTAGCCTTTCTTTTATCCTGACAAGGAAGAAATAGAAATAAAGGATGACGGAAAATTCCCACTGAAGTTTCTGTGTTAGTCCGGCCTTTCCAAATGTCTGCTTGAGTTTGGAATTTAGGGATTTTTTGGAATTTAGGGACAAGTGTCTCCTTCCCACGAGGGAAGGGAAAGGGGGAGTTAAAAGCCAGCCCTCGTCAGTCAAGAGAAAACTACTGAAATAAGATCCCTTAGATAATTATTAACACTGCTTTCGAAATGTGCTGATCGCCAGATTGTAGAATTTCCAGAGCCTGTAACTTCTAAACCGTTTCACCCAGGGGCGCAGTCAGAGCTTTGGTATGGGGGGCACACCACTTTTGAAGGACACCCCGGGAGAAAAAGGACACTTTTTAACGTAACCTAAAAAGCTTACTATATCTTAATTTATATCAAATTTTGGGTACTTTTGGTTGAAGAAAAATGCAAATGAAGCATTGACGGAGAAGGAAAACTCGATTAAAACCGGAACAAAGTATCATCGAAATATCATGAAATTAGTAGCCAAAACACGACTTTCGGATAGATTCAAGGACAAATCAGCCAACTCATGCAAATACTTAACATAGCAGAAATCAGTAGAGCCTGTGATATATGTTACTGTGTGCAAGCTAATACATATTGGATTCGAAAATTCATTTGTTATGCCCACTGGTTTTGTCGTGACGAGTGAGTCCTGGTTGAACGCGGATTAAGTTCCTCGGTTCCCACATCGGCCGTGGGAGGAGGAGTGGCCTAGTGACATCGGAAAAATAAAATTTTTGTCGCTGGAATGATTTAGAAGAATTTAACGCGTTAAAACCTTCATATTTTCAAGGACTGGTCCCAGTTGGAGTAAAGAAAAGGTGAACAGGCCGGTGGTTTGGATGGAAATGGTGTGACAGGGCTGACAATTGTGAAAACTAGTTCCCCATTTAAATTAATTAGTAGAAATCCTGATTTAGGGGACTGTGTTCTGAGCTAAGGGGGCACATGCCTTTTTTATCGCCCCTCCCCAGAATACACCAGTATAATAAAAAATTAATATAACCGGGGGTGCCTAGGCATCACAAGCCGTTTTGGCGATGGCTCATTCCTCGTTAGCTCCATTTTACAAGGGGAGTTTGCATTGTGCTCTTATTCCCTATATATTCAAGATCAGCTCAGGGGGGCCCCCTAGTGTGGACCAGAGGCCTCCAGAGCAGCTGCTCCCACCCCATCCCCTCAGTTGTGCCTCCAGGGGCTAGACTAACTCAGTGGCTCTAGAGATGTGGTCATCAGACTAGCTCAAGTGGCCCCAGATAGGAACATAGGGCCTTGAACCAACTCAAGGAGTCCCAGAACAATTTAAGGCGCCAGATCACCTCAGTGGGGGGGGGGGGGGGGGCTCAGGCCATCTTAACACCCACCCGCCCCGGTGGGCCTCCGAGCCACCTTCGCCCTGCTGGGGAGTGTTTGCACACTCCCCTCGAACTTGGCCCCTGTGCGGTATAGCAAAAAGGCAAACGCTGGTGTATAGCTCATACAAATTCATGAAGAATCTATATCGGTCACTTTTCAGCTCTGGTCAATATTGAGGTCATTACAGGTCCAAGAAGGTGGCATTTTGAGTAGAGTTTTTGGCCTCTAGCGTCTGACAGAGTTGAGTTAGAATCATTTTGTAGGCACCTTGCGCTTCCTCTCGTCACGGCAAATCGAATGATGTATGATATGACCATACTAAGTCAAAACAAAAAGTACCTGACCTCAGGTCAAGTCAACGTCATTTTCCAACCTAGCATAGCCAGTATGCATATCAATCGACTAGCAATAGCACTCCTAACGTAATGGTATCAAAATAAAAACTACATCATCATTCCTGCAAATTTATTGACCTTGGTCTAAAAACTGCTTAAGTAGGGTACAAGATGACCTCTCAGAGGTCACAGGTCAAAAATTGCAGCATGAACCTGGAAAACCCAGTATACTACGATTTGGTGAATATGAAGGTATTATCTGCTGTATCTATACAAATACAGCCCAATATTTATTTTTCCCATGCGTTTCCAATGGAGAGGTCATGATCCGCACCTGACCCTAGGTCATCGATATGAAAAATCCCGGAATACACTTTGTATCGCTCGATGGGCCCATTATGTGTTATGAGTTTCAATCCGATAGATTCACCCACTGCTTACTTATGCCACCTTAAACATTTTTGGAGGTGAGGTCACTTGACCTGCACTGGTGACCTGACCTGAGATGACCCAACCGTAAAATTTTGGAAAAAGTTGCGGAATTGATCAAGGATAAGGTGTGCAAGTACGGCGGCGCTTCGCCCCGCTGTTTTTCGTACCGCCGGAAAAACCCGAGGGGTGTTCAAACACCCCCCCTCGGGGCGAGGGTTAAGGGGCTCTCACAAGCTCAGCGCCCAGACCAGCTCAGGGTACCCCCTGGGCCCATACCAGCTCAGGGTACCCCCTGGGCCCATACCAGCTCAGGGCACCCCCCAGAACTCAGATCCGCTCTTGGGCAACAGATCAGTTCACAGTTCAGGGGCGTCAAGTCAGGCCAAGGGGCTAGATCAAGTCCGGGGCACTAAATCAGCTCAGGGATCCCCAGCCAGCCCGGGGCCCAATCAGGGTTGGCAGCAGCCGGCAGAAAGTGGTTTAAAGCACTGGTTTAAACCGGCTGCCATAAACCCGGTGGCAAAAAGTGGCAAAAACTATGAATGCTAAATATTAACTGATATTCGCGTTGAAAATGAATGTAGGGGCATCTTCGGGGTGGAAACGTATATTACTGTGTATTGGAAAGCTTCAGCACTCTCTTCTTCCATTTCATCACACAACTTTAATAATCTGTTCAAACCGAATGGTCATTTATGGCTGGAATCAATCCATTCGCAGATCCAGGGAGGAGGGAAGAGGCCAGCCCTATAAAGTCGAAAATAGTGTTTTTGCCTCCCCCACGGCCGGCAGGAAGAAATCTTAGAAGCAGTCAGCTTCCATTTAGGGTGTGTGACATTTTTTGCTCATCGGCTTTTTTATTTATTTATTTAGGACCACTCCCAACAGATACACTTGCCCAATTACTGGGAGTATTGGCGTGGGTGTTTAAGGATCCTCTCCACCGGGTCAGATCGGACACGAAAGGCGGTTTCCCGTCATGGGGATTGAACCCACGTTAATCCATGCTATTCGATCTGAAGACTGGCAACGAAGCCACTAGCCCACCCGGCCCCAAGTGATAAGTTTTTTTTGCCGATCAGTTTGCCCTGCCCCCAAACGGACCACCTGGATCCCCAAGTGACCTCACCTTTCTGATATGAAGGTTTTTTTACAATGGATGAAGTTTCGTTGCTTCTATTATTAGTTAGGAACCGGTGCACACATTTTAGATGACGCCACGAGTGAAATACCACATCAGAAATGTAGGTATGCCAATATGAATATTTGTTCTCTAATCGCAAGAAATCGTATGCATATTATTAAATAACAGTTTGGTCCATTCAACCTTATCTTATTTTATATAATTTATTTCATATATTTTATTCGAAGAGACAGTAGCCCACCCAAGGGGGGGGGGGCGCTGACGCAGGCACCCATGGAGGGTAGAAATGAGCCTGATATGGCTTTTAGTACCAGTTCTACTCTCACCTTGCCGTCCCTGCCCCTAGCGTGCCGCCCCTGCGTTGAAGCATTCGCCCAATATGTGATTCAAGCCGCCCCTGTTCCGAAACTGCCGCCTCCTCACCAGGGAAAGAAATCCTGCGCGTGACATGCCACCCCCCCATCGGCCTGCCACCCCCTGAACGAAAATCCTGGATGTGCGCCTGCCAAGAGATAAATGAATGGTATAACCGCCACTGGGGTTACAAGCCACTAGGTTTGAGAGCTTTTGATCAGAAGAGACGAAGAAAGTAGCTCGAGGAGACAATATGTTTGAAAAAGGTGAATGTTTTAACCAGAACAGGTCAGTCAATGCTGATCTTCACTTGATAAGTATAGCTTACAGAAGCTCAAAAGCACTGCTAATAATGCAGTTTCCATGTATTCAGTATGAAATAATGTCCTTCGCAGTAACAGATCCAGTACACCAGTCACTCGGAGGGGCTTGCAAGCCCATGGGAACTGCCTGGGAATCCATTGCAGAATGCCTGGGAATTCCCATGGGAATCCCCCTGCTTGTAACCTTTCTAATGTTCGCCACTGTTCGGCGTTGAAGAAGACTCAAAATTGTCACCAAATGCGACACGTAAAATAATAACGGTCTTCGCAGTCATATGTCGTGCACCTAAAAGGCGTTTGCCTTGCCTCCGATGGAGAACTGCATCGGAGACCCCAACGCTTGGGCTGGATTCTTACTGAGCTCGAGCGGCTTGACTTTCTAGTCAGGAAAACCGTCTTATTTCATCTAGACTACCACCAGACATCCGAATTACCCCCTGTTTGATTCGGCTGATACCTAATATTATGGATGATTAACAATTGAACTGATTAAAATGTGGATAGCATGCGATCCTATCTGCGTTTGCTGCACTATGGCTTAAGACTAAGACTAGAAAATATATAATGCTGAATAAGATGATTAGAATACGGGAAATACAGTGTAATTATCAGCATGATGTTGGTAACAACTATTGGAAAATGCTTAAAGTTCAGTTTCCAGAAATAATGGCAAATTTGGCCTCCCCGAGTTTTTGCCACTTTCTGCCACTTTTGCCGGTTTAAACCGGTAAAAACCCGCTGGCGACAGAAACCCCTCTCAACTGGCAAAAATGCCAACCATGGGCCCAATCATTTCAGGAGCCCCAGAGCTGCCCAGGGGACACCAGATGATCGGCCCATAGGGCACTAGATCAGCTTCGGGGGTACCAGATCAAATCAGCAGGCACTTAATCAGTCCAGGAGCCCCACCCAAGATTACTTTACTTACCAGCTCAGAGGCCCTCATCAGCCTCAGTGGGCCCAGCTCAGCTCAGTGCCCCAGAGCTGCTGATGAAATTACTTAATGAACTCAGGAGGCGCAGATCAGCTTAAAGGGAATGTGACACCTTGGTCGAATCCTGGAGTTTGGTGTAATTAGGGGTACTTTTAGCTGAAAATCATCGAATCGTCCATGATTTCTCTGAAAAATGTACAATGAGCTCAATATTTTTAGTTTTAAAATGCTCCTCTAGGGAAAAATAAATATCTGCCTGTGGATTATGTCATGGTCTGGTAACCACTACTATATTCCATAGGCTTCAAGAGCTTCGATTGGCTGATACTCACCGTGCCGTCAGCATTTGTCGCGACACCAACAGCTGACAATTGCGGCCTGCTCCTAAGGGTACATGTGGGGTACATTTCAGGTAGTTCTTGGCTTTTCTCTGCGGAAATTTTGAGTTTCAAGACAAATGGTATTTAGAGTACCGGGTTTTCTGGCATGCTTTACAACTTGGCTATCTCAGTTAAAGTCACGTTATAAAGGTGCCAAACTCCCTTTAAAGGGCACCAGATTGGCTCATGGGGCACCAAACTAGCTCAGGGGGCGCCAGACTAGCTCAGAGGGCATGGGATGGGCTCAGGAGGCACAATGATGGCTCAGGAGGCACCAGATCAACTCAGGGGGCAACATATCTGCTCAGGGGGGACCAGATCGATCAGCCCGCGGGCCCAGATCAACTCCCATTCCCCAGACCAGAGCAGGGGCATAGACATAGACCGGACCAGAACATCGGAGACATCAGACTAGCTCAGAGAGCATAATATAGATTCGAGAGGCACAATGATTTTCTCAGGGGGCACCAGATTAGCTTAGAAGGCACGTGATCAGCTCAAGGGGCCAAAACCAGCTCAGTTGGCACCAGATGAGCTCAAGGGGCACCAGATTAGCTCCGCCCGTACGATGATTGGCGACGATGAGGCAATAGCTGGAAACGGATTACGTGCCCTTACTCTTCCCGGGTGCTTGGAAAGGCGACAGAAAGTCCTAGCTGACCAAAAAAGGCACTAAACTGTCAAACAATAGTTCCAATCGCCAAATGCAGTCTAGTTGTATTCAGGTTCAACGGCGCAGGGTACTAAATTTCAAGCGGCACGTCCCAAAAGGGGTACACAGCCTAACAATCAAAGGGCACTCCGGCACCGATAGGGGGGGGCACGTGCTCCATATGACCCCCTGGCTACGCCCCTGGTTTCACCTAGCAACCTAAAAATGTCACAGGCGTGTTCTGACCCACGAATAACACCACACGCAAACTTTAAAGAAAATCGGAGATTTTAGGGTGTAAGGCCTGTGCTGAAATGTCCCGCAATGCCCCAGTTGACTGGATATGAGACTCAGATCCGAATGTTGTGTACCATAGTTGACTGGATATGTGGCTCAGATCCGAATGTTGTGTACCATAGTTGACTGGATATGAGACTCAGATCCGAATGTTGTGTACCACAGTTGACTGGATATGAGACTCAGATCCGAATGTTGTGTACCATAGTTGACTGGATATGTGGCTCAGATCCGAATGTTGTGTACCACAGTTGACTGGATATGTGACTCAGATCCGAATGTTGTGTACCATAGTTGACTGGATATGTGACTCAGATCCGAATGTTGTGTACCATAGTTGACTGGATATGTCACCAAAATCTGAATGTTGTGTACCATAGTTGACTGGATATGTGGCTCAGATCCGAATGTTGTGTACCACAGTTGACTGGATATGAGACTCAGATCCGAATGTTGTGTACCATAGTTGACTGGATATGTGGCTCAGATCCGAATGTTGTGTACCACAGTTGACTGGATATGAGACTCAGATCCGAATGTTGTGTACCATAGTTGACTGGATATGTGGCTCAGATCCGAATGTTGTGTACCATAGTTGACTGGATATGTGACTCAGGTCCGAATGTTTTGTACCATAGTTGACTGGATATGTGGCTCAGATCCGAATGTTTTGTACCATAGTTGACTGGATATGTGACCCAAATCTGAATGCTGTGTACCATAGTTGTGTATCATGTTGTGTTGTATAATGTTGTGTACCATAGTTGTGTATCATGTTGTGTTGTATAATGTTGTGTACCATAGTTGTGTATCATGTTGTGTTGTATAATGTTGTGTACCATAGTTGTGTATCATGTTGTGTACCATAGTTGTGTATCATGTTGTGTTGTATAATGTTGTATACCATAGTTGTGTATCATGTTGTGTTGTATAATGTTGTGTACCATAGTTGTGTATCATGTTGTGTTGTATAATGTTGTGTACCATAGTTGTGTATCATGTTGTGTTGTATAATGTTGTGTACCATAGTTGTGTATCATGTTGTGTTGTATAATGTTGTGTACCATAATTGTGTATCATGTTGTGTTGTATAATGTTGTGTACCATAGTTGTGTATCATGTTGTGTTGTATAATGTTGTGTACCATAGTTGTGTATCATGTTGTGTTGTATAATGTTGTGTACCATAGTTGTGTATCATGTTGTGTTGTATAATGTTATGTACCATAGTTGTGTACCATAGTTGTGTATCATGTTGTGTTGTATAATTTTGTGTACCATAGTTGTGTATCATGTTGTGTTGTATAATGTTGTGTACCATAGTTGTGTATCATGTTGTGTTGTATAATGTTGTGTATCATAACGAATCGGTCGCTAACGGAGGGTGGACGTGTTTTTGGTGCTCAAGAAATGGACGTAATTCATCCTGTTCTTTTTTATCCGGGGTTGATATTGCAATGACATATTGTTATTTTCATCGGCTACGTCATGTACTGATTCGCATCTTCCTCAGTGATCTGTGGGACAAGATAAAGCAAGATGAAATATGAAATATGTCATGTGTTTTCGTCCGCCATCGCATTTTCGCAGCTTATGTCCCCGCCTGATTTTTTTCTGTGACCCACGTGATTTTGGAGGCTGCTTGGGACAAGAAGTATCTGAATCACAGCTTTTAAAACTGTCAGCCACCTTCAAAGTTCGTTAGTGATGGCGGCCTTGACTAAGTTATATTATTCCAAAATAACGCCAAGGAGACAAGATTCGAATCAAACCCCGAAGACAAGATCATACAAGAACAACGAAGTCACTTATTCTGGGCCATCCGTTCAGGAATGAAGCAAACACGAAGCCGAGCATCGCCTACTTCGCCTTCAGCTTCTTCAGTTTGTTTTTTGTTTTAAGTCCATTTGTGTGCCTATGTGTATGTGTGTGTAGCTGCCGGAGATCCTTATCCTATTCTCCTCCTCATCCTTCAACTACCTGGAGGTAGCGAGCGCATGCGCCTTGGGCAGCAGCGACCCCTCCAGGTAGTATTCCACCTTCCTTTACCCTCATCCATCCTTATCCTTGCCGTCTCCTGCCATAGTTTCCATTGTTTCATCTCCATTGCGACGGCACTTGAAAAGCCCACTACCTGTGTGGAAGTGTTCGCAGCTAATACAATACAATACAATACAATAGACGACTGGATATGAAATCCAGATCCGAATTTTGTGTACCAAAGCTGACTGGATATGAAATCCAGATGCGAATGTTGTCTACCATAGTTGACTGGATATGTGACTCTTAACGTTGATTAGATCCTAATGTTGTGTACCATAGGCGACTTGATATGAAATCCAGATTCGAATTTTGTGTACCATAGTCGAGTGGATATGAAATCCATATCCGAATGTTGTGTACCATAGTTGACTGGATATGAGATCCAGATGCGAATGCTGTTTACCATAGTTGACTGGATATGAGATCCAGATGCGAATGCTGTGTACCATAGTTGACTGGATATGAGATCCAGATGCGAATGCTGTGTACCATAGTTGACTGGATACCATAGTTACCATAGTTAACTGGGAGATCAGTAGGTATCCGATATCCATCAATTTCATATCATCGCATCCAGTGCGCGCTGAGAGTCGTGGAATTCAGAGAGCCATCTGGATATTCACACTATCCGCGGCGGTGTGTTTCAGTGGATCAAGGAGCTTCTGCACGAGAACGAAGCGCTGATGCATCAGCTGCAGGGCGACGACGCGCCCGCCGTCGAGCCCGTCGGATGCTCGGAAAGTGAGCGCCCGGCATTGGCACCTGGCCACCATAGCACGCTTTGGGGGCGGGCTGCAAGTACCACTGGAATGAACTTCATTGATTGTGTTTGTGGATCCCCGCTCTTCTCTACCTCGTTTCATTCATGCCAAATTTGTGGTCTGTATTTAGTACTTTCTGGGCTTCTGCGTTATCGCTTCCCAGTTTAATTGGCTTAACTAAATGATCCGCAGAAATGCTCAGTCATTGTAATCAGATTTATGGGATGATTCTAGGTCCGCTCAATGACATCGTTCAGCATACGAATTGTGTGCATCAGTTGTTTGGCTCTTAATGAGCACAACGGAGGGATTACTGCGTTATATTGGACGATATCTGCTTTATTTATCCACTATGTGCTCCGATTTCGCAGGAAGTTCACTAGTACTCACTGCCTTTTGTCTTTCCTTCCGCTGAGGCTAACAAACAGTTAATTTCAACTGATTCTTTTGGCGTGGTTTACAGGCGTCGCGGTTTTACGCGACCAACTGAACCAGCTGCGTACAGAGAACGACGAGCTGAAGGCTAGCGTCGCCAAACTCCGCTACGGCTCTGTATCACAGGTATGTACGTACAGGGAACGACGAGCTGAAATACACCCGAGTATTCGTCACATTCACACATCTCACACTCTGCTTTCGCCCGTGATTAAATACACCCGAGTATTCGTCACATTCACACAGCTCACACTACCTCCACCCGTGATTAAATACACCCGAGTATTCGTCACATTCACACAGCTCACACTACCTCCACCCGTGATTAAATACACCCGAGTATTTGTCACATTCACAGCTCACACTACCTCCACCTGTGATTAAATACACCCGAGTATTTGTCACATTCACACAGCTCACACTACCTCCACCCGTGATTAAATACACCCGAGTATTTGTCACATTCACAGCTCACACTACCTCCACCTGTGATTAAATACACCCGAGCATTCGTCACGGGCAAAGGTGCTTTGCACAGAACGCCCTTATAAAAAAGCCCTTAACTAACATAACTAACGTCACATTCACACAGGTCACACTACCTCCACCCGTGATTAAATACACCCGAGTATTTGTCACATTCACACAGCTCACACTACCTCCACCCGTGATTAAATACACCTGAGTATTTGTCACATTCACACAGCTCACACTACCTCCACCCGTGATTAAATACACCCGAGTATTATCAAATTCACACATCTCACACTCTGCTTTCGCCCGTGATTAAATAGAGCGGAGTATTGTCACACTCACACATCTCACATGGCGGTGCATGTGTGGGCCGGATTTTTTTACGGCGACTAGGCTGCCCTTCTAGCGCTAAGCTGGCCTGGATAGAGCATCAGTCGTGTCGCCTGGGCTGACTTGTCTTTAACGGTGTGTATGGCAGGACGGCCACAAGCTGCGCTGGCAGCAGAACCAGATCAACCAGCTGGTCACCGAGAACGGCGAGCTGGAGCGAGAGCTGCGCCGCCAGCGCTACATGCCCAAGCTGAACGCCGAGAGGGTGGGTAACCAGCGGCGCCAACAGTGGCCGCCGCTGGGGAATGCACCGTGAGAAAGTTTAAGAAAACTGGGGCGAGAGTCGGATGGTTGGGGTGCATGTCCTTTTCGGAAGCCATTGATGAAGTACGACGGCTTCTAATTTTCCTTAGGTCGCCTGCTGAAATAATTTCCGTATTTTTTTGTTTCGTTTATGTTATCAAGTTACATATATGCCTAAATGTATAATTTTTTCATAAGAATGTTCGTGGTATGGCACTGCAGTATTGGTGTGGACAATACGGTGATGATGTAACCGTTGCAGGGGCTCATACAAAGTTCACAACGTCTCTGCGTCTAATACTTGATCATGTTGTTCACGGCTGCATTTCATCCTCTGCTCAGCTGGAGAAATGGCTCGTCTGCATTTTCTGAAAGCAGCTGGAGTAAACCATTCTTGACGAAGTTGTCTTTTCATGCGGCGCCTTTTGTATTTGTGTGGGTGCCCGCCTGCTGACATTGGCAATGCTGTGTCGCAGCTGACGCCGCAGACGGCCGCCGCGCTGGAGGGCGGCTCGGACGGAGCTACAGAGCCGCTCAGTGTGGCAGAGGTGACCGCTACTGAGTGGATGGAGAACGAGGCGAGGCCGCTGGAGCCGGAGTCGCCGGCCCAGCTGCTCACCTCGGCGGCAGCCGGTGCCGACGCCAGGTCTGGTGATGCTGAACGGTCGCCTGCTCGGGCCGGCTCTGATCTGGCCGATGTGAAGCCGGACGTCAGTGGCCAGTCACCCTCTGGCCCGTATACGGCAAACGCCACTGACCCGTCGCTGGCTGCCTACTACGCGCGCCGCTCATCTCAGAGACAGCGCCACCGGCTCAGGCCCGCCGCAGCAAACTGGCAGCTCGGCAGAGGCCAGATGCGAGCTCTGCACCGCGGCGCTTTTCATCACTCCAGCTGGCTCTTTGAGCGGGCTCAGGCCAGGCAAAATCTCCGCCAGCGGCGAGGCGACGAAGCGGAGCTTCCGATTAATGACCAGAGATGGCGCCAACAGCGAGGCCACGAGAAGCCGGGCAGCCACAAAAGGCAGGAGGACCATCACCGCGGCGACTGGAGCGCTTACGATGATCATGATGATAACGACGATGACGACGACGACGACGATGATGATGGATATGTCGAGAAAGTGGCCAAAACTATACGCAAAGCGGTAAAGTACCAGCAAAAGCTTTGGAAAGCTGCCAACCGAAAAACAGAGAAACTCTACAAGAAAATGCGTGAAAATCACTGGAAACATTTTGGAGGAAGGCGCAGGCAGCAGGACACGCCCCAGCGCTTTTACAAGTACTAGTGCGCCGTATTTGTGATTGGTGGTGTGACTAGATAGCCGTCGGGTGTGGATATCGGAACATCGGCTTGTGTCCAAGTGCTGGTGGCGGCCAGGCGGATACAGCTTCTCATTAAGTCTAAGTCAATCTATATGAATAGCTGTTCGTGCTCTCGGGTTTATTTAGACTTCGAGTATATATTACTAATGTGCTAAGAATGCGCTTTCAGGGTTTTGTGCTTGGCCGTCTTTTTGTTTGGAAAGACGTTCTAAGTCTGCATTTACGCTTTGGTGCTGTGCTTTTTTGTAAGCATTAGACTTAAAGAGGTTTGTGTTTAAAGGTTTCTAGGATTTAGTGATAGACATCGATGGTAGTTAGGCATTTCACGCGATATTAGAGTAGAAAATCTGTCATTCTAAACTTACCGTTTCCATTGAGCTATTTAGATACGTTTATTATGTTTGACAGAGTAGTGTTTTATTGTAGTTCTTATATTTTTTCATGCTTTTATTCTCCCTCTTGGTAGTTTTCTTCCCATAATTTAAGGTACTTTTCACGGCATGTTTGGTGTAAGGTTCATAATCATTACGATGTAGAATCTGGCCTTTCCCTAGAGTAGTGTACCTATCTATGTTCTCCACCGCAGCTTAAAAGCCTGCCATGATATTTACTAGACACATTGTTTTAGCGAAATGCTCAGACACCTAACTAATGCACCATTCTGTTCGTAATTTAATCGTCTTCTGAATGATTTATCATATGACACCTTTTGAAAACTTTTGGCTCGGGCCGGGGGCATCAAATGCCACGTGCACCAATGTATAGATTTAACACTCGCCCCGGTGGGTGGGCCTCCGAGCCACCTTCGTCCTTGTAGGGGGAGGGGTTTCAAACATCCCCCTCTCGAACTCGGCTCCTATGCGGGATAACGAAAAACGCGAACGCTGGTGAATAACACATAAAATCCATGAAGAAACTACGTCGGGCACTTGTTGACTCAGGTCAATATTGAGGTCATGACAGGTCAAAGAAGGTTGCATTTAAGAGTAGAGTTTTTGGCTCTAGCGTCTGACAAGAGTCGAGTTAGAACCATGTTTTAGGCACCATTCGCTTTCTCTCGTCACGGCGAATCGAATGATATATGATATAATTATATTAGGTCAAAACACAATGACCTGACCTCTGGTTAGGTCAAGGTCACTCGATCTAGCATAGTCAATATGCACATGAATGGATTCGCGATAGCAATGCAAACGTAATGGTATCAAAATAAAAGCGTTATCGTTATTTCCTGCTCAATTATTGACCCAAGTCTGAGAAGATCTGCTTAAGTAGCCCAGATGACCTCTCAGAGGTTACAGGTTAAAAATTTCAACATGAGCCTGGAAAGGGGCCCAGGATACTACGATTTTGAGAATACGAAGGTATTCTCCGGTGAATCTACACAAATACAGCCAAATTTGTGTTTTCCCCATGCATTTCCAACGGAGAGGTCATGATCTGTATCTGATCCTAGGTCATCGATATGAAAAATCCCGGAGGGGGCGCTGTAGTGGAGTGGTCAGCGTAGCTGGCTTCCATTCAGCCGACCCGGGTTCAAGGCCCGGCGGCTTCCCTGAACAAGGAGCAAGCTGGCTCCCGAGAAACCCTTCCAACAGGGAAAGAGTTGGCGACGCCATATGACCCTGGCAGTTGGTGCGTCGATAAGCCCCAAAAATTATTATTATGAAAAACCCCGGAATAAATTTTGTAGTCCTTGGTGCGCCCATTATGTGGTTTAAGTTTGAATTCGATAGACTCACGTTTTTTACAAACACCCCGCCCGACCCAGGCGAGGGTAAATAGCAATTTAATGGCAATTTTTCATATTTTTGGGACAATAATTTGGTACAAGAGCTTTTATTTTGAAGTCATTGTGTTAGTACTGTCACTGTGAGTCCCCGGGTATTCATCATGGTCATGTTGGGTCAATCTTTCATACTGATTTAACATAATCTTGTGATATATCACTTGACGGGGCCTAAGAAGAAAACTCGAGCGGTGCTTAAATATTGTACCTAACCTCATTCTGCCAGATGCTGGAGCCACAACAACGTTTTAGACTTGTCACGTTTTTTATTACCTGCCATGGCGTTAATATTGACCCGAGATAAGAAGCGGGTGATAAACTTCTGTTGTAATTTTTCATGTGGTGCCCAGTAGTGTTGCGCTATTTTTGCTACCCATCACAGCTCTACTGGTTTAAAAGAAGCACGACTTCCGCGAGGGACTGTTTTGTACGTCGGCGGACATCTACGGTATGAAAGTGACTACTGGATCCAGAGTCATAAACATGCAGTAGGTTGGGGAACTAAAACACACTCATTACAAGCATAACCCACACATTATTGATCCGTAAAACCGCGACGTACAGGGTGTCTCATAAGGAATGCTATTTTTGAATTGATAAAAATACAAGCTATAAATGTTATTGTGGTATGATTTGCATATTAATGGATAGCAAATTTCGGGACATTTACGACTATACGCATTTTGATAGTTGTTTTTATAATTTTACATGTTAAGTAGTCATAAAATGAGTTGAAAACATTGTCTTTTTGCCTTCATCGAAAATTTTCGTAGAAATCACGCGCGTATCACGTGACAACTATCAAGCCAATGACACTACAAACATTACATTGTTACTACGGTGCATTACAGTCCGCACGCACATTGCCTCTTGTAATTAATTTAAAACAAAACACACCTCTTATGCCTAGGAAAGCCCGGGTCCAAGAAAAAAAACCCCAAACTGGCCCATGTCCCCTCTTTTGCGGTGATTAGTGGGGTCTTTTGCGCTGTGTCCGCCGCATCCGGTCATTCATATTTAAGGTCGGAGAATAGCTTGAGCCAAAAACTTTAACCTTGAAATATTACTGAAACTCGTGCTTTTGATGTGCATGCTTACATGCCATTTTTTGCCCCAAAGCCTTTTTAGAGTGCTGCCAGTTCCATTTTCTCGAATGTAAGCGGACATATCATTTTGGTTGCATAAGGTTTTCGAGTACATTTAAAATGGAAGAAAATACTGATGCTAATAAAACATGTTTTTTTGAAGTGTCCCACAATTCACCATTAAAATGACCATTTTGCGATGGATTTAAATGATTTTTAGGTTTTTACTACATTTCTAAAAAAAATATCATTCTTTCTGAAACACCCTAAATGACAGCCGGCCAACCCAATGCATGCAAGATCATCAAAGTAATTAACCCCGTTTGGTCTGTAGCAGAACACATGAGCAAATGGGGTTTAACATGTGGCGACGTAGCAAACCATTTGTGGTAGTAGCAAACTACATGGTAGTTACCAGGGCTTCTAAGACGCCCCTGGGCAAGTGTGGCCAAAAGAGGACAGGCCACCCAAGCAAGGTCAGCGCACCCAAGCACCGGCCGGTGAGAAGTCACGTGAGCGTCCCAGGACATTGTGCTATCCAAATGATTCCCAGATTTTTCACTTTCAAAAATGGTTCTTTTAAACGGTCACAAAATTTCAGCGGAAATTTCGGTAGACAAGGGATTTTTTGGCGGCTTTTTAATTTGTCAGTTATTTTATGACCCGTCACCGAAAAGCGTGAGACAGGTATATAAAAACGAAAGACAGGTATAATGTGTGGGTTATGCTTGTGGTAATGAGTATGTTTTAGTTCCCCAACCTACTGCATGTTTATGACTCTGGATCCAGTAGTCACTTCCATACTGTAGATGTTCGACGACGTACAAAAGTCCCTCGCGGAAGTCATGCTTTGTTGTGGCTCTAGCTTCTGACACTACAGTTAGGTAAAATATTCAAGCACAATTAGATTTTTTCCTTAGGCTGCGTCGAACGATATATCACAAGATTATATTAAATTAGTATGAAAAAAACCTGACCTAAGGCCAGGTCAAGGTCATCTATCGACCCAACATGACCACGATGAATACCAGGGGACTCACAGTGACAGTGGTAACACAATGACTTCAAAATAAAAAGCTCTTGTACCAATTATTCTCCAAATACGAAAACCGTCGCTATCAAATCTCTAGATTGACGCACGCAACACTTTGATGCCCTTGGCCCCAGGCCAAAGAATCCAAAAGTGTTATATGATACATCATTCAAGAGTTAAATTACGAACGGAATGGTGCATTGGCGAGGTGTCTGGGCATTTCGTCTGGAAAAAACGTGTCTAATATTCACCCAGATATGCGAGTTTGAATCGGGACGATGAGGAATGTGGGCGGGTAGGCATGTTCGAATGTGAGGAATGAGGGCTCCGTCTCAAAGCGTGCCTGCCTGCCACGCCTAGCTCCTCCAGGACCGATGGGCCGCCGACGCTGGATCCGTTCCAGCGCAGCTCGCCTGGCCATCTGCCGCTCTGATTGCACCATCCGGCTCCCCGCGGCACTGCACTTCTCGGGCAAAGGAACGCTGTGAATGTGTGCGAGACCGTCTTCGGGTGCAACATACCGTCTCGGGGTGAAAGCGGGACCGTGTCCAGAAACACATCCTGCTCTCAATTCCCTCACAAACAATATTTGTAGCGTTTGCTGGTTTAGGAACGCGTCAAGCTACGGCGGTAGACTGAATGTCAGTTACCAGGGAACGTGCCCACATTGGTGCTGGACAGGGGTGTGCGATTGCTGAAACATACCTCCAGTCAGCATTTACGTTTAAAAGTCCCTGCAAAGAATACATCGAAGGTCACACACGGATGTGTATCTGCGGAAGATTCAGCGCCGCTGCCCACCAACGGAGGAGGCGTCTCACGTCTGGGGTATGTATATTTGCCGACACTGCCGGTCCATGTACATCGGACAGCAGGGCCGCCGGCCACTGTTAGTTACCAAGCGTGCGCCGTAGCTGGTCAGCACCAGGGCTCACCTCCCCCGACACACGTCATCAAAAAGGCCACCAACACGAAGCTGACATTTCAGAGGAAATACCAGCTACTGGACTCCTGGCGTTTCTACTCATGCAGTTTGCCCGATACGTTTGGTGTTTTACAATTCGGTCTCGATTGCATCACACGCGGGAAATCTCGCCCTCTGCCCGGCTTAGGCGGAGCACGGGAACGCAGGGAACTGGGAAGACACGTGAAAGCAGGACCGAATGTTGTTTGACCCGCGAGTCGACTTGTACGGAGGTGGGTTGTCACGGAAGCAAACTGCCAACACCGAATAGCAAAGCGACATCAGTACAGCTCTGACCCTCCAATAGTAAGTTGCTGCTTTCAGTTGTTTTTGTCACCATCCAGGATTTCCTCATTTATTTTTAAAGTTTTGGTTTGTGCTATTCCAACAATTGAGAACAAAACGGCTTTAGGAGAAAACAAATTATTTGATGCTTTACTGGATCCGAGAATCATTTTAAGGTGGACAATTCGAATTGCAACGCTGAGGAACAGAACGACAAAACAGAAAAGATTGAAAACTGAAAAATCGAGGCATCCCAGACAATTAAGCTTATTGATGGTGCGGCTAAACATATACGCATTTTCTAAGCATGCTTTAGAGCGTAAGCTGGAGGCTGCGCGGTGGGCCGGCGTCTCGGCTGGCTGAGGCCTCTGACCGGCGACGACGCCCCTGCTGCCGCCCCGGGCCGTTCCCAAACTGCCGCACTACAGCTACAGCCGACACTACGCCTACAAGCCTGGTAGATATCACACAATCGCTGCCACCTGCAAACGCCTCCAAAGCTGCATGCCTCCCCAGGCCAACAGGCTGTCGCATTAAGATCCATGCCCTTTTGCTGGGCAACAGTCCATAGCTGCTCGTATATACATTTGTATATAAAGGGAGTTGTACCTCCGTGGGGAAGCGGCCACTGGGAACGCTACCAAAGACACGCTTCGGAAGGCAGCAGTCGTTGATATGCACGGTAAAACTAGTTGTATAATACAGGGACGGACGGAAGAGTGCGCAGGAAGCGTTACAAACTGGGTACACCAGGGTGCTGGTCACCCTGTTCCCCGGGCCATACTGACGCACCGCTGCAGCTGAATCATGGTCCTCTGATCAAACTACCACCTCAGCGGCCTCCACAGCCGCAGTTGCCGGTGCGGCGTTGCGCTGCTCTCTGCATGGGCGGCGCTGTTGTGAGCAGCGTCGCTACCCGCCGGCCTCCTCTAGACCATCAAGCGTCACACAGGCACCTAACTTGGACGGCTGCGATACAAATCCGTAACTACCTGTTAACTGCCAGGGGCTGGTACCTTTGGTACGGAGACCACTTCTACTCACTACTGTCCTCATATTTTAGCTGTCATAATAATCATTACACACAAATCGCCCACTATCCGAAAACAGATCGCTTAAAAAGGCTCATCAAAACAGTCCAGTTGGCATGATAAAAGCGAGACCACAAAGATTAAGAGAACACCCTACTATGTTCAAATAACCTCAGTAGACATGTTTTATATCTCGTAATGCATTTGTAACGCATTAATCACCCCCACATTCCAAGAGTAGGCAGTGGTGGTGCTCTAGCGCGCTATAACACCTCACGAATCGCGCCTGGCTGCCAGACGAACCAGCCCGCTGCAAAGGCCATGTTTGTGACAGTACATTGCTAAGTTGACTTACAAACTACCAGCCCGCTGCAGTGGCTGCCAAACAGCATTTTAGTGTTAGCAGCTCGCCTCACGGCACCAATGCACAAATACGTGATGTGTGTTTCTAGTTCCAGCGACGTCACTTGTGGGGACTTTGTGACCGAGTTACCTTACCACACCGCGCCCGCTCAGCCTCCAGCCCGGTCCGTGGGGCGCACACAGCGGCGGCAGCGCACACTCTTGCGCCAGCTGCGCTCGTCGCATGCTAAACTATATCTCGCACACAAACACTGGCTGTCGATACGGCTACGTCTCGGCATGATAGTGTGGAGCAACTGGTTCTAGCAGCTGGCTCGCTGGCCGGTCTGCCCGTCAAATCCGCATCGAGTCCAGTACCGCCTGCTCTGAATGGGCACAACATTGACTCCTTTGTTGACCAATCGCTGGCAACTAGCTGGTCTCGGCCGCGAACATTTTCATTTTTTCCTTGAAGGAGAGCTTCTCTGGCACCGGCGTGACATCTGGCCTGTGGCGGTCCTGCATCATAGCCAGCCGCCGGGTGCGCGGGTCTCTGCGCACAACATACACAGGTGAGCCGCCCCTGCAACCACAATCCCGCTCACAACATACACAGGTGAGCCGCCCCTGCAACCACAATCCCGCTCACAACATGCACAGGTGAGCAGCCCCTGCAACCACAATCCCGCTCACAACGTACACAGGTGAGCCCCCTGCAACCACAATCCCGCTCACAACATACACAGGTGAGCCGCCCCTGTAACCACAATCCCGCTCACAACATACACAGGTGAGCCCCCTGCAACCACAATCCCGCTCACAACATACACAGGTGAGCCGCCCCTGCAACCACAATCCCGCTCACAACATACACAGGTGAGCAGCCCATGCAACCACAATCCCGCTCACAACAAACACAGGTGAGCCGCCCCTGCAACCACAATCCCGCTCACAACATACACAGGTGAGCAGCCACTGCAACCACAAACCCGCTCACAATATACACAGGTGACCCGCCCCTGCAACCACAATCCCGCTCACAACATACACAGGTGAGCCGCCCCTGCAACCAAAATCCCGCTCACAACATGCACAGGTGAGCCGCCCCTGCAACCACAATCCCACTCACAACATACACAGGTGAGTAGCCCATGCAACCACAATCCTGCTCACAACATACACAGGTGAGTAGCCCATGCAACCACAATCCTGCTCACAACGTACACAGGTGAGCCGCTCCTGCAACCACAATCCCGCACACAACATACACAGGTGAGCAGTAGGGTCCCCCATTTTGTATCGACTTTGGAAAACTGTAGGTGGGTATGTCTAATCCCGTGCATTCGGACCTCCTGAGTTCAATGACACCAAATTTTTAGAAATCCATATTTTTTTAGTGGTCGCGAATTTGATTTGAAATTTGGAGCTTTTCTTAAAATGGCCGATTTTTTTTAGCTATTTACGCTTCTATCTTTGTTCATAATTGGGTTAGAATAATAAAATAAAGAATATCGTTTTTGTTGTCACCAGAGCTATCATTTCATACCTAATTTGATACCTTTTGAGCACTTGGTCAGATTAGGGGTTCGGTAATTGTTCCAAATGGGTAAAAAAATTGCGATTTCCGTCGAGGATCAATAATTTAACCATGCTTGACAGGAACACATCACCAAAAGTGAATGTGGTTTACTTTTTAATCATCTAGATATCCAAACTAACCGTTATCATTTTCTTGCCATACACAATTGCTCATTTAATCAAGTTACCACAACATTTGTGACCAAATTGTGGTCTGAGGTACACCACCCCGTGCTCGAGAAATCAGTCTTACATACATGTTATGTCGGGTCCGTTTTGATTCTACCGGAGAGTGAGTGTGCTCCAGCGAAGTCTGTCGATGTCAAACATGAGTAAATATGAAAAGACGAAACTGGTTTAAAGACTAAATATCCAGTGCAAGATCATCTCACGACCCGCGCACCTAGGCTAGCGCCCAAACAGGTCCCACAGGGAGCCGAGTGATCTTGGGCAACAAGACTAAACGCCTGGGTGCTACGACGGGACTGCGCGCACAGGTTTTACGACTAGATTTACCCACGAGTGCTAACACAACTTATTCAAATGTAATTATCGGCTAATAAAGTAGACGGGTTTACGTGTTCAGAGGTCCCCCACATGGAGGGCCAGTGGTCCGATGCCACGAACCGCTATCATCAGGCCGCCAATCATGGTTGGTGTTTCAGCTCCATGGGTGTCGGAACTTGTCGGAAGTGACTACGTGTCCACTATAGACTACGTGGCTACGGTTGTAGCTCGTGTTCCACCAGCTGAGGGTATCAGGAACTGAGTGGCTTCAGAGGCCAGTAAAACAGCAGTGTTTTGATGAGGATTTTTGGAAGTTTCAGGCGTTCCTCGCTTCACTTAAGCTCGCGAACGATGTTGCAGAAGAGGCGTAAATTTAATGCAGGACTATGCAGGATTCGCAAAAGATAGGAAGCTGCTGCAGGGCGTTCTGCAGTCTCTTGAATAAAATAAGAAAAATATGCAGAGCTTTGGAAAGTCTGACCTCATGAAACTCTAGAAAAGACGTAGAAAGGACCTGCGAATCCCAAGCCTTTTAAGTTCCGACATCCATGGAGCTGAAACACCAACCATGATGGGCGGCCTGATGATAGCGGTTCGTGGTATCGGATCACTGGCCCTCCATGTGGGGGACCTCTGAACACGTAAATCCGTCTACTTTATTAGCCGAGAATTAGAGGTGAATAAGTTGTGTTAGCACCTGTGCGTAAATCTAGTCGTAAAACCTGTGCGTACAGTCCCGTCGTAGCACCCGCGCGAATAGTCTCGTTGCCCAAGATCACTCGGCTCCCTGTGGGGCCTGTTTGGGCGCTAGCCTAGGTGCGCGGGTCGTGAGATGATCTGCACTGGATATTTAGTATTTAAACCAGTCTTTTCATATTTACTCATGTTTGACATCGACAGACTTCGCTCGAGCACACTCAATCTCCGGTAGAATCAAAACAGACCCGACATAACATGTATGTAAGACTGATTTATGGAGATGATGGAGATGTGGTGTACCTCAGACCACAATTTGGTCACAAATGTTGTGGTAACTTGATTAAATGAGCAGTTGTGTATGACACGAAAATGATAACGGTTAGTTCGAATATCTAGCTGATTAAAAAGTAAACCACATTCACTTTTGTGATTTGTTCGTGTCAAGTACGGTTAAAAGATTGATCCTCGCCGGACATGGCAATTTTTTACTCATTTGGAAAAATTACTGAACCCCTTATCTTACCAAGTGCTAAAAAGGTATCAAATTGAGTATCAAATGATAGCTCTGGTGACAACAAAAACGATATTCTTTATTTTGTTACTCTAACCTAATTATGAACAAAGATAGAAGCGTAAATAGCTGAAAAATCGGCCATTTTAAGACAAACTACAAATTTCAAATCAAATTCGCGACCCCTAGAAACTTTCGGATTTCGAAAATTTTGGTGTCATTGAACTCAGAAGGTCCCCGAATGCACGGGATTAGACATACCCACCTACAACTTTCAAAAGTCGATACAAAATGGGGCACCCTAGTGAGCAGCCACTGCGACCACAATCCCGCTCACAACATACACAGGTGAGCCACCCCTGCAACCACAAATCCGCTCACAACATACACAGGTGAGCAGCCCCTGCAACCACAATCCCGCTCACAACATACACAGGTGAGCAGCCCCTGCAACCACAAATCCGCTCACAACATACACAGGTGAGCAGCCACCGGCCAGCCGGCACTGCAACCACAAACCCGCTCACAACATACACAGGTGAGCAGCCCCTGCAACCACAATCCCGCTGACAACACAGAGGTGAGCCGCCCCTGCAACCACAATCCCGCTCACAACATACACAGGTGAGCAGCCCCTGCAACCACAATCCCGCTGACAACACAGAGGTGAGCCGCCCCTGCAACCACAATCCCGCTCACAACATCCACAGGTGAGCCGCCCCTGCAACCACAATCCCGCTCACAACATACACAGGTGAGCAGCCACCGGCCAGCCGGCACTGCAACCACAAACCCGCTCACCACGGTTAATTACTAACCCAACACAAATTTTTATTCTAATTTGGCGGTGTTGCACTAAGCATGCTTCTGCCGTCGACAATACGTAGCACATGCATCCCTGGCAAACGTGTGGCTGTTCTTGAAAAATATGTTTATAACAATTTTACAACAATTCCAGAGAATACCGTTTGCAATCGTTCGTAAATGAATGTGTCTTCAATTTCTTATAAATCCTCAGCGCTACAGTAATTTTGAGCGACCAGACGACCAAAATACTGCACCCCACTGCTCTGGCATAATCAAACGCAGTTTCCTTTGGCAATGCATTAATCAATTACTTGGGCGAGGAGGCGCGGCCACTACAACAGGCGCTACACGGTGTCCGCTGGAGCGATGGCGGCGTACCTGTACACCTCCTGTGCACCGATGACGCCCGGCGTCCACGACGCGTCGGCCGGCACCACCTTCAGGCTGGGCGGCGACACGCTGCTGGCGGCCATCAGCTGCTCCGCCTCGTCCAGGAACCGGTCCGGGTCCTCATGCTGCGCCGGCGCCGAGCCCGCCGACGGCTCGCTCAGCTGTAGCCGCCGAGTGCTGACCACAGACGCCAGGGCCACCTCCGGCTTGGGCGGCACGGCCGGCGCGCGCAGCTCGCCCGACCTGGGCGCGATGGCGGCGCCAAAGGACACGGTGCGGCCGGGCGGCGGCGGCGGCGGCCGGCCGGCTGCCTCCAGCTCCTGGTCGCGGCGCCGCTGCGCCTCGCGCAGGATGCCCTGCTCGGCCTGCTGGGCAGCCTCCAGCTGGGCCTGGCGCCGCAGCACCTCCTCCTGACGGCTGGACGGCGAGAGCTGGGCAGGAGGCGGCTGCTGCGCCGCCGCTGGCTCCTGCTCCTGCCCCCAACAGAGAGTTAGTGGCGGCCATTACCACGGCAAAGGCGTCAGCTGGGTCCCAATGGCACTGTCCCGTTCTCTCAAAACCAATAGGCAAAATCACAGCAATTCGATGTTCTTGCTTAAAACAGTTTTACAGCATGATGTATGCTGAATGTGGGTGATCTTCGAATCTGCGAGGAGTCCTTTAATGAATATCAAGACATTACAGAAACAGGAGTGAAACATATTCTGTTCGACAACATCTGAATCACATTTTCTGCCGAAACAGGGTTTCTATTTTTATCGACAAAAGGCTTACAGATTAATGCTCCCGTGTGCTGCATTGCCCTCATTTGAAGCAGAGTAGAAATGACATTCAGATACGCAGCTTTTGAAAGAGCCGATCGGGGTTCAGTGTATTCAACCTTCCCCCGGTAAACCATCCGAGAAGAGTCCAAGCTTGGACACTATTGGGCTGTTGACGTGTGCTTCCTGCCCTGATGTCAGGCGGCGCAGCCCTTTCCTGGCCTATTCTGAGGCTGAGCAGACCAATGCTAGCCATCCAGCGTAAATCTAACAGCAGAACCAATGTCAAAACACCGCTCCGCCCAGGACGGCAGTAGAAGGTAGCGCACCGGCTGATCGTCGGTGTCGTCGTCGTCGCCACCCAGCTCCATGCGCTGCTGGAAGCGCTGTTCCAGCAGCAGGGTGTCCAGCTGCTGCTGCTGGCGGCGCGTCCGCTGCGGCGCAGCCTGCAGTCGCGCGATGTGCTGGTCCCGCCAGTGGCGCGCCGCCTCGGTGCGGCGCGCCGCCTCCTGAGGCCAGCCGCCATGTCACAGCCAGCATCCTCTCAACTAGCATACAGTCAACCCACCCTCTAACAGTCAATACACAACACATCCTACACTTTACGCTAGAGTTTCGATGCTGAATGGTGTTCAGACAGCAACGAAACTCGAAGACAATTTGTCACCGTCAACTTAAAGGTATGCATCATTATAATTCAACAATCGGGGCCGGGGTGGCCTAGTGGCTTCGTTGCCAGTCTTCGGATCGGATAGCATGGATTAACGTGGGTTCAATCCCCACGGCGGGAAACCGCCTTCCGTGTCCGTTCTGATACGGTGGAGACGATCCTTAAACACCAACGCCAATACTCCCAGTAATTGGGCAAGTGTTCCAGTTGGGAGTGGCTCTAATAAAAAATAATAAAAAAATCGTAACAAAGATACCAAGAAGCGCCCAGCAGCCATTTAAGCCGTTACATATGGTACTCTGACAGGCAAATGGCAGTGGGGTCTGACCTGTTCGCGCTGCTCCCGGCTCCAGGGGTTGGACAGCTGGCTGGGCGGTGGCGGCCGCTGCGGCGTCGGGCTCTGGCCGTAGAGCGGGTGTGTGGAGGGCGGCGGCGGCGGCGGCGGCAGCTCCTGGCCGTACAGCTGCGACGGCGGCGGAGGCCGCGCCGGCGCCGGCTCCCACTTCTCCCCCAGCCCGGGCTCCGCTGCCGCACGGCTGCCGCCCAACTCCAGCCGGCTCGGCTCCGCTGCCGCACGGCTGCCGCCCGACTCCAGCCGGCTCTGACCGTATTCACTCTGGCTGTGGCGGAATAGGCCCTCCACATGCGAGTCCTCCTGGTTATGGCGGAAATCGCTCGGACTATTCTGGAAGTCGCTTTGGCTGCTGCGAGAATCAACTTGGCTACTTTGGATTTCACTCGGGCTGTTTCGGAAATCGCTCTGGCTATTGCGGAAATCGCCCTGATTTTTACGGAAATCGCTCTGGCTGTTACGGAAGTCGCTCTGGCTGTTACGGAAATCGCTCTGGCTGTTACGAAAATCACTCTGGCTGTTACGGAAGTCGCTCTGGCTGTTACGGAAATCGCTCTGGCTGTTACGAGGTTCGCTCTGGCTGTTACGGAAATCACTTTGGCTGTTACGGAAATCACTCTGGCTGTTACAAAAATCGCTCTGGCTGTTAATGTTTATGTCCTGGGCCTGGCCGTGGTCGCCATGGCTACTTGTGAGCTGGGCCTGGCCGTGGTCGCCATGGCTACTTGTGAGCTGGCCCTGGCCGTGGTCGCCATGGCTACTTGTGAGCTGGGCCCTGGCCGTGGTCGCCATGGCTACTTGTGAGCTGGGCCTGGCCGTGGTCGCCATGGCTACTTGTGAGCTGGCCCTGGCCGTGGTCGCCATGGCTACTTGTGAGCTGGGCCTGGCCGTGGTCGCCATGGCTACTTGTGAGCTGGGCCTGGCCGTGGTCGCCATGGCTACTTGTGAGCTGGCCCTGGCCGTGGTCGCCATGGCTACTTGTGAGCTGGGCCTGGCCGTGGTCGCCATGGCTACTTGTGAGCTGGGGCTGAGCCGGTGGCTGTTGGCTGAGGCTGCCGCGCGGCTGTCCGTTGAGGGCCGGGTCAGCGCCGCCGTTCTGGCCCCTGTAGCTGCCGTGCAGTCCGGCGGGCTCCGTATGGCCGGCAGCTGCCGTGCTGCCATACTGAGCGCCGCAGCCGGCGGCCGCCGGCACCTCGGCCCGCTGCTCACCGCTGGTGTTGTGTCGGTAGCGCAGGTGCTCCTGCTCCGACGCCGAGCGAGGCATCTCTGAAGGGGCCGCGCTCACCTGAAAACCGCCCCAAATCCTGTTACAGGGCCAAACAAAGGTGATGGGTGGCTCAATGGATAACATCAGTCTTCTAAGCCACCGGTCACGGGTTCAAGTCCCGGCGGAGCCTCTGAATAAGTATCCCTCCCGACAGGGTGGAAGTTGGCGACGCTTTAGACCTTGGCAGCTGGTACGTCGTTAAACATCAACAATTAGGACCACATCAGAGCAGCGATGTCTTAAGGCACTTATGAAAAAAATCAGTGCATTGATTGAAAGGGTAGAGCATTATCTACTCGTGACCATAAAGCTCTTCGCGAACGTAAAATAACGACGTTCCAGATCGAACATCACATGAACCTAGAATAAAACTGCCGCTGACATTCCAAGTGACAGCATCAGCACATGGGAAAACAGAACATACGCAGGCACTGGTAAGGCAGTTCGGACCCTTCCCAACTCTGCCATGGACCAGCCACTGACCGGCGGCTGCTGCTGGTGGCTGTGTAGGGACGTGGGTCTGGGCGGCGGCGCCGCCGGCTTGTGCAGGTTCTGCACGGAGCGGGAGCGGAGGTGGGCCGGCGGCGGCGAGGACAGCGCCGCCAGACTGGCGTTGGAGGCCGACAGGTTGAAGCCGGGGTTGTAGCTCTCCTGATGACGACCCGCCGCTGGCTCCCCATCCCCGTCCGCTGCACAAGCATACACAATGAACACCCTGCAGCTCCGCACACGACCAGCCATGGACAGTATACACCATACGACATCACCAAGACAGGCACACCGTAGCCGACACTAAAACCCCGTGACACATGAAAAGGTAGTACTGATTTTATTCACTTCCAGAAAACTGCATATTCAGAGGAATCCAATAAGCGCCAGGTGCAGTTGTTGCCTTTCACGCTTGGTTGTAACAGCTAAATGAATATACAGTAGGTCCTCAATTTAAAGATCCCCAATCAAGCGGCATCGCCTGCAGTTGGCTATAATGCCAACAAAAATAGTCTTGAATTAAGCATGTTGATGAACAGCTAGTTATAAATTTCACAGCTGGGAGAGGAATAACACCTCATCCCAGATCCACCATTGCACAAACCCAATGGTTTCAGTGCTTAATTAAACGGCACGTGCCATGGGCAGAGAAAGGCTTACCACTGAGCACGGGCACCGATTTGGAGCTCTGGATGCGTCCACTGGGGGGCACGCTGGCCCGCTCGCTGGCGCGCCTACTTCCTGTGAACCGCCGATCACGCCCAAGTAATAAACGTCTGCTGCCTGACGTCACCCTACCACACCGTACACGCACCGTGGTACAGGTCTGCTGCCTGGCCCATCACGCCCAGGTAACCACACACCCACCGTGGTACACGTCTGCTGCCTGGCCCCTCGCGGTACACGTTTGCTGCTTGGCCCATCACGCCCAGGTAACCACACACCCGGTACACGTCTGCTGCCTGGCCCCTCACGTCCAGGTAACCACACACCCACCGTGGTACACGTCTGCTGCCTGGCCCCTCGTGGTACACGTCTGCTGCTTGGCCCATCACGCCCAGGTAACCACACACCCACCGTGGTACACGTCTGCTGCCTGGCCCCTCGCGGTACAGGTCTGCTGCTTGGCCCATCACGCCCAGGTAACCACACACCCACCGTGGTACACGTCTGCTGCCTGGCCCCTCACGCCCAGGTAACCACACACCCACCGTGGTACACGTCTGCTGCCTGGCCCCTCGTGGTACACGTCTGCTGCCTGGCCCATCACGCCCAAGTAACCACACACCCACCATGGTACAGGTCTGCTGCCTGGCCCCTCGTGGTACACGTCTGCTGCCTGGCCCATCACGCCCAAGTAACCACACACCCACCATGGTACAGGTCTGCTGCCTGGCCCCTCGTGGTACACGTCTGCTGCCTGGCCCATCACGCCCAAGTAACCACACACCCACCATGGTACAGGTCTGCTGCCTGGCCCCTCACGCCCAGGTAACCACACACCCACCGTGGTACACGTCTGCTGCCTGGCCCCTCGTGGTACACGTCTGCTGCCTGGCCCATCACGCCCAGGTAACCACACATCCACCGTGGTACACGTCTGCTGCCTGGCCCCTCGTGGTACACGTCTGCTGCCTGGCCCATCAGGCCCAAGTAACCACACACCCACCATGGTACAGGTCTGCTGCCTGGCCCCTCACGCCCAAGTAACCACACACCCACCGTGGTACAGGTCTGCTGCCTGGCCCATCACGCCCAGGTAACCACACACCCACCATGGTACAGGTCTGCTGCCTGGCCCCTCACGCCCAGGTAACCACACACCCACCGTGGTACACGTCTGCTGCCTGGCCCCTCGTGGTACACGTCTGCTGCCTGGCCCATCACGCCCAGGTAACCACACACCCACCGTGGTACAGGTCTGCTGCCTGCTTTATATTTACTGTTCGGGTCGCTTCGGTCACGGGACAGACGAATTAGCCATGAACATGCCAACGCGTAGCTGACATCCAATCCGAAGACTGGGTGGCCAACTAGTGAAGCTGTAGTCAGAACAGCGGCTGAAGGTCCAGGTGGCTAACCTCTGGACATGGTGGGCGAGGGCTGGGAGAGAAGCGTGGTTAGCCGGTGGTACACTGCCGCCTGCTTGGCGACTCGCAGCACCACGACCGGACCGGTGTGCATCATGTACTCAGCCGCCCTGCAGACAGAGGCGCCGCGGTCAGCCCGCCGCCCGGCTGGGTAGAGCAGCGACCGCCGCCACCAGTCATGCACCCACCCACGCTGCTGCATACTACTGACGGGCCCGTCAAACTGTTCAGACACATCTTCTACAACACAGAGGGAAACACTACGGCCACCAGCAACCATAAAATAATCGGTAAAAATTATCAAGTGTACAATGGTAGTAGTCTGTGAGAGGTGACTACCGAAGCTAGCAACTGACGGCAGCTTGTCGACTCACTGTTCCTGCGAGATGCCGACCAGACTGTGGCCGTCCACCTCCAGCAGGAGGTCACCGGCCGCCAGCCTGCCATCGCCGTCCGCCGCACCTCCGCGCACCACCGACTTCACGTAAATCCCCTGCTGCTCCTGCCCGGCGCCCTGTAACACCGACTTCACGTAAATACCCTGCTGCTCCTGCCCGGCGCCCTGTAACACCGACTTCACGCAAATACTCTGCTGCTCCTGCCCGGCGCCCTGTAACACCGACTTCACGTAAATACCCTGCTGCTCCTGCCCGGCGCCCTGTAACACCGACTTCAGGTAAATACCCTGCTGCTCCTGCCCGGCGCCCTGTAACACCGACTTCACGTAAATACCCTGCTGCTCCTGCCCAGCGCCCTGTAACACCGACTTCACGTAAATACCTTGCTGCTCCTGCCCGGCGCCCTGTAACACCGACTTCACGTAAATACCCTGCTGCTCCTGCCCGGCGCCCTGTAACACCGACTTCACGTAAATACCCTGCTGCTCCTGCCCGGCGCCCTGTAACACCGACTTCACGCAAATACTCTGCTGCTCCTGCCCGGCGCCCTGTAACACCGACTTCACGTAAATACCCTGCTGCTCCTGCCCGGCGCCCTGTAACACCGACTTCAGGTAAATGCCCTGCTGCTCCTGCCCGGCGCCCTGTAACACCGACTTCACGTAAATACCCTGCTGCTCCTGCCCAGCGCCCTGTAACACCGACTTCACGTAAATACCTTGCTGCTCCTGCCCGGCGCCCTGTAACACCGACTTCACGTAAATACCCTGCTGCTCCTGCCCGGCGCCCTGTAACACCGACTTCACGTAAATACCCTGCTGCTCCTGCCCGGCGCCCTGTAACACCGACTTCACGCAAATACCCTGCTGCTCCTGCCCAGCGCCCCGTAACACCGACTTCAGGTAAATGCCCTGCTGCTCCTGCCCGGCGCCCTGTAACACCAACTTCACGTAAACACCCTGCTGCTCTTCCCGGCGCCTTGTAACACCGACTTCACGTAAATTTCCTGCTGGCCCTGCCCAGCGCCCTGTAACACCGACTTCACGTAAATACCCTGCTGCTCCTGCCCAGCGCCCTGTAATAGACTTCACGTAAATACCCTGCTGCTCCTGCCCGGCGCCCTGTAACACCGACTTCACGTAAATACCCTGCTGCTCCTGCCCAGCGCCCTGTAACACCGACTTCACGTAAATACCCTGCTGCTCCTGCCCGGCGCCCTGTAACACCGACTTCACGTAAATACTCTGCTGCTCCTGCCCAGCGCCCTGTAACACCAGCTTCACGCAAATACCTTGCTGCTCCTGCCCGGCGCCCTGTAACACTAGGGTGTCCCAAAATGCCACTTTTTCGTCTGTGCAAGCTTGCCGGTTGATACCGCATTCTCCTTTGAGTTAATAATGAGCATGCACAATTTTGAATCATGCTTTGAGGTTTGGTCCCCCCGCCCCCTAAAACTGATGAAAATTGAAAACCGTTGTATTGGCTTGAAAATGGGTTCATTTGAAAGCTTTTTAATAAATTTTGTCCAAGTTGTTCTCAGTTCGACTGTTGGAGTCGGAGTCTCACTAAAGTCATCAATGGACTTGTCACGGAGACCCCCACCCCACCACCCGAACGAGCAAATCCCACAATGAAGGGTGATTTAGAAGCCAAAGTTTAACGTCCCACAAAGCACAGGGACGGCCGCCCCGCTTAGGTCACCCTCTCACCAGTCAGTTGTCAGCCGACCTGTACGTCGGGCAAACTATTGAGCGCCGGAGCGTCTCAGGGGAACCGATCCTAAGCCTGGACATGCACTGCTACTGCATGCTTCTGAGCAGCGGGCCGGAACCCAACGCTCTACCAACTGAGCTACCGGGGCGGCTTATGACAGAACAAAACCTAATTCCCTCATACAAATTTATATAAAACCACTTCTTGATGCTTTTATAGAGCTAAGAAGTTCCGAATTGCGAGATCACTGGCCAGAGGCGGATCTGATAAACTTTTTTGGGGGTAGCCCGGGAAATACGGGGAAAATGATTGTCCTTTCAAGAAAATGGACCAGAATCAGCCACAGTCAGTACAATTTAACCGCTTTCAAGGGCATAGCTGGATTGGTTTTCCCTGGGACTGTCAATGGCATGGAAAGCGGGAGTTTATTGCACAAATATGATTGTTTCATTTTTTTCGCAACCCATCGGTGCAGTCAAAACGACACACCATATCATCAAGCCAATGGCTTTAATGTGTTTATTCGGAAGCCCATGAATGGGGAAGGAAACTTGTTCTCAGACAAAATGTTGTTAGACTACTCCTTCTAGTTCTATATTCATATGCTTACAAGTGCACGTCATCCAGCTCTTTTTCGAGATTCGGCGCTTGGAGACGGTGTGCGCAGGCTACTGTCAGTTCCCAGCCCTCATGTCACCTTCACGGGCAACATCGCTGTAGTCAGTGATGTATTTCACCGATCGTTTCGCGCTGTCGTTTGTGACTGCTAGATTTTCCATGAAAGCGTTCATACTGATGAAGTCTGCATCACTCGCCGATTCCTGGGTGGTAACCACTGGTTGCTGACGTTCATCCACCTGAATGCCAGCCAGGACTGCGGTCGGACGAAGTCACAGGGCCTTTGCACCACCTGTCTGCTTATCTGCTCCTGACAACATCGGCTTTCCCGGTGCCAATGTTCCTGGCTGTGTGACTGTCAGGGAGAGCAGCAGCTACCTCTGCATTTTCATCTGTTGACACAGACTCACCAAACAACCAGAGGACGACGTTTTCCCCCGTGAGATGCCACAGTTCGCGCATGATAGAGCACTGTGTGGCTTTCGCAGCGGTTGGTAGCTGCCCTGAATAGGTCTTCATGTCCTGGAACAGCCTGAGGTCAAGCCGTGGAGTTCCCGCAGTCAGTAGGGCCTGCAAGAAGTATGGGCCATGAAAGAGGGGGATTAGTTCTGCAATCTGCTTGACTTGAAGGTGCTCGGCGGGGGCCATGGAGAGCTTGTCGAAGAGCATCGCCAGAAAAACAACAAAGAACAGCGTGAGCAGAAAATATTTATCAAATTCTAGGATTAGGCACCTGGTGTTGATTCATGAAGAAACTGAAGTCCTCTTGCGAAGAAGGATTGTTGTTAGCCCTCATGATCATATGCAGGTTCCCTAAGAACTCGTCACTATTACCATGAAAAGAATAACCGACTGCCATGAGCTGGCGATGAAATGAATAGAGCTGGCGTTGAAATGAAAGTGTTTTTAGATTCAGATTTCAGTACTGCTTGAACCACAAGCCTAGCGTAAGCATGACACATTCTGACAGCTGCTGCAAACAGTATTGAAGGGCACTCGAACGGTGACTTATGTCGCCTGGACCTCTAAAGCGATCTGTCCAGCTAGGTAGTGCTTCGTTGCACTAGGCTCTTGTATGATGAGGGCTTGGTACCTATGGAGGATTTTGCGCTTGGTCGGTGGCTGATTGGCAGGCAGTTGAAGGGATTTACCAACAAAGCCATTTCATCGTTTCAATTGATCCCTGGAGTACTTCAGAGGTCAGTCCGCATGTTTTTTCCGTCGCTGAGTTGTCTCTTTTTCATCATTGGATCTTCTCTTCGAGTATGCTGGGGCACCGTACACTTTGCTTCAGGTAGACCGCTTCAACATGAAATGCAAATTACTCATGACATGACAATTCTGTAAAGGAACAAAAACATGGTATATTTCTTCTAACGGTCACAACGGTGTAAAGGAGTACTTCAGAGGTCAGCCCGCATGTTTTTTTCCGTCGCTGACTTGTTCTTATTCATCATTGGATCTTTTCTTCGAGTATGCTGAAGGCATCTTACAATTTGCTTCAGGTAGACCGCTTCAACATTAAATGCAAATTACTCATTACACGACAACTCTGTAAAGGAACGAAAACATGGAATATTTATTCTAACGGTCACAATAGCGTTCAGCTGTCAGCACAGTTTTGTCAGCAGGACCTCTAACCTCTCCTAGAAAAGTAACATCACGCAATAATCACCTCTTGTTTGTGCTAAGCAAAGGGAACTCAAACCTTTACACCATTAAAAATATTAGACTGCCACTTTGTGCACTTACGGTTTTTCATCAGCAAACAGCAGGCTGTCAGCCCGTAAAACCTCTAGAACTAGTTCCCGGGGAGAGGCTAAGTCCTGTGACGTAGACGCAACGCGCCCCGCGATTGGTGCGACAAAACTCCAACAGCGAACAGGGCTAATGGTACCATGCACTTATACCCGTAGTGGTGCCGCAAATGGCATTGTTTCCCCGAAATCAGGCGAAGTACAATATATTATTTGTCATGTCCATACCAGTGGCGGATGCAAGGAAAACTAATCCAGCCATCCCATTAAAAGTGATAAAACTCTACTCACTTTGGCCAATTTTGGTCCATTTTCTTGAAAAAGACACTGTTTTCCCATTTTGCTCATGTTGCCACCCAAAAGAAGTTTATTAGATCCGCCTCTCGCCAGCGATACCGCAATTCGGAACTTCTTTGCTCTCTAAAACGATGAAGACGTGGTTTTACATCAATTTGTATGAGGGAAATATGTTTTCCTCTGTCATAAGCTTTCGAATGAACCCATTTTTGAGCCAATACAATGATTTTCGATTTTCACCAGTTTTGGAGGGCGGGGGGACCAAACCTCAAAGGATCGAATCCAAATTTTGCATGCTCATTATTAACTCAAAGGAGAATGCGGTGTCAACCGGCAAGCTTGCACAGACGAAAAATTGTATTGTATTGTATTAGCTGCGAACACTTCCACACAGACGAAAAAGTGGTATTTTGGGACACCCTACTGTAACACCGACTTCACGTAAATACCCTGCTGCTCCTGCCCGGCGCCCTGTAACACCGACTTCACGTAAATACCCTGCTGGTCCTGCCCGGCGCCCTGTAACACCAACTTCACGTAAATACTTTGCTGCTCCTGCCCGGCGCCCTGTAACACCGACTTCACGTAAATACTCTGCTGCTCCTGCCCGGCGCCCTGTAACACCGACTTCACGTAAATACTCTGCTGCTCCTCCCCGGCGCCCTGTAATAGACTTCACGTAAATACCCTGCTGGACCTGCCCGGCGCCCTGTAACACCAACTTCACGTAAATACCTTGCTGCTCCTGCCCGGCGCCCTGTAACACCGACTTCACGTAAATACTCTGCTGCTCCTGCCCGGCGCCCTGTAACACCGACTTCACGTAAATACCCTGCTGGCCCTGCCAGGCGCCCTGTAATAGACTTCACGTAAATACCCTGCTGCTCCTGTGGTGTCAAAACTCGTTTTGTCAGCACACTAAAAAAATCAACAGTATTAGACCATATATTTAGTCTGAAGCAGCTGGGCAGCAGTAGCCGTACCTTGGCGGCGACAATGCTGAGTCCCAGACCGGAGTTGCTCTTGTGGAGTCGGATGACCTGCAGCTGGGGCTGCGCTCCCACAGGTCCCGGCGGTGCGGCAGAAACCCGCCGACCCACCGAACGGTTCGACATGGCCGACGGACTCCGCGGCTGCTGACAGCGCTGGAGTCAGGACGGAGCGGCGGCGGGGTCACGGGGACAGACCGAGGGCAGGCACGAGGGGGCGGCGGCGGGGTCACGGGGACAGACCGAGGGCAGGCAAAGGGAGCGGCGGCGGGGTCACGGGGACAGACCGAGGGCAGGCACGAGGGAGCGGCGGCGGGGTCACGGGGACAGACTGTGAGCAGGCACGAGGGAGCGGCGGCGGGGTCACGGGGACCGACCGAGGGCAGGCACGAGGGAGCGGCGGCGGGGTCACGGGGACAGACCGAGGGCAGGCACGAGGGAGCGGCGGCGGGGTCACGGGGACAGACTGTGAGCAGGCACGAGGGAGCGGCGGCGGGGTCACGGGGACCGACCGAGGGCAGGCAAAGGGAGCGGCGGCGGGGTCACGGGGACAGACTGTGAGCAGGCACGAGGGAGCGGCGGCGGGGTCACGGGGACCGACCGAGGGCAGGCACGAGGGAGCGGCGGCGGGGTCACGGGGACAGACTGTGAGCAGGCACGAGGGAGCGGCGGCGGGGTCACGGGGACCGACCGAGGGCAGGCACGAGGGAGCGGCGGCGGGGTCACGGGGACAGACTGTGAGCAGGCACGAGGGAGCGGCGGCGGGGTCACGGGGACCGACCGAGGGCAGGCACGAGGGAGCGGCGGCGGGGTCACGGGGACAGACCGAGGGCAGGCACGAGGGAGCGGCGGCGGGGTCACGGGGACCGACCGAGGGCAGGCACGAGGGAGCGGCGGCGGGGTCACGGGGACAGACTGAGAGCAGGCACGAGGGAGCGGCGGCGGGGTCACGGGGACAGACCGAGGGCAGGCAAAGGGAGCGGCGGCGGGGTCACGGGGACAGACCGAGGGCAAGCACGAGGGAGCGGCGGCGGGGTCACGGGGACAGACTGAGAGCAGGCACGAGGGAGCGGCGGCGGGGTCACGGGGACAGACCGAGGGCAGGCAAAGGGAGCGGCGGCGGGGTCACGGGGACAGACTGAGAGCAGGCACGAGGGAGCGGCGGCGGGGTCACGGGGACAGACAGAGGGCAGGCACGAGGGAGCGGCGGCGGGGTCACGGGGACAGACTGTGAGCAGGCACGAGGGAGCGGCGGCGGGGTCACGGGGACAGACAGAGGGCAGGCACGAGGGAGCGGCGGCGGGGTCACGGGGACAGACCGAGGGCAGGCACGAGGAGCGGCGGCGGGGTCACGGGGACAGACTGTGAGCAGGCACGAGGGAGCGGCGGCGGGGTCACGGGGACCGACCGAGGGCAGGCACGAGGGAGCGGCGGCGGGGTCACGGGGACAGACTGAGAGCAGGCACGAGGGAGCGGCGGCGGGGTCACGGGGACAGACTGAGAGCAGGCACGAGGGAGCGGCGGCGGGGTCACGGGGACCGACCGAGGGCAGGCACGAGGGAGCGGCGGCGGGGTCACGGGGACAGACTGAGAGCAGGCACGAGGGAGCGGCGGCGGGGTCACGGGGACAGACAGAGGGCAGGCACGAGGGAGCGGCGGCGGTGTCACGGGGACAGACAGAGGGCAGGCACGAGGGAGCGGCGGCGGGGTCACGGGGACAGACAGAGGGCAGGCACGAGGGAGCGGCGGCGGGGTCACGGGGACCGACCGAGGGCAGGCACGAGGGAGCGGCGGCGGGGTCACGGGGACAGACCGAGGGCAGGCAAAGGGAGCGGCGGCGGGGTCACGGGGACAGACTGAGAGCAGGCACGAGGGAGCGGCGGCGGGGTCACGGGGACAGACAGAGGGCAGGCACGAGGGAGCGGCGGCGGGGTCACGGGGACAGACCGAGGGCAGGCAAAGGGAGCGGCGGCGGGGTCACGGGGACAGACTGAGAGCAGGCACGAGGGAGCGGCGGCGGGGTCACGGGGACAGACTGAGAGCAGGCAAAGGGAGCGGCGGCGGGTGTTGTATTACGTACGCCCCTGCTGTAACCTCCAGCCAGCCTTCAGCTGGCCGGTGCCGCCTCAGGGCAATCTCAGCCTGGGCTCGGCCAGTGCCGACCCGTCCGTGCCGCTGTTAACATGTCTGTCCGTCTCGTCTCAAGTTTATCATAATATATCAGTGTCTTCGGAGAAACAATATTTCCAGTGACTTTCCAGTGCACGCGAGCCTTCACAACATAACATGGCGCGGTCTGTATTTCATTCGAACTTACGTGAAGTGCTCCCATTACAATTATTCGCGTGTGCTTAAACTTTTCGCCATCACCGTGTGCGCTCGGTCCGTCTGCCCCTGACCTTGACACGTCCGAGGGCGGTGACGTCACGCCATCAGCTGTTATCGGAGCAGATACCACAGCTGCCAGCCCGCCGCGACCATTTGGTGGTCCGTAGCCGAGTGGTTTGGGGCGCGAGCGTCTGACCTACGAATTACTAGGGTTGCCGGTTCGAATCCGGCCGCTGGTGCGGAACATTTTACCGGTGATGGAGACGAAGGATATTTCCACGGCGATTCTGGGGCTCACTGAGCTTATGAGACAGCATGCGGAGGCTTCGCACGCCAGGGAAGAGCGACTGGCGGAGATGTTCCTGCGCCAGGCAGACAGCGGTCAGCAACAAACGCCTGCACCATTCTCCTCAGCATCTGCGGACAATGCACCGGGAGCTCGTGCTCGTATTCCTGCCTCTGCAACGCCAGCTCCTACGCTATGCAGCACCACCAGTCTTCGCGAGTTTTCTACGTGGAGAGAAAAACTCAACGGATACCTCATGCTAACCGGCATTGATCAGTTACGCCCCGCAGAGCAGCGAGCGGCTCTCTGCGCGCTGCTAGATGAGGAGTGGACTCGCGTGGTCAAATTCGGACTCGACGTGACGGAATCCAGCAGTCTTAACGACGTCATCCACGCTATGGAACAGCACCTGCGAAGCCAGCGTAGCATCATCCTGGATCGACGCGAATTTTACACGCGACATCAACAGCCGGACGAAACATTTGACGATTTCTTGATGGCACTCAAAGAAATTTCGCAGTTCTGCGATTTCTGTGAAACCTGCTCCGATGACCGTTATCGCGACAGAATCATCACAGGGCTCCGTGATGGTGAGACGGTCCAAGTGCTTCTGGCGGAAAAGAACCTCACCCTTCAGAAGACAATCGATGTCTGCCGTGCCCGTGAGAATGCCCGCCTGAACGCAGAAGTTCTGGCCGACCCACGGCTTAACCCTGTGTCAGCCTACCGGCGGAGCCGCCAACCACAAGGTTCTACCCGCTCGTCTGTTTCTCTCAGCGAAAAGACGTGTGGAAACTGTGGAGGTGCGCGGCATTGCAATCTCACGGAGTGTCCGGCGCGCGGTAAGTTTTGCAGCCTGTGCGGCAAGAGAAACCACTTCGCTTCGGTGTGTCGCAGCACCAGCAGCCAGTTCCGCCACGGTAACCGCAACTGTGCGCGAACCCAGCCCACCGACAACCATCAGCCCCAGCAGCCAGAACCTGGGGACCCTGACCGTGGACGCGGACGCCTGGACGGCCTGCACGTCAGAGGCCTCGGCGCACGAAGGACGCCCCAGGTTTCCCTTCAGGTTCACCACGGTCAGGCCTGCCGTTCCATGATGTGGACTCCCGATACGGGAGCTGAGGTGTCAGCGATGGGCAGCCGTCAGGCACGCAGCCTCGGCGCAGATTTATCTGCCCTTTCGCCACCTCCAGATCGCATTTTTGGTGCAGGTGGCAACGAACTGAAGTGTACTGGCACATTTCACTGCCGACTGCAGCTCGGTGCTGTGAGCGCTCCGGTGACCGTCAGCGTCATCCCAGCCTTAGATGGAGCCCTGCTCTCCTGGTACGACAGCATCGCCCTGCGTCTGCTGCCTGAGCATTTCCCCTGCCAGATCCGTTCTGCCGCAACCAACGGTCCACCTAGCAACGGCAACGACAGCACCTTCAGCCAACGTACAGATGAAGAGGTTGAATGGGATGACACCTCGGAACAGCCTTTCTCAGTCCAGCGTGGCGTTCAGGACTCGGTACACTCCCGTCACGTGTCATCTACACAAACCAGAAGACCCTCTCCTCGTGATATCAGCAGTCACAAGACGTCCAGTTCACGATACAGAAGTCAGCCTTCTCCACCTCTATATCCAACTTGGGACGACAAAAACGGGGATCCCTCGCCACGTCAACGAAAGGAGCACCTGAACATGCTGAAGGCTGCGTTTCCGCGAGTTTTCAACGCTGAGGGTCCACTGCAAGAGATGTCAGGTGGTGCCATGCGAATCGAGCTGGAGGACAACGCTCGACCCAGTGCTGTTACAGCTGCACGATCTATCCCATTCGCGTGGCGTGAACCGGTCAAAGCCCAGTTGGACAAAATGGTGGCAGACAAAATCATCGTGGAAGTTGACGAACCAACGCCATGGTGTCACCCCATAGTCGTGGTGCCAAAGAAGCCACTCGGAGGTCAGGACTCCAACACCACTGACGTCAGGTTGTGTGTGGACCTCACCAACCTGAACAAGCATGTGCGCCGCGGCGTGCATCCCATCGCATCTCCACAAGAAGTGGTAACCAGTGTCCGCCCGGGCAGCCGCTATTTCACAAAGATGGACGCCAAGAGTGGGTACCTACAAATCCCTGTTCTAGAGGAACACCAAGCTCTCCTGACGTTTATCACTCCGTGGAAACGATACAAGTATACGAGAGCACCAATGGGTCTATCTTCATCTGGAGATGAATACAACCGCCGAGTGGATGCTGCTCTCTCTGGCATCCCCAACACGTGTCACGTTGTCGACGACATTCTGGCCCACGACACCAGCTACGCAGCTCATCTCCAGCACGTGATCGCCATCCTGGAGCGCTGTGATGCCCATGGTATCACCCTCAACCAGTCCAAACTGGACTTTGCTGCTGCGAGCGTCGAGTACTGTGGTTACCAAATCACAACAGAGGGCTACACACCCGATGACCGCAAAGTCCGCGCGATAGCAGACTTTCCCATCCCACAGAACATCACTGATCTCAGGAGCTTCCTAGGACTCGTGAACCAGCTGGGCTCCTTCTCCACGGAGACAGCAATTGCAGCCTACCCTCTACGAGATCTGCTCAAGCCTCGGAACCATTGGCAGTGGACTGAAGTTCACCAAGAAGCTTTTAAGGCGGTGAAACAGACCCTGGTGCAGGCACCTGTCCTCGCCTTTTTCGACCCCAGCAAACCTGCTGCCCTCCACACCGACGCCACCCGCCTCCATGGCCTAGGGTACTGCTTACTGAACTTCCAGCACGGCCAGTGGAGACTCATTCAGTGCGGGTCCCGCTTCGTGTCAGACGTTGAGTCCCGCTACTCAGCAGTGGAGCTCGAGATGCTCGCCGTCACATGGGCAGTGAAGAAATGCCGTCTATTTCTTGCGGGGCTCCCACATTTCGACATAGTCACTGATCATCGCCCACTAGTACCGATTCTCAACCAGAAATCACTGTCTGAGATCGAGAACCCACGTCTCCAGCGTCTTCGAGAGAAGCTCATCCCCTACAGCTTCAACGCCGTATGGAAGGCCGGGAAGACCCACTGCATTCCCGATGCTCTCTCACGAGCTCCTATCGAGTACCCAGCTGATGAAGACCACGACGCAGAACAGGACGACCACCAGCTGCTGCACAGTGTGGTCCTTCGCAGCATTCGAGAGCTCGCAGCCGATGACGCCGGACCTGCTGCACCAGACGCAACCCTAGACCGTGTGCGCGCAGCCGCACGAACTGACGCCGTCTACCAAGCTCTCAACAACGTCATACAAGAGGGATTTCCAGATCATCGAGCTGATCTTCCCTCATCACTCCGTCCGTACTGGCACGTACGGGATGCGCTTTCTGCCGACGGCGACCTGATTCTGTGCGGAACTCGTCTTGTTATACCTCATGCTCTCCGCCGCGAGACTCTGGAGCAGCTCCATGCCGCTCATCAGGGCATCGAGCGCACCAAGCGCCGATCTCGACAAACAGTGTTCTGGCCAGGCCTCAGTCAGGACATCACCAACATCGTGCAGTCATGTGACGCCTGCCGACGCCATCTCCCGAGCAACCAGAAGGAGCCACTGATGTCGGACCCGCTGCCAGAGCGCGTCTTCGAAACAGTATCGGCGGACTTCTTTCACCATGCCGGCAAAACCTTCCTAGTGATCGCAGATCGCCTATCTGGCTGGCCTGTCGTAGCACGATCCGGCCAGGAAGCCACGTCTCGGACTCTAGTGCGTAATCTTCGTGAAGTTTTCGCCGCTGTTGGCGTCCCGCAGATCCTCAAATCTGACGGAGGGCCTCAATTCACTGCCCGTCACACCAGAGACTTTCTGCATCGTTGGGGCGTGACACACCGCGTCACCTCTCCACACTATGCCCAAGCCAACGGTCACGCAGAGGCCAGTGTGAAGTCCGTGAAGCGTCTGGTCCAGAAGTGCACTATCGCTGGGGAATTGGATAGCGACGCCTACGCCAAGGGCCTTCTAGAGCTCAGAAATACTCCGCGAGCCGATGGCAGGTCACCTGCTCAGGTCCTGTACGGACATCCGCTCCGGTCTACGGTTCCGGTGCACCACTCATCGTTCCATGACACCTGGCAAAGCCGCGCCGACGAGTGCGACGCACGTTCACGGGCTCAGGCACAGTCTGCAGCAGAATACTACAACGCCACCGCCCGACCTCTACATCAGTTACGGATTGGGCATCACGTCGCCCTGCAGGATCCAAACACTGGCTTGTGGGACAGAACTGGAGTCGTCGTCGCCATTGGACTCCGCAGGACCTATCTCGTGAAAATGCCTAGCGGTCGCACTTTATGGCGCAACCGCAGGTTCCTGCGACCCTGCCGCCCTCTGACACCGTCTGCTGAGACAGCTCAGCGTAGCGCCTCTCCTGCCTCAGCACATGCGGCGCCATCTGCAGAGTCGTACCTGATGCCGCCTGCAGACCGCTCCGCGATGCTGACGCCTCAGCAGTCGCGCACCGCGCAGCCCATCGACGAGGATCTGCAGCTCCCTCGTCGCAGCCAGCGCACCCGAAGGCCCCCAAACGCTCTTATCGTCGATCCCAGCAGGCACACTTATGTGTAAACTGTACCGTACAGCGTCATCGTCGCTTGCGTTTTGCAGTGATCGACTGGAGGGGAGGTGTTGTATTACGTACGCCCCTGCTGTAACCTCCAGCCAGCCTTCAGCTGGCCGGTGCCGCCTCAGGGCAATCTCAGCCTGGGCTCGGCCAGTGCCGACCCGTCCGTGCCGCTGTTAACATGTCTGTCCGTCTCGTCTCAAGTTTATCATAATATATCAGTGTCTTCGGAGAAACAATATTTCCAGTGACTTTCCAGTGCACGCGAGCCTTCACAACATAACAGCGGGGTCACGGGGACAGACTGTGAGCAGGCAAAGGGAGCGGCGGCGGGGTCACGGGGACCGACCGAGGGCAGGCACGAGGGAGCGGCGGCGGGGTCACGGGTGCGACCAGCAGACGCCGCAAATCATAGTTCTAACGTTAATTGCGCGATGATAAATGTACAGTAGACTCAGCAAGCACCATAACAACTACTGGCAGTATGTATTTCTGCCTTAGCGCGTATTCTACATCGAGGTGTTAGGACACTTCAGCGACGCCGGCTACATAGCTACATAGATCTGTTTGACTCAAACAAATGATTTGCCAATACTACAGCATTCTGCAGCGTCAGGACAGAGCAGGCTGACCGGCAGCCGGGCGTTGTCCTGGCCGGCCATGTAGATGGTCCAGTAGCCCCAGCTGCTGGGCTGTTCGCTCATCCGCGCCAGGCCGGCCTGCTGGAGCGGCGCGATGAACTCGGACAGACCTGCGGCGTGGCGCGCCGCACGTTGGACTGGTGCAGAGAGGCAGCCAGAGCGCGACACCAGTGCTGCCACACTCCAAACATACGCGAGCGCAGTGCAGAGACGCCGAGACTACAGGGCAATAGGGACGCGGCCACAAAATCACAATAGAGACGCGGCCACAACATTACAACAGGGGCACTGGCACAACATCACAATAGAGACGCGGCCACAACATTACAACAGGGGCACTGGCACAACATCACAATAGAGACGCGGCCACAACATTACAACAGGGGCACTGGCACAACATCACAATAGAGATGCGGCCACAACATTACAACAGAGACACTGGCACATCATCACAATAGAGACGCGGCCACAAAATTACAACAGGGGCACTGGCACAACATCACAATAGAGACGCGGCCACAACATTACAACAGAGACACTGGCACATCATCACAATAGAGACGCGGCCACAACATTACAACAGGGGCACTGGCACATCATCACAATAGAGATGCGGCCAGAACATTACAACAGGGGCACTGGCACAACATCACAATAGAGACGCGGCCACAACATTACAACAGGGGCACTGGCACAACATCACAATAGAGATGCGGCCAGAACATTACAACAGGGGCACTGGCACATCATCACAATAGAGACGCGGCCACAACATTACAACAGAGACACTGGCACATCATCACAATAGAGACGCGGCCACAACATTACAACAGGGGCACTGGCACAACATCACAATAGAGACGCGGCCACAACATTACAACAGGGGCACTGGCACAACATCACAATAGAGACGCGGCCACAACATTACAACAGGGGCACTGGCACAACATCACAATAGAGATGCAGCCAGAACATTACAACAGGGGCACTGGCACATCATCACAATAGAGACGCGGCCACAACATTACAACAGGGGCACTGGCACAACATCACAATAGAGATGCGGCCAGAACATTACAACAGGGGCACTGGCACATCATCACAATAGAGACGCGGCCACAATATTACAACAGAGACACTGGCACATCATCACAATAGAGACGCGGCCACAACATTACAACAGAGACACTGGCACATCATCACAATAGAGACGCGGCCACAACATTACAACAGAGACACTGGCACAACATCACAATAGAGATGCGGCCACAACATTACAACAGAGACACTGGCACATCATCACAATAGAGACGCGGCCACAACATTACAACAGGGGCACTGGCACAACATCACAATAGAGACGCGGCCACAACATTACAACAGGGACACTGACACAACATCACAATAGAGACGCGGCCACAACATTACAACAGGGCACAACAGGGCAATGGCACAACATCACAATAGAGACGCGGCCACAACATTACAACAGGGGCACTGGCACAACATCACAATAGAGACGCGGCCACAACATTACAACAGGGGCACTGGCACAACATCACAAATAGAGACGCGGCCACAACATTACAACAGGGACACTGGCACAACATCACAATAGAGACGCGGCCACAACATTACAACAGGGACACTGGCACAACATCACAATAGAGACGCGGCCACAACATTACAACAGGGACACTGGCACAACATCACAATAGAGACGCGGCCACAACATTACAACAGGGGCACTGGCACAACATCACAATAGTGACGCGGCCACAACATTACAACAGAGACACTGGCACATCATCACAACAAGAGACACGGTCGCAATATAGCACGAGAGCTGCCACTCTTCACAGTAGCAAAGAAAGTCTGCGACAATGACAATAGAGATGAGGCGAGGCATGGACATGACACAAATCTGCCGCAACACACATTCACCATGTCGACAAGATACAGAGCATGCAACAAGATGACACGTGTCAGGGCGTCAATTTTCACTGAATCCAAATATGTTTGTGTCAGGGCAGCACTGACGCAAAATTCAAGATTTACAGAGAAAGAGAATGACGGTTGCGGGTCACAGAACGCGAAACATAAACGCTAAACCCACAATATGTCAGTCCCGATGAGCAGGATAGGCATTATAACGTTCCCGAATTAAAGAAGTTGCAGCCAGACCAGCAGGCATCATGAGAGCTGTAGACAGAGGCGGAGGGTGCCTGCAGTGCAGCTGACCGTTGGGTATTCCTCGGACTATATCGGAGGAGTAGCCGTCCTCGGGCAGCAGGAAGGGCAGCTGCAGCTGGCGGCTCTCCTGCAGCCGCACCGGCCGGCCGTCCTGCCGCGCCAGCTCGTCCGACGTGCTCTCCGCAATCTGGGACGCGGGCGGCGTCAATGCTGAGGCCAAGCTCCGCCATCGGTCGGCCACGCACGCCCCTCATCAACATGCTACCCGGTAACTTTGTGGGGAAAATGGCGTTAGTGTTGCGGGTGCTCTATCTTATCTGATGACATGGGGCGTAACACATCCTTCACTATTTGTCGGAGATGGGCTTGCGAGCCGAAGAACACAGTGCGGGGCGGCGTGAGTGCTATCTGTGGTGCGGAGGAGCTCCCGCAATCTGGAGCAAGGTCAGCACGGTGTCTGGACTGGTGCGAACACTGAAATGAACGTGGGAAAGGGCTGCACCCTCCCTGAGTGGCGCAGACCGGGAGGGTGCAGGCCGAATTTAGAGTATCGTACATGCTGTCAATCGACAGAAACTGCATCATTGCCCTTGATTGAAAAAGTCCAAGTTTAGGCAAAATCGGCTCACTTAAGTCATCAAGGGACGATTTAGGAGACGAAGTTTAGCGGTCCACAAATCACAGGGACGGCCGCGCCGCTCAAGTCACCCTCTCAACAGTTAGTGGCCAGTCAACCTACGTTGGGTAAATATTAAGCGCCGGAGCGTCTCAGGGGAATCGATCCCAAGCCTGGACATGCACTGCCACTGCATGTTACTGAGCAGCGGGCCGGAGCCCAACGCTCTACCAACTGAGATATCGGGGTGGCTCTTACTCTTAAACCTGATCTGAAAAAGGGAGAGCGACACACTACAACGAGAATGACCAATTCCATCTCAGCTTGTAAGGCTGTCCATAAAATCCCGGAGAACGCCACGGATTTACTCAGCATGCATGGCAGGGTAACATAGGGAGCGCTGATATATCTGTCCCCGCATATCAATGAAGATGCGGCGTGGCGTCTCACCACGTCCCTGGAGATGACACGATGGCCCCCGCCGCTCACCCTGACGATGTTATCGATCAGCTGCGGAGGGATGCTGGCCGGCTCGTCCTCGGCTGGCTGGTACTTCTCCAGCATCGCCCTCAGCTGCAGCGAGTTCAGCTTGTAGCAGGTGCTGGTGATGCCGGTCAAGTCGTCCACGTTGTTCTTGGGCGCCTGTTCAGAGATAGGAGCGTCAGACGTGGTCAAACACGACGGCTGCAGCAGCCAGCTGTGTACGCAGCGCTCACAACCACGCTGCTGCATAGGCTCCGCAGCCGCTGTCAAGCCATGCAACTAGAACTGAGTGCGTGGGGAGCGACAGAGGGCGGGTGCTGCAGCTGCTGTACCGTGAGAAGGTGAGCAGCCTGTACCACGCGGCCCAGGTGGCAGTCTGCGGCCAGCTCCAGGCCCTGCCGGTCCGCCCACAGCTCCGTCCGACCCAGACGCCGCTTCAGCCGCTCTCCCCACCGCCTGCCGAGCCGGCGTGTGGTTAACGCCGCACCACCGCCAGTCTGCGTTTTGAATCGATGAATGCTTCAGCTGCGACGGCTATATCACGCATATAAGTTATTTATAGGCGGGGCTGTTACTAAACAATTGTTTAATCAAACGGATTACAAGCCACGTGCTGAAAAAACGTGCAGCGACTGGCTCTATTAGCAGCTTGGTATGAAAGCAGCTACAACTCTGCCCAGCAAAAGTAGGCAGTGTTGCGTCGTCACTCGCAGCTGGCCCCCACCTGCTGCAGTAGTTGACTGGCCCGGGCATCACCAGCCGGTTGAACACGCCAAGGTTGATGTAGTGGAAGAGCTGGGAGAACAGCTGAATGGTGAGAGCGGCGTTGACCCGGCAGCGGCGCAGCAGCGCCATGGTGTTGGCCAGCGTGGCCAGTACCTGTCCGGTGGTGCCCTCCTGCTCCTCGCCGTCCTCACGGTCCTCCAGGAAGCCGCCCAGCCCGCCCGACAGCTCCACCTCCACCCTGTCCACAACGTACCAGAAGGCCGACTGCACGCTCTCCGCCAGAATCAGCTGCGCCTGCCGGCTGTAGGCGCTGATATGGCGGTCCTGCTTCAGGAAGTGCAGGTACTCGGAGGCGTTGGCCATCCAGAAGGCCAGGGCGCTGGCATCGCTGCGCCGCATCTGAAGGCGAGGGATCAGAAGTCAGCGTCGGGAACGATATGCCTTCCTACACCACGCTGGTAGATGATACTTCAAACATTCTGACCATTGCGCAAGAGAGCATTGTCTGCCCAAATCCGTATATCTGTCTGTCTGCTCAAATCTGTCTGTCTGTGTGTCTGTCTGCCCAAATCTGTCTGTCTGTCTGTCTGCCCAAATCTGTATATCTGTCTGTCTGCCCAAATCTGTCTGTCTGTCTGTCTGCCCAAATCTGTCTGTCTGTGTGTCTGCCCAAATCTGTCTGTCTGTCTGTCTGCTCTGCCCAAATCTGTATATCTGTCTGTCTGTCCAAATCTGTCTGTCTGTGTGTCTGTCTGCCCAAATCTGTATATCTGTCTGTCTGCCCAAATCTGTCTGTCTGTCTGCCCAAATCAGTCTGTCTGTCTGCCCAAATCTGTCTGTCTGTCTGTCTGCCCAAATCTGTCTGTCTGTCTGCCCAAATCTGTATATCTGTCTGTCTGCCCAAATCTGTCTGTCTGTCTGCCCAAATCTGTATATCTGTCTGTCTGCCCAAATCTGTCTGTCTGTGTGTCTGCCCAAATCTGTCTGTCTGTCTGTCTGCCCAAATCTGTCTGTCTGTCTGTCTGCCCAAATCTGTCTGTCTGTCTGTCTGCCCAAATCTGTCTGTCTGTCTGCCCAAATCTGTATATCTGTCTGTCTGCCCAAATCTGTCTGTCTGTGTGTCTGTCTGCCCAAATCTGTCTGTCTGTCTGTGTGTCTGTCTGCCCAAATCTGTCTGTGTGTGTGTGTGTGTGTGTGTGTGTGTGTGTGTGTGTGTGTGTGTGTGTGTGTGTGTGTGTGTGTGTGTGTGTGTGTGTGTGTGTGTGTGTGTGTGTGTGTGTGCGTGCGTGCGTGCGTGCGTGCGTGCGTGCGTGCGTGCGTGCGTGCGTGCGTGCGTGCGTGTGTGTGTGTGTGTGTGTGTGTGTGTGTGTGTGTGTGTGTGTGTGTGTGTGTGTGTGTGTGTGTGTGTGTGTGTGTGTGTGTGTGTGTGTGTGTGTGTGTGTGTGTGTGTGTGTGTGTGTGTGTGTGTGTGTGTGTGTGTGTGTGTGTGTGTGTGTGTGTGTGTGTGTGTGTTAGGGTTTTTAGCTGCCATGGCTATATAGCGCGCCTAACTTTTCAATTTAATCAGACCTTAAAGCACTTGACTTGGGGCGTAACTTATGTCGTTAGTAGTAATGAAGAGCTGTCATCTCTACACAAGGACTTAAAAAGATGTGCTTGGCCTACTACAAAATACTCAGTTGCGTTGTTTGTCGCATTCGCCCGGGGCCATATATTACGTCAAATCCTATCTCAGTCAGATATAGTAAAACCTTCGGGAACTCTACAGTCGACTCTTCACCTAAAACATTGGTGAGAGGCGTCGCAGGGAGGAATCGAGCGTGCAATGCTCTAAGCTCGCCACATCATGCGTCAGATAGTACGTGTTCGACGGTAAGCCTGCTTGTATAACGGGGGCAGCGGTTTGGTTCAGAACCAGAAAGATAGTGGCTGCGGGTCGTATAAGTATGGCCTATTCGTAGGCGAGTGAGGCAGACCTCCTCTCTCCTGCTTCGCCTGCTGCTCGATTCCCACAAGCCGATACTCGGTCGCAGACGCTTTAGCGCACAGTCCGGCTCGGCGCTCCACCGCGCTGGCACTCAGCAAACAGCGTGGCATTAATCAACGGTTTCACGCCACTCGCTATAACTTTGAGCCGCAAGGCGGGGGGGGTCTCCCGACGCCACCCGTGCAGTCAGATCAGCTCGTTCGTTGTCTGCGCTTTGGATTGTCTTGGTGGTCTGGGTGGGGGAGGATGGAGAGGATTTATTGGCGGTGTGTCTTCTCCTAGGCTAGATGGCGTGGCTGGTGTTGTTATGGGGCGGGCAGCTTAGTCTGAAGTCGGGGTCTCACTGGAGTCTGTTTCCTTCTCAGCAGTAGCAAAGTTCATAGTTTCCAGCCGAGTGAGGGCTACTCGCGCCCGCGTAGTGCTGGCAAGCAGTGATTCCTCGTTCCTAACTAAGGTGACAGGATTAGGATCACATACTGCAGTTGGCGAAGAGGATTGTGGAGAATCCTCCCTTCCTCTTTTCCCATGGGATTCAGAGGTTCAGAGGGTTCAGGCGCTGTCACTTCTCTGCAGGGGTTGGCACCACCTAACCCAATGCCGAGCTCGAGGGGGGTAACATTTGTCGCAACATGGCAGAGCGGGGCGGAGACCTTTGTCGCCATATGGCAATCCTTGTGAGCCGTCTGGGTTGATTTGTTGGCGCTTGATGGCTCAGTTGATGTGACAGTAGCCGCCGCTTGAGCGTGAAAGTGCATTAAACCAGCAATCAAAGATAGGAAGTCGCGCATTGGCAGCCGCATGAATTCTGCAACACGGCTGTCCGGGTTACGGGGTGCTTGGAACGGTGTTGGTGTTCGGGGTGTCGGCTCTTGGCTGAGCCCGGTGAGGAGTGCGCTACGATAGGCCAGACGTGGGCCACCGGTTTTGCTAGTTTGTGACTGTGTTGTGGCTTGGTTCGCTTTCTCCTTCGTGCTCTGCTTCAGGGACTCCTTGGCCTCTGTCAGCCGAGGAAAGCCGCGATTCCAGGCCTCGTGTCCCCTCCCCCACACCCTACAATTTGGGCTTGGTAGCAATACATGCCGTGGATTGGTGGCCTGTCCCGGCACATCTGCCACATCGCCCCTTGCCTCTGCATGTGGAAGCCATGTGCCCGAAACTCTGGCACTTGTAACAGCGGATTGGACTGGGGACAAACTGCCGAACACGAAACGACTGCCACCCTACGTGTACTCTGTCGGGTAGTGCTGTGTTAGAAAATGTGAGCGGGAACGTACCAGTATCATTTTTCTTTACTTCTCCCTTTCCTGCCGCCTTTTTACTGCAACAACTCCTTGATCTCTAAGACCGTCCAGGATCCCGCTCTCCGGCGTCTCGCAGAGATCCCGACAGCTGGTGACACCTTTGCTTCCCGCTCTCCGGCGTCTCGCAGAGATCCCGACAGCTGGTGACACCTTTGCTTCCCGCTCTCCGGCGTCTCGCAGAGATCCCGACAGCTGGTGACACCTTTGCTTCCCGCTCTCCGGCGTCTCGCAGAGATCCCGACAGCTGGTGACACCTTTGCTTTGGTTTTTGCTGGTGTGGGTGTGACGGTCACCGGAACTGATATCGTTCGGTTAGCAAGTTTGACTGAGATCGACTGTATTTTCAAGAGTTTTGTCGCAGTTTCGAGGTCAGATAGGTGTATTTCTACGTTGTCGTTCGGGTGGCGGAGGACGCGAGCAGGGTTGAACCCATTCAGCGAGTGGTGGAGCTGGAACGGGTTCACTTTAACCGTTCTGTCCTGTATTCTCATGACGAGGATACGCGGTACGCGGTCGCGAGATTGAGTGGCACCGTCGCTGGTTGTAGCAGGAGGTTCCGGCATAACGAGCGTGTTCCGGCTATCTGCCGAAGTATACTCTGAGTTTGTGGACTGCTCTGGTATGGTTCGCGCGACGGGGAGTGCATCGTCCGTGAGATCCAATGCATGGGCCGAAACAGGTGAGCTAGAGATGGTCTGGTTCTTTGCGGGGTCGGAGTCCGTGAGGTCTGTTCGGAGAACGTTTGAGAGGTATAAGCCGCCCTGAGTTAAGTATCTACCTTTGGCCCCCGGATTGCCAGCTGTCAATAGCTGGGCCCGAGGGCTGGTACAGTGCCTACGGGGGCAGGTACGCCCGTCTCAGAGGGGCGAGCGACACTCACGCCCTCCGTTCAGAACGCACCCATCCCCGGGAGGGAGTTTTAGGGCACTGCAGCTGCAGAGGCTATTTGTGACGCACCCATCCCCTTGACGCCATCAGCCCCGAGGGCCGGCAGGGCCATGAATCAGTACGAAGTAAAACGCGACGCCCATCACGCAGCGGAGACTGCGGCCCGCCAGGCGTGCGCAACAGGCCGGAATCTCGCAAATCGACGGTTTCAAAAGCCCGGCCCGCGTCGCGCCCGGGAAGGACTGCCGCAGCCCCCGCTGCGAAGGGCGCCGCGCCATATGCCCAAAACATGAACCCCCTGCCCAACTGGACCGAGCGACAGTGCCCGTAGACCCTGCCGCGTCGCTAGGGCGTCCGCGGCAGCCTACGGACGGCTTACCCCCGGTTGGATCGAGATATCTGGGCCAAAGGGGGCGTGTTGGAGCCCTCGGGACTGACCCACCCGAGGGGACCTCAACCCCCAGGATTCCGTGAACCTCCTCGCCGGGGCTCGAGATAGGCCTCGAGTGGGCGCCTTACATTCATAAAATGCCGAAGAAGGCAAATAACTGTGGGGGCGACAACTTAAGCATAAAAAAGACAGGAACTAAAAATAAACAACAAAATAAGAAAACAAAAACAAATAGGAGCTACTTACTGGGCGGTGCAGGACAGACCTGACCCAATCCAATACGGTTACCGACCAGGTAACAAAGGGCCCGTAAGGCAGCCATCAGCATCGCCGCGGACCCATCACCAGAGCCGCCGGCAACAGACGCCGACTCTAACCGACCGAGGTCGGAAGAGGCGGCGGCCGGACCTGGCCGGAAATGATGTGTCCGCGGCGATGAGACGACGTGCCCTCCAGGGCTGACTGGGGACCCGGGCGCGTCACTCCCCGTTGCTCCAATCTTTACTTGCCGGACGAATCCGGCAGGTGAAGGTCGGTCCCCTGAGGGGTCTACCTAAATCGGGAAGATAGGTGGGGAGCGTACGTAGGACGTAATGCAGGCGGCTTCTCATGACTTACCATGATCTACACAAACAGTTTACGCATTTCGCTGTTTTAAGAGCATTCACACATTTGAAATAAGCACGGCAAGGCAAAGGTTTTATTGAAAGAATTGAAGGATATCAAGATTTTCTCTCCATTTGAGCATCCAAAGACAAGGCACCGCCGATTCTAGTCACAGACCCTATGTTTTGCATGTTGTATAGCCTATGACTAGAAGTAGGGCAGCCGCCGGCAGGCGACACCTGGTGGGGACTGCCGGCGGCTGAGCGTGCTGCTCACCTGGATACTGTCTGCGATGAGAGAGGCCACCTTGGCCAGCAGGCTGGTCAGTCGCACGGCACGCTCGTTGGGGGACAGGTCGCTGCGGTAGTGGGTGCTCGCACGGAACCTGGCGCAACGCACCGGCCCACATCAGGCCACACTGGGGCTTTAGGGCGCTCCGGCGACTGACACCATTTTGCGCCTGAACCACAGTACTTAAATCGCATAATTCTAGATCACAGCTAATTTATGAAACAGCAAATGCACATCAGAGGTCTACAATAATATGACAGAATAGTACGATCAATTATCAGAGAAGATAACTTCCATATCCCAGGAAGACAATCCTATTGATTAGCCCCAGCGTGAAACAGCAGCGGGCGGATACGACGGGCGGTACCTGGCGGCCATGTACAGGGTGTAGGTGGGCGCCAGTTTGAACTGCAGGTTGGCAGGCTCCAGCCGGGTGATGACGGCGCGCAGGAAGGCGTCCTCGGTCTCCTCGCGGAACTCCAGCACCGCCGGCAGGATTGGGTCGCTGCCGCGCCGGAAACTGGCGTAGTTGCCGGCCCTGCCAGCGCAATCGTACCCACGCCCCTGGTCAGGGTGCTGTACAGGAACAACGCCCCTGGTCAAGGTGCTGTACAGGAACAACAGCCCTGGTCAGGGTGTTGCACAGGAACAACGCCCCTGGTCAGGGTGTTGCACAGGAACAACGGCCCCTGGTCAGGGTGTTGCACAGGAACAACGGCCCCTGGTCAGGGTGTTGCACAGGAACAACGCCCCTGGTCAGGGTGTTGCACAGGAACAACGGCCCCTGGTCAGGGTGTTGCACAGGAACAACGGCCCCTGGTCAGGGTGTTGCACAGGAACAACGCCCCTGGTCAGGGTGTTGCACAGGATCAACGGTCCTGGTCAGGGTTTGTACAGGAACAACTGTTGTACAGGAACAACGGCCCTGCTCAGTGCTGCACAGGAACAACGGCCCTGCTCAGGGTGCTGCACAGGAACAACGTCCCTGGTCAGGGTGTTGTACAGGAACAACGCCCCTGGTCAGGGTGTTGTACAGGACAACGGCCCCTGGTCAGGGTGCTGTACAGGAACAACGCCCCTGGTCAAGGTGCTGTACAGGAACAACAGCCCTGGTCAGGGTGTTGCACAGGAACAACGGCCCCTGGTCAGGGTGTTGCACAGGAACAACGGCCCCTGGTCAGGGTGTTGCACAGGATCAACGGTCCTGGTCAGGGTGTTGTACAGGAACAACTGTTGTACAGGAACAACGGCCCTGGTCAGGGTGCTGTACAGGATCAACGTCCCTGGTCAGGGTGTTGTACAGGAACAACGCCCCTGGTCAGGGTGTTGTACAGGGACAACGGCCCCTGGTCAGGGTGTTGTACAGGAACAACGGCCCCTGGTCAGGGTGTTGTACAGGAACAACGGCCCCTGGTCAGGGTGTTGTACAGGAACAACGGCCCCTGGTCAGGGTGTTGTACAGGAAAAACGACCCTGGTCAGGGTGTTGTACAGGAACAACAGCCCTGGTCAGGGTGTTGTACAGGAACAACGGCCCTGGTCAGGGTGTTGTACAGGATCAACGGCCCTGGTCAGGGTGTTGTACAGGAACAACGGCCCTGGTCAGGGTGTTGTGCAGGAACAACGGCCCTGGTCAGGATGTTGTACAGGAACAACGGCCCTGGTCAGGGTGCTGCACAGGACCAACGTCATCGGCTGCGGTGTTACAGATGACCAGGAATTTGGTAACGGAAGGAATTTGGACACGGAGGTAACGGAGATCTCGGACAAGTTTGTGATTCGAGCTCACACTCGGAGGAGGGCCGGTGTCCAGCCACAGATCATGAACTTGGCATGTCATCCTTTGTAATGATCATGCATCGAACACTATCGTATTCGGTGCGGGGGATTGCGCCACTGGCAACAATGCACAACTGGTAAGGCGGCTGGGGGCACCCTGCCGCTGCCGACTAGCCAGACATGGGTGTGTGGCGGCGGCGGTGACCAGTGGCAGCAGGGCTGCTTCACCTGGCGTCCGAGCGGGTGCTGAGGGCGTCGTCGGCGCCGTCCCGCTGCCGGTGGCTGGCCGTTGACCGGGTCTCCACGTTGCCCGTCACGTCGAACGTCGTCTCCATACTGTCGCGGCGCGCACCCATTCCGCCGGCGCTGCCGCAGCGCTACAGAGTCAGCACAATGCTGGGCCCACTCTGTCCGCGCTTCCACTCCCAGCTCTAAATCTACTAAAACACAATGCCAGGCAGCAATGTACCAGCTTTAGCCGGCAATTCAGCCAGAGTGCAGCTCGGGTATATATAGGCACGAAGTCGAGCACTGGTCTCTTTGCAGGCCCCTGTAGGAGCGGCTCACCCTTCCAGCTGGGAGACGTCCGACCTGCTGGGCTGGCGCACCCTCAGCTTGTCGTCGTGCGCCGGGTCCAGGAAGCGGAACTTGTACACGCGCCCGAACTGCACCACGCACCCGTGCTGCAAAAGGCCGGAGGCCAACCGACGTCAGCCATGTCCAACACCGCTCACCCACGCACCCATCCACCTCCACACATCACTGAAGGCTAGAGCCAATGAGAACAATGTCTTTGGGTGAGGGGAGCTTGGTCAGCAGCAGTGGCAGACCAGCGTGCCCGGCACAGACCGCACCTGCAGAATGGTGGTCTCGTACACCCGCTGTCCGTTGACGTAGGTCTCCGCCTCGCGGCCACACGGCGTCACCGTGACGATGCCCTCGGTGTGGGCGATGACGCAGTGGCGCGGGTGCATGTTGTGGCCGGCCAACTGAAGGCACTGGCCGCCCGCCTGCGGCGACCGCTCGCTGCCTACCTCCGTCACGTTCAGCCGCAGACTGTACCGCCTGCCGCAGAGCAGAGGCACGGTCAGCTGACTGCGACACCTGTCACAGAACAGAGGCACGGCCAGCTGACTGAGACACTTGTCACAGAACAGAGGACGTTAGCCACAGAACAGAGAAAGGGTCAGCTGACTGCGACACCTGTCACAGAACAGAGGCACGGTCAGTTGACTGAGACACCTGTCATAGAACAGAGACACGGTCAGCTGACTGCCACGCGTCACAACAGAGGACGTTAGCCACAGAATAGACACGGTCAGCTGACTAAGACACCTGTCACAGAACAGAGGACGTTAGCCACAGAATAGACACGGTCAGCTGACTACGACACCTGTCACAGAACAGAGGAACGGTCAGCTGACTGCGACACTTGTCACAGAACAGAGAGCGTCAGCCACAGAACAGAGGGACGGTCAGCTGACTGCAACACCTGTCACAGAACAGCGGGCGTTAGCCACAGAACAGAGGCCCGGTCAGCTGACTGCAACACCTGTCACAGAACAGCGGGCGTTAGCCCCAGAACAGAGGCCCGGTCAGCTGACTGCAACACCTGTCACAGAACAGAGGGCGTTAGCGACAGAACAGAGGCCCGGTCAGCTGACTGCAACACCTGCACAGAACAGAGGGCGCTAGCCACAGAACAGAGGCACGGTCAGCTGACTTTAACGCATGCCACAGAACAGTCTGCACTTACACTCTGTCTACCCCCCCCCTCGCCTCACACACGCCAGTATCACCCCGCATGGAACGGAAGCCGTCAGTCACAACAGAGGCCAGTATCCACAGAACAGGCACCACCAGCAGACTGGCAAGCTAACTTCTCCAGCGGTTCCGCCATCGCTCGCCACCGTTCCAGAACTCTCTTGGTTAAGGTCTGACGTTGCGGGTCACGCGACCTCACCTGGGAGCGGTGTGGCGGGTCACGCGACCTCACCTGGGAGCGGTGAGGCGGACCACATGACCTCTCCTGGGAACGGTGTGGCGGGTCACGCGACCTCACCTGGGAGCGGAGTGGCGAGCCACGCGACCTCACCTGGGAGCGGAGTGGCGAGCCACGCGACCTCACCTGGGAGCGAAGTGGCGAGCCACGCGGCCTCACCTGGGAGCGTAGGGCTGCCCATTTTACTGGCACCCCACAGGTTTGCAAAATAGTCCACCAGATTCCCATTATTTGGTCAAAATGCTACTCAGAACTGGTTTTGGTTTCCTCCAGACTAAAAAACTGACCATGCGCAGCGGGGATGAACATAGCCCCTATATCGCACCAATACACGGTGATGCAGGAGGCCATAAGAAAACGGGTTGGAGCCTCTAGCTCAAAAACTATTTACGATGGAACGATAATTTTTACTTCAAATGAAGGCTTTCTATTGGGTGGTTCAAGCAAGCACGCGCAATGATGGTTTTCGATATTGGGCTTTCGACCAATGACCATTTAGTGATGTCAATAAAATATCAATTGTATACTGGTGATAACCACTTTTAATTAAGAACTTATGACGATAGAATGATGAATTTTACTTCAATTGAAGGCTGGTGGTCAAATGGTTTGGATACAAACACAAAATATCAGATTCAGATTCCAGATTTTGACAAATTATAATGAAGTGATGCCATAAAAATATCACTACACGTTGGTAATGCCATATGCGGATCCAGGGGCAGGCAAAGAGGGGCAGGTGCCCTCCCCAACCGACCCTCAGCGCCCCTAAAATGGTCACGGCGCTCCAGTAAAGGGTCGATGGCGCCCCCTTGAAATATGTCGCTTCCAAACCCCCCATGCGAAAATCAGCGCCCCGCGCTAGGATTTCGCGTCCATCTGATAAGATTTTCCGGCCAAAAGTGATGCCCCCTTAGTCTGGATGGCAGCCCCCACCCCTGCGAGGTGCCCCCTCCCCACCCCCTATCGGCGATACTGGATCCGCCTAGGAGTAATGGTCTTTTTAATCAAGGGCTTATAATGATAGAATATCACTCTTTTAATTAACTAGAAGGCTTTTCGTTGAATGGTACAAACAAACACAAAACATACCTGTGGTTTGAATTCAGGTTTCCGTCAAACCACGCTTTGGTCACGCATGAAAACACCACAATTTTTCTTTGCTGACGCTCATTTTCAGTTCCACCTCAGAGACTATTGAGGGTATTTGATAGCTCTGATGCTCAGTACAATAGATTCAAATGACTACAAAGCCGGCAAATCTGACCAAAAGCAACAAGCTGAGTAAAACTTGCGATTTATACGCAAACGTGTTTGATTTGGAGCATATCGACAGCTGCAGCCAATGCCATGTTGCGTGCTATTACGTACACACATAAGTAAAATCTCCAGTTTTTATCCTTTATAGTATTTAAACGGCGACAGCATCAGGTTGGCATGCAAAGACTCAAAACAAATTCGCGATTTTAGTCCTCCGCTAATTATAAATAGGACTAAAACCGTCAGAACTTGTTTTCGGTCGCCGGATGCCAACCTGATAATTCCATTACTAAGAATATAGAGGACACTCCCTCAATTATAAGCTACAATTTTCCAACTGATCTTGATAGTAAATTTTTTGCTGGTTTACGAAAACGTGCTTTGTGTGGGATTTTATTTTCAAAACACACCGTCATTGAAATGGTCTCACAATGTTGTTGGGACCAGCTAAAGCCGTATTTCTGTGACCATAAGGTCACAGAAATCTGAACGGTAACAATGAAATGATGGCTAGGTGTTAGTATTTGCGATTCTTGTTTGGAATCATGCCATTGTTTTTTTAGTAAGATTGCGGTACGTAATGACATGGAAGAGTTGTCATGTTTTCAGCAGCCGTGCAATGGACGTGGCACGGTAAATGAATGAAGTAAGCAAGGTTTCCCGTGTTCCAATAATATATCCATTTGATATCATTTCTAAAAAGTCACTTTTAAGGGTTTCATTCTGTTGTTTAGGCCCGCTGCATCACTATGCAATACTCCAAACTAGACCATGAAATCTATAAACTATCAAATATGCTTAGCAAAAAGATTATCGATTTTATAGCCACACCCATTTATTGCCCTTCATAGAGTACGAATGAAGCTTCACGTGTAACACAGTACCAAGTCGCAGTCAATCGCAAAAAGCATTGATGATTCTCCCTTCACAGCACCTCTAAGCCGCCGATGCCACCGGCACCGCCGGTCTAGATTTTGAGTTTAGATCTCAAGTGTTTAATACGGTGCAAACCTTTGAACTTCAACTACCAGTAGTTTTTGTTGTTCAGTGTCTTTTTGGTGAAGTTGGGGTGTACATACTTTCTGGAACTTCTCCACGCCGTGGTGTTTTTTTTTATTAGCTGGTCTTCCCGAGTAAGAATCTTGATGCACTTTGCGATGGTGCCGCAGCACCTCGAGGTCAGTTCCTGACCAGCCGCCGCCGCGGACGGACGCTCACCCGAGTGCTCGCCCAGCTAACCCACAAGTGCTTGCCAGTCTTGAAGTGTGGAAGTGTGGAAGCTGTTAAAGTGAAGTGGTAAACAGCCAGCGCGGGAGTCAGCGGCAATGGAACAGAAACAGGTAATGTCCGAGCAGGACTTGAAACTCAACGAACTTGAGCAGTACAGTATGAAAAACTGTATCATCGTCAGTGGGGTCCCTGAGACACCCGATGAAAATGTACTAGGCCTAATTATGGAAATAGGCAGGCTCATAGGAGTAATAATTCACGAGACCGATATCGACAACGCCCACCGAATAGGCAAAATAAGGGAAAACAAGGCTCGCCCAGTCATCGTGAAATTCGTGCGGCACATCAAACGGGCCCAGTTCTATCAAGAACGGAAGTCGGTCAGAGAGGCCAAAGTAGACCAAGAGTCGTGTTTTGGCCCCAACATGCTCTCACGCATCTTCATGGCAGATTGCCTAACGCGCCACAACAGCGCAATCATGTTCGTAGCCCGCCAGCTCAGAAGAGAGGGCGTGCTTGCTCGAGCGTGGACCGACGCCGGTGCTATGAAGGTCCGCTTAAGCAATGATGGACCAACCAAGAAAATACGCGGCATCAGGGATCTCCACAAAATCGTTGGCGACAGCCCATCCCTCGGATTGACAGATTACGGGATCTCCAAAATGCAAGCTGCGGAAGAAGCGCCAGCACCGCCGGAGGCGTCCGGCTCTACCGCCGCGGACTCACAAGGTCACCGAGGCGCAGGACCGGAACGGGCGGCGACAGGGGCGACCAGTGGAGCGGGCCGTCGTGGATCCAGCGCCGGCTCACCGGCCGCCACGCGTTCACGCGCTGGCGGCGCCTCTGGGACCAGCGGCGGTCACGCCACGCCCCAAGCGAGAGCTGCACCGTGGCAGTCCGCGGCTGGAGGTGCCGGACGCAGCAGCGCTGGTGCCAGTGGGGGCAGAGGTAAACGGCGCCACCATGGGAAGTAAGAGAAGCACTGACAGATGGTAAGACTGACGCTTGATTCGACGCTTCCCAGATATTTATACAAAACCCCGCTGAGCCTGGTTTGAACTGATCAAGAGATTTGAAACGTATTGTGGACGCAGATTGTTCTCATTGACAAATTTAAGTCAATCTAGATCGCAGTTATGGTGTTTATTGGTAAAGTGTCAACTTATTTTTGTTTGTTTTTCCGCCTGCATTTTGTCGTGGATTTCGGCTTGCATTACACTCAACAATTCCACACTCTGTTGCAAGTAGTTATTTTTAATTTGGTATTGAGGTTAAATAATCGTGTTTAGATGCATACTATACTATAGACACCTATACCCACTTCTCATCGTTGAACAAGTGCTAACGAGTGTCCAGCAAGTTATATTTTCAAGATGATTTGATAGGCCATGCCAAGTCTTTAGAGCATTCTGCTTCCTTTTTGTTGGAAAAGTCCGGTATTTGAATTTGGTGGATGACAACCGATTCAAATCGAGCACTCTTGTGTCGAGCTCTAGTAATTCCTGTTTTTGTTGTGTCGAGCTCTAGTAATTCCTGTTTTTGTTTTTCGTTCACTTTCTAAAATGAATCTAGAATCCTTACACTGGGTCATAACGCGAAGAGTTGCCAGTGTGTTTTTTTTATGAAACTACATGCCACATACGAACACATGCTTGTATTTTGCATTTAGACTGCCAGCCGGTCCCCCAGAAATTTACCTTGTGTGTTATTTGTCTGTGATGACTGTGTAAATTGAACCGATAATGTGATGGTGACCAATTGTTTGTCTGCCTACCAGATGCAAATGAACAGTGCCTGCTCATGAATGCTCAGCCGCTGACCCCCGCCTGGGGGCGACCCGATTCGCGGCCACTCAAACCAGTCAACTGCTGCCGCTGCCGCGCCGCCGCTTCTGCCGGGCCCGGGTGCTACGAATCCTGCCTTCATGGAAACTGAGCATGATTTGAAAATATCTAGCATTAATATTAATAGTATCACAGCCGAAAATAGAAGGGACGAGCTAGAAACATTTGTGAGTCAAAACAACATAGAGGTATTTGGCCTTGTAGAAACTAAACTAGATGATTCTATCGACAGTTGTATGTATAACTTAAGTAACTTTCATAGCCCCCTTGCACGTCATAGAAATAGAAAAGGAGGAGGAGTCTTACTGTATTGTCATTCAACACTTGTCATTGTTAGACTTCCAGATTTAGAATTAGGTAACATTGAGTGGGTATGGGCGAAAATTAAACTGAAAGATATGCTCTTAATAGTATGTTGCACGTACATTCCTCCAAACTCAGACGCTCAAGCCCAAGAGCTATTTCTTGAATACTTAGCGGAAAGTGTAAATCAAGCAAAAGGATACAACCCAACATGCATAATAGTAATGGGGGATCTAAATGCTGGTAACATGTATTTAAAAAACAAAAATGTACCCCATTCTCCACTGACACATTTTGAACGGAAATTAGAGGCAACAGCTGACTCTCTAGGACTATCTCAAGTAATTGAAGAGCCCACCAGAGTACAGGGAGAAACTCAAAATTTACGCGATTTGTGTTATGTTGACAACAAGCAAATAATATCCAATGGTGGTGTCCTGTCATCTTTTTCTGCGCTTGATCATTTACCGGTCTATGTTTCAATTAAACAGAGAATTGCTGCCCCGCAGATACAGTATAAAACAATGTGGGATTATAGTAAGCTTGATGCACAACGACTGACCAACATTCTCACGACGACAGACTGGCAGGACATACTAGACAAAGACATGAACACTGCAGTGAACTTGTTCACAAACACCCTAAAAAACGCGGCAGCAGAAACAATTCCCTTAAAAACTATTACTTTCAAATCAAAAGACAAACCATGGATGACTAAGTCCCTTAAATCTGCGATGAGAAAACGAGACCGACTATTTAAACAAGCAAAAACTATGCAGGCCCAGCATAAAGATCAAAATCATCCAGAGACAAAAATTGCCTGGCAAAGGTGGCGGTCGCAGAGAAACAAGGTCACAAACGACACACGCCAAATTAAAAACCACTATATCCTTTTGAAAACAAACCAACTCATTCAGTATAAAAGCAACCCTCACAAGTATCATTCTATCTTGCGAGAACTGACTGGCCGTAAAATTAAAAGTGAAATCCCCCTTTAGTGAGAGAAGATGGAACATTGATCAACGACGATGACCAGAAGGCCAACATGTTAAACAATTATTTTGCTTCCCAATCAACACTAGACATAGAAGAGCCCGAGACAATTATTACTGAGCCACCAGACTCCCCTGTCCCAGAAATTGCTCCCCTGGTGGTCACCGAACGCGAAGTACTACATGAATTAAATAAGTTACAGCCCCATAAATCAACCGGTCCCGACGAGATCCCAACTAAACTATTAAAACTTACCGCAATCCTCATAGCTGACCCACTTACGAAGCTTTTCAACAAATCTCTTCAACTCGGTATTTTCCCGTCAGCATGGAAACTCGCCAATGTAAAACCTATTTTCAAAAATAAGGGGTCCCCATCCGACATTTCTTGCTATAGACCGATCAGCCTTCTATGCTGCCTATCTAAAGTTTTTGAAAAAGTTGTCTTCCGAAAAATATACAAACACTTGTCAGAAAATAGCCTCCTTACTGACAGACAAAGTGGATACCGTCCAGGACACAGTACGCACATGCAAGTATTTTATTTGACACACAAACTAAACGAGTCATTAGATGAGGGACGAGACTTCACTGCAGTGTACCTTGACATCTCGCGCTACTTCGACAAAATTTGGCACAGAGGACTTTTAGAAAAATGCAAACGTGAATTCGGACTGACTGCGGCTTTAGACTGGCTCACATCTTATCTCACGGACAGAAGACAACGTGTTAGCTTGCAAAATTCCACTTCGTCTACACTCTCACTAAATGCAGGCTGTCCTCAGGGATCTGTTCTTGGCCCCCTCCTCGCCCTCCTCTACTTAAACTCCCTGACAAAACAAACGACCCACGACATACTTTGCTTCGCCGACGACACATCCTTGTATGCGGCTCATTCTACCGAAACATTCATCGCCACCCAAACCACACTTCAGGCAGACCTAGACAAAATATATAGTTACGGAAATAAATGGTTTATTACTTTTAATGCACTAAAGACAGTTCAGCAAACATTTTCTTTAAAAAACAAACCACAAGTCCCAAAACTCACCTTTGGTGGTGAACCAGTACCAGTGGTGGAAAAACACAAACACCTAGGAATTACTCTTTCTCATGATTTAAAATTCAAAGAACACATAAATCAAATTATCAAAAAAGTAAATATAACATTAAGCCCAGTCTACCCTCTGGCAAAGTTTCTCCCAAGAACAATCTTAAATCAAATCTATACGACTTATGTAAGGCCCCACTTTGACTACTGCGACATTATTTATGACGGACACATCACAGCAAACGACAAACTTAGACTCGAACGACTACAGAATAGAGCCGCCAGACTAGTGACAGGGACTCTCCTACGAACACCAACGGATAAATTGACAAAAGACCTTGGATGGAGCTCACTTGAAACACGAAGGAAAATCAACAAAATTGCATTTTTTCATAATCTTCTAAATAGCCCCTCCGTACCTCAATTTATACGCAACGTCGTTCCCGAAACAAGAGAAAATCATATGCCCAGAGCCTTAAGACATCCAGAAAGAATAAGAGTACCGCGGCACAGAACACTCGGCTTTAAAAAATCCTTTCTTCCGAACGCTATCGAACAATGGAACCTATTACCCCAAAATATACGAGATATTGCCTCTAAGAAGAAATTCAAAAACAAAATCAGACATATTTTAGGAACACCTCCTCCTCCTCTCTATTACTCTCTGGGCCAAAAGAAAGAAAACTATATTTTGACTAGATTGAGGGTAGGAATGAGCAAATTAAACGCACATCAGTTTCAAATACAAGCAACCGATACTCCCCACTGCGCTTGCGGCCATACAAAAGAGGATACACCCCACTACTTGCTTAACTGTCAACTATTTAACCACGCGAGAATGGCTATGTTTCAAGAAATAGATTCTGTAACCGGTATGAACATGAGCAACATAGATAAACAATCAAAACTAAACATCATTCTTCATGGTTCTTTATTAAATAAGTCAAACTCTAGCAAAGTAACCCCAATCATATTCAAATATATTCATAAAACAAAACGCTTCGATTAACTGCTTCTGACCAGCCCGGGCCGGGCAGAGGTGGCGCTGCGTGGTCGGCACTCGGCGGCTTATGTACTTTGAGTGGCGGCACTGGGTGGTTCCCTCCGTGGTGGTGCGGCATGTCAGGAACCAAACCGTGCGAGCGGCGCCTTGTTTAAGCATTCGTGCTTTTGCGCCAATCGCGTACCATGTCTTATGTGTTTAAGTGTCAAATATGAAAATACACGTCTGTCTGTCTGTCTGTCTCTCGGTCAGGTCGTCGGCCACTCTGACATTCCGCACAAACTCCTCCGTTCCCTTGTACTGCTGGTCCTCGCCCCACAGTTTGGAATCCATCACCAGCCACGTGTGATCGATTTTGAAGATGGAGAAGAGCATGAATGAGTTGGAGCCGCACAGGTCGGCCAGTTCGGTCTTGGAGGTGAGCTTCTCGAGGGAGCACTGCACAGGGCGTTGTGTGCGAGACTGCTGGCTGGCTCGGCGGTGTACCAGCCGTGCCTGCCCAACACTTGCCCTGAGCACTACTCCTTCAAGAAGCCCAGCTTCAAAGAGCTCACCTCCAAGACCGAACTGGCCGACCTGTGCGATCGTAAATCCTTTATGCTTTTCGCCATCCTGGGAGTCGACCTCAAGTAACTGGTGAGGGATTCCAAGCTGTGGGGCAGGGACCACCAGTACAAAGATACTGAGGAGTTTGTGCGGAATGCCAAAGTGACCAGCGACCTGACTGAGAGGTGCTGCTGCACCATCACAGAGTACAGCAAGATTCTTACCTGGAAAGACAGGCTCAGAAGAATAAAACTGCTGCAGGTTATGGAGATGTTCTGGAAGGTATATGCCAACTTCACCAAGAAGACACTGACAAACAAAAACTACTGGTAGTTGAACTTTGAAGGCTTGCACCGTATTAAACACTTGAGGTCTAAACTGAGAATCTAGACCGGCGGTGCCGGTGGCGTCGGCGGCTGGGAGGTATTGTGAAGGTATTGTGAATCATCACTGCTTCTTGTGGTGCTGCTGTTTCCCGTGGAGAAACAGCACCACAAACAGGGCGTGGAGAAGTTCCAGAAGGTGCATCTCAATTCCAATTCCAGTCTGTAGTCGAATGTGACTTGGTACCGTGTTACACGTAAAGCTTCTTGTCACATTCGTACTCAATGAAGCGCAATAAATGAGGTGTGTGAAAATAACCATTAGTCTTTTTGCTAGACATATTTGATAGCTTATGTTTCATGGTATAGATTGGGGTATTAGTGCAATATAGGGGATATTTTGAACCTCGCTGCGCATGGTCAATTTTTGAGTCTCGAAGAAAACAAAACCAGTTCTGAGTGGCATTTAGGCCAAATAATGGGAATCTGGTGGACTATTTTGGAAACCTGCGGGTGCAAGTAAAATGGGCACCCCTACTGGGAGCGGAGTGGCGGACCACGTGACCTCTCCTGGGAGCGGTGTGGCGGGTCACGCGACCTTACCTGGGAGCGGTGTGGCGGACCACATGACCTCTCCTGGGAACGGTGTGGCGGACCACACCTCACCTGGGAGCGGGTGGCGAGCCACGCGACCTCACCTGGGAGCGGTGTGGCGGGCCACGCGACCTCACCTGGGAGCGGTGTGGCGGACCTCGGAGCCGTCGCTGTTGAGCTCCACCAGGAACGGCAGCGCCGCCGGCTCCTGTATGCCGCCCTCTAACTCGGCCGGCACGGCTACGCTCGGCTGACTGCTGGGCATCTTCTTCCGCTTGCGGGGCTGGTAGTCGTGCGGTCGCTTCCGCACGTGGAACATGATGGAGCCTACGGCAGCCGTCAGGGAACTGGTCACTGACTGCTAACACGTGATGGTGGAGCGCGCCATTTCCCCGGCTGCAGCGGCCATTCCCAAACACAAATAACCAGCAGCAGAAGGTGAAAAACAGGTCACTTTGACAGCACTGAGTTTCTCTTCTAAGGCCCCACCGAATAGTTCACAAGCTCCACAAAACCCAGATGTGCAAATTTCTGTTTCATCGTGCGCGAAGCCAGTGCCTGGAAAGACTAACTGGAAGCCACCACTGTTACCACATACCATGCAAGCACCGCCCCCCCTTTCCTCCCCTACATGAAACGGCGGGCAGCTCTGCTGACGGACCTATTGAGCAGAGCTAAAGGCCGCTGCTAGCAATGCCATTGTGTTCGCCTTCAGCCGTCCTTGCACACAACAAACCGGGCAGAGGGGCACCGCGTGTGCAGGCGAGTGGATCGTGATGCCGATAATTCACGGACGCATGAGCCCAAACAAAACTGACAAAATCAGCGTCGCTTTATAGTGGAGATGAGATCACGAAGTGAGATATCACAGAAAAAACGGATTTTTTTCAGCTCCCTCGCATTCAAAATTACGCAAAAAAATAAAACAAATCTGATTCACATACAGGATTCTAAGCCTCAGAACTCATACCACCAAAAAGTCCGTTTTGAAAGAGCCAAGACAGCATAGAAAGGGATAATTGGAGATGCAGTTCGGTGAAAAAGATGACCATGGTCGATTAAAAAATCCAGTACGATAAGCGCCCACAACTTGCCGCCCCAGTTGCTCCGTTGGTAGAGCGTTGGGCTCGGTCCGCTGCTCAGAAACATGCAGCGGCAGTACATGTGCAGGTTTGGGATCGATGCACTCGAGAGGCTTCGGGGCTTAATATTTACCCGACGTAGATCGGCTGCAAACTGACTGATGAGGGGCTGACCTACGCGGGGCGGCCCTCACTGTGCTTTGTGGGACGTCAGAAGCCGGTGACGAACGAAGTAAGAAACGGCTTCTATTCTAACAGTTTTTCCGGTCTCGTCGTCGTCGTCAAAAGCCGGTGACGAACGAAGTAAGAAACGGCTTCTATTCTGACAGTTTTTCCGGTCTCGTCGTCGTTGTTGTCACAAGCCGGTGACGAACGAAGTAAGAAACGGCTTCTATTCTGACAGCTTTTCCGGTCTCGTCGTTGTTGTCAGAAGCCGGTGACGAACGAAGTAAGAAACGGCTTCTATTCTGACAGTTTTTCCGGTCTCGTCGTTGTCAGAAGCCGGTGACGAACGAAGTGAGAAACGGCTTCTATACTGACAGTTTTTCGTTCTCTGTTGTCCGTAGTCAGAAGCCGGTGACGAACGAAGTAAGAAACAGCTTCTATTCTGACAGTTTTTCCGGTCTCGTCATGGTTGTTGTCTGTCAGAAGCCGGTGACGAACGAAGTGAGAAACGGCTTCTATATTGTTGTTGTCTGTTCTGAGCGCTGGTATCAGAGACCTAAAACTTTTGTGGATAGAAGGCACTTCCAAATGAATAAGCACCATGGTTGTCAATTTTCAAAATTTTCAATATTTTGCCCACAATTTTGCATTATGTGATTTTTAACTTTTATTTTTCTAATTTTGCCTAATTCTTCTAGACTCTTCAAACTTGCACCCTTTTACATTAGGGAAATTTGTAGTCCACACAAAAAGTTGAAAAGAAAAAGTTTTAAATTTAAGTCTCTAAATTAGCTTTTAAACTTTGCACCCTAAATTTGGCATAAAACTCATGGTCTAAACTATAGGCTCGAAATATCTGAACCTACGGCAGTTCAGGTTCTAAGTCAAATATCCAATTATAGGCCTGTTTGTGCAGTTCTGCACAAACACAAAAACAAAATGAAAACAGAAATTTGAGGGTCATTTTTGGCCCATTCCGTGAAGGTCTGCATTTCCCACAATATCATTCAAACCCTTATATCTTCCGATCTAATTGAAAAAAAATTAGTTTCCATTTTAGATAATAAAAGAGAATAGCCTCCTTTATTATATATTTAGAGATAAAAACTTTCAGACTGAAACTTTTTATTTTATAGGCAAAAATAAAATATAAGTTTTTAAAATTTTTATTCTCAGCCCCCTGGTTTCCAGACCATGATAGCTACGGTATTGAACTTAACACGGCTGGATAGAAAACTTCGTTGCCGTCATTTTTCTCGCTCATACCCCCCAATTATCTCTTACGGCTTCCGCGCTATAAGCCGTAAAATACATTTCAAAGTGGTAATTTTATCGGTTCATTTTTGCTTCACACCGGGGTTTATTTAGGGTGGTTAGAGTCATTGGAGGGAAATGAAATTTTGCATGCAGCTAGGTAAGAGACATATGTCGACATTCCATCTGGTTAGATATCAATGAAACACCAAGTTACCTTTACTAACATGCCGTTTCTCCACGCATCGTTGTAGCACATTACCACGCGTCACCCCCGCGTCTACGCCGCGGCAACTGCCGGCGATCGGAGCGGCCGGCTCTGTTTATGTGGTCTGGTAAAAACGTACCCAATACTACCCATAATGCATCACAAGTAATTAGAGTACCGTAAAAGTCCGAGTCTACCATAAGAGTATTATGTTCCGGTTTTTGGACCATGGGTGGATCCAGGCAATAAGTAGGCTAGCCATCGAACTTTCCAGGGGGTTCCGAGACAATTTCAGGGGGCGCTAAGATTCTATGGGGGCACCTGTCCTTCCCCCTTGGATCCGCCTAAGTCGTTTGGGGGGGCACGGAGGTGGGGTCGTTACGGCTGTGGGGCTAAGGAGCTCGAGCATAAGCGGATGCAGGACACCAGTACAGGGGTGGGGCTAAGGAGCTCGAGCAAAAGCGGATCAAGGACATCACTACAGGGGTAGGGGCTAAGGAGTTCGAGCATAGGCGGATCCAGGACATCAGTACGGGGGTGGGGCTCGGGAGCTCGAGGATAGGCGGATCCAGGACATCAGTAGGGTGGGGCTAAGGACTTCGAGCATAGGCGGATCCAGGACAGTACGGAGGTGGGGCTATGGAGTTAGAACATAAGCGGATCCAGGACATCAGTAAGGGGGTGGGGCTAAGGAGCTCGAGCATAAGCGGATCAAGGATATCAGTACGGGGGTAGGGACTAAAGAGTTCGAGCATAGGCGGATCCAGGACATCAGTACGAGGTGGGGCTAGGGAGTTAGAGCATAGGCGTATCCAGGACATCAGTACGAGGGTGGGGCTAGGGAGTTAGAGCATAAGCGGATCAAGGACATCAGTACGGGGGTGGGGCTAAGGAGCTCGAGCATAAGCGGATTCAGGACATCAGTACGAGGGTGGGGCTCGGGAGCTCCAGCATAGGCGGATCCAGGACATCAGTATGAGGGGTGGGGCTCGGGAGCTCGAGCATAGGCGGATCCAGGGCAGTACGGAGGTGGGGCTACGGAGTTCGAGCATAGGCAGATCCAGGCATAGGTACGGAGGTGGGGCTAAGGAGTTCGAGCATAGGCGGATCCAGGACAGTACGGAGGTGGGGCTATGGAGTTAGAACATAAGCGGATCCAGGACATCAGTAAGGGGGTGGGGCTAAGGAGCTCGAGCATAAGCGGATCAAGGATATCAGTACGGGGTAGGGACTAAAGAGTTCGAGCATAGGCGGATCCAGGACATCAGCACGAGGGTGGGGCTAGGGAGGTAGAGCATAGGCGTATCCAGGACATCAGTACGAGGGTGGGGCTAGGGAGTTAGAGCATAAGCGGATCAAGGACATCAGTACGGGGGTGGGGCTAAGGAGCTCGAGCATAAGCGGATTCAGGACATCAGTACGAGGGTGGGGCTCGGGAGCTCCAGCATAGGCGGATCCAGACATCAGTATGAGGGGTGGGGCTCGGGAGCTCGAGCATAGGCGGATCCAGGGCAGTACGGAGGTGGGGCTACGGAGTTCGAGCATAGGCAGATCCAGGCATAGGTACGGAGGTGGGGCTAAGAAGTTCGAGCATAGGCGGATCCAGGACATCTTTACGGGGGTGGGGCTAAGGGGCTGGAGTATAAGCGGATCCAGGACATCAGCACGGGGATAGAGGCTAAAGAGTTCGAGAATAGGCGGATCCAGGACATCAGTACGGGGGTGGGGCTAGGGAGTTAAGGCATGGGCGGATCCAGGACATCAGTAGGGGGTAGGGGCTAAGGAGTTCGAGCATAGGCGGATCCAGGGCAGTACAGAGGTGGGGCTACGGAGTTCGAGCATAGACGGCTCCAGGACATCAGTAAGGGGGTGGGGTAAGGAGCTCGAGCATAGGCGGATCCAGGGCATCAGTACGGGGGTGGGGCTAAGGAGGTCGAGCATTGGCGGATCCAGGACATCAGTTCGGTGGTGGGGCTGAGGTCTCGAGCTGGGGCATAACTCGGTAACAAATAGGCTGGATTGGGTGAAAATTTGCAGGTATAGGTCAAATACCGTCGGAAAACCCATTATATCTCATATTGTATCTCACTTTCTTCTGGTCATGCCCAGACTTTGCTTAACAAAACAAATATTATACGTGTGTTTATTTATGTGATGACATGAACAGAGGGCAAGCGTGGTGCAGTATGCAGAGACATGCTAATTTAGGAAAACATGGGCCTAGACAGGGGATTGAATGGAGCCATAATGAGAACACAAAACCTAAAACTCCAACATTGCGTTGTTATAAGTATCAAACTGCTGAAAACACTCGCCTGTCAATCGAACTGTTTGGCTAACGTACATTGTCACCGGCTTCTCCTGCGCCGGAGCGGCACCTGCCGAGGCCGCAGGCCGAGGTAGTAGTATCAGAAGCCGGTGACGTAGTAGTTGTTGTCTGTTCTGAGGACTGGTATCCAATACTTGAAACTTGCAGGGATGAAAGGCAGGAACCCATAAAAAAAATCCCGACGGCTGCAAATTTTCGAATTTTGCAAAAACTTTTCCAAAATTTTGGATTATATTTTTCTAAGCTTTTATATTTCTATTTTTCTATTTTTAGTCTACAGCTCTCAAACTTACTCTTTTACACGAAATCAATTACCAGTTGTTGCTCAAAGTTTGAAGCAAAAAATCCAAATTTGTACTTCCAAAATGATTTTTTGAAACTTTTACCTCCAACTTCTAGTGAAATGCATTACCAAAGTTATAAGTTCGAAATATCTGAAGATATGATGCTAGGTGTTCCAAACTGGATTTTTACAGACAGAATGGACTGTGCATTACTGCATAGACACTAAACTGAACCAAAAACATAATTTTGAAGGACAGTTTTGGCCCTTTTACCAAAACATTGCAATTATGGCCTAAAACTTTAAAACCATATAACTTTCAAATTCTGGACATTTTTGAACGCAGTTTTCTTTGTTAAGATGGGTATTGGCATTACAACAACATTTTCGAAACTAAAATTTCTGCGTTAATGGGAAATATTTTTTGCAAAAATACATAATTTTTTTGCTTTTTTGGAAATTATGACTATATATTTCCAAATTTTCTTTTCGAAATTTGTACCAAAAAAAGCCCGGTTCAAGTTCTACAACCGTCTGCCTGACCATACCCGCGCGTCTCCCATAGGTTTTGAGCTATATGATGATAAATACTGAATTTGATGCGGTTTTCATAGGTTGTAATAGATTCATCACGTGATAAAGTGCCTTTATACTCAACTGAGATAAATGACTCTCTCTATACTTGTAGTACGGGAAATTATGAGCTCTGCCGTTTTTTTCCATGACGCTTCGACCACTAGTTCGCCACTGAGGGGCAAAATACTTCGGTCCCGTTTTTCCCGCAGCAGTAGTGACGTCATTCTGCCCTTCTTGCATGGACCTTCTGTGCTGCGGCAGTAGGCTGCAGCCGGTAAATGTGTGCAAGAAAGGCATAACATTTCTATCCGATTGCATACAGCGGGTGGCTAGCCGGTCGGGGCGGCCGGGAACCTGACTAGAGGGCAGAGGGTGCCGAGGCGTGTTTAGAGATCCGAGGAAGTGAGCAGTGATGCCCTCAGGCATCTAGGGAACGGTAGCAGGGTTCAGAGGCGTGCTGAGATAGCTCATGGGAGACATTTCGGACGGGGGAGCAGTGAGAATGGGGGCTGGTATGGGACTGGAGCCTTCCCCGCCATTGCCTCGGAACAGCTTCTCTGTTTGTATTAACCATAGATATTCTGACATTGGGGGGGGAGTTCAGCGCCTAGCTCCGCTCATTGTATCTACCACCATTTGAATAGCCACCATGTATGTATCTAAGCATATGAAAGATTGAAGATTTCTTTGCACCCCGTACCAAATTACCGAACAATATTAATGAGAGGCAATCGACCATGCAGATTTCGAATGTGCTATTCAGGTCAACAAAGGTCACTGCGCATGCGCACTGGAACTACTGGTAACAGAGGCTATCTCGGCAACCTACGGCTCGATTTTCTTGAAATTTTGTGAACAAAAGAATAGCACGAAATGTAAGCAAAAAATGTCATTGAAGCTGCACTGCTCTGCGCATGCGCAAAAGAAATTATGAAAATAGGCCTGAAAGGCAAAGATATTTCAGAGGAGGACCTGAACAGAGGGAAAGCCAACGTGCTTAAAGTTAGCATGAATGTTTTGTCACCCTTGGTAACAACAAAGGTCAGTGCGCATGCACATTAGAACTTATGGTCATGGAGGCTATCTCGGGAGCCAATAAACCGATTTCGCTCAAATTTTTGCGAGTAAAAGCAGAATATCATCTGCCAATCCTATGGATAGCATTATGACGCTGCACTATTATGCGCATGTGCAGTAGGAATTCTAAGGAATAACAGGCTATAAGGGATCATTTAGACCAGGAGACAAACAAACGGCATATTAACATGCTTCAGTCAACTATAACGGTATCTTTGCTCTCATTCACTGCAGACGTTACTGCGCATGCGGACTGGGACTTAGGGTAACCGAAGCTAACTCGTTAACAAATTGGCTGAATTGGGTTAAAATCTGCGGGTATGGGTGAAATACGGTCGGCAAACCCATCATATTTTGGATTGTATCTCCTTTCTTCTGGTCATGCACAGTCTTTACTTAACAAAACAACCATTATACGTGTGTTTATTTATTTGATGACATGAACAGAGGGCAAACGTGGCGCAGTGTGGAGAGACATGCTAATTTAGGAAAACATGTGCTTACAAAGGGGATTAAATGGAGTCATAATGAGAACACAAGACCTAAAGTCCAAAAATTGCGTTGGTATAATATCATAATGCTGAAAACACTCGCCTGTCAATCCAACTGTTTGCCTAACGTACATTGTCACCGGCTTCTCCTGCGTCGGAGCGGCACCTGCCGAGGCCGCAGGCCGAGGTTGTCTGTTGTCAGAAGCCGGCGACGGAACGAAGTGAGAAACGGCTTCTATACTGAGTTTTTTCGTTCTCTGTTGTCCGTAGTAGTAGTAGTTGCTGTCTGTTCTGAGGACTGGTATCAGATATTTGAAACTTGCAGGGATGAAAAGCAGGAACCCATAAAAAATCCCGACGGCTGCAGATTTTCGAATTTTGCAAAAACTTTTCCAAAATTTTGGATTATATTTGTCTAAACTTTTATTTTTATTTTTCTATTTTTAGTCTACAGCTCTCAAACTTATACTCTTTTACACACAATCAATTACCAGTTGTTGATCAAAGTTTGAAGCAAAAATCCAAATTTGTATTTCCAAAATGATTTTTTGAGACTTTTACCTCCAACTTGTAGTGAAATGCTTTACCAAAGTTGTAAGATCGAAATATCTGAAGATATGATGCTAGGTGTTCCAAACTGGATTTTTACAGACAGAATGGACTGTGCAATACTGCATAGACACTAAACTGAACCAAAAGCATAATTTTGAAGGTCAGTTTTGGCCCTTTTACCAAAACATTGCAATTATGGCCTAAATCTTTAAAACCATATAACTTTCAAAATTCTGGACATTTTTGAACGCAGTTTTCTTTCTTGAGATGGGTATTGTCATTACAACAACATATTCTAAACTCAAATTTCTGAGTTAATGGGAAATATCTTTCTGCGCTCGCCTCCTCGCCGTCAGTGAAGGTCACGGGTCCTGCGGTGCCTGACCCTAGGTGCTCGCCTCCTCGCCACCAGTGAAGGTCACGGGTCCTGCGGTGCCTCAACCTGTGCTCGCCTCCTCGCCGCCAGTGAAGGTCACGGGTCCTGCGATGCCTCAAACTGTGCTCGCCTCCTCGCCGTCAGTGAAGGTCACGGGTCCTGCGATGCCTCAACCTGTGCTCGCCTCCTCGCCGCCAGTGAAGGTCATGGGTCCTGCGATGCCTGACCCCAATGTGCTCGCCTCCTCGCCGCCAGTGAAGGTCACGGGTCCTGCGATGCCTCAACCTGTGCTCGCCTCCTCGCCGTCAGTGAAGGTCACGGGTCCTGCGGTGCCTCAACCTGTGCTCGCCTCCTCGCCGTCAGTGAAGGTCACGGGTCCTGCGATGCCTCAACCTAGTGTGCTCGCCTCCTCGCCGCCAGTGAAGGTCACGGGTCCTGCGATGCCTCAACCTGTGCTCGCCTCCTCGCCGTCAGTGCAGGTCACGGGTCCTGCGGTGCCTCAACCTGTGCTCGCCTCCTCGCCGCCAGTGAAGGTCACGGGTCCTGCGATGCCTCAACCTGTCCCCCTGCGTGCCTAGCCTGTCTCGCCTCCTCGCCCCCAGTGCAGGTCACGGGTCCTGCGATGCCTCAACCTGTGCTCGCCTCCTCGCCCCCAGTGAAGGTCATGGGTCCTGCGATGCCTGACCCTAGTGTGCTCGCCTCCTCGCCGCCAGTGCACGTCACGGGTCCTGCGATGCCTGACCCTAGTGTGCTCGCCTCCTCGCCCCCAGTGCAGGTCACGGGTCCTGCGATGCCTCAACCTGTGCTCGCCTCCTCGCCCCCAGTGAAGGTCATGGGTCCTGCGATGCCTGACCCTAGGTGCTCGCCTCCTCAACGCCAGTGCACGTCACGGGTCCTGCGATGCCTGACCCTAGTGTGCTCGCCTCCTCGCCGCCAGTGAAGGTCACGGGTCCTGCGATGCCTCAACCTGTGCTCGCCTCCTCACCGCCAGTGAAGGTCACGGGTCCTGCGATGCCTCAACCTGTGCTCGCCTCCTCACCGCCAGTGCAGGTCACGGGTCCTGCGATGCCTGACCCTAGTGTGCTCGCCTCCTCGCCGCCAGTGCATGTCACGGGTCCTGCGGTGCCTCAACCTGTGCTCGCCTCCTCGCCGCCAGTGCAGGTCACGGGTCCTGCGGTGCCTCAACCTGTGCTCGCCTCCTCGCCGCCAGTGAAGGTCACGGGTCCTGCGGTGCCTCAACCTGTGCTCGCCTCCTCGCCGCCAGTGCAGGTCACGGGTCCTGCGGTGCCTCAACCTGTGCTCGCCTCCTCGCCGCCAGTGAAGGTCACGGGTCCTGCGGTGCCTCAACCTAGTGCTCGCCTCCTCGCCGCCAGTGAAGGTCACGGGTCCTGCGATGCCTCAACCTGTGCTCGCCTCCTCGCCGCCAGTGCAGGTCACGGGTCCTGCGGTGCCTCAACCTGTGCTCGCCTCCTCGCCGCCAGTGAAGGTCACGGGTCCTGCGATGCCTCAACCTGTGCTCGCCTCCTCGCCGCCAGTGAAGGTCACGGGTCCTGCGATGCCTGACCCTAATGTGCTCGCCTCCTCGCCGCCAGTGAAGGTCACGGGTCCTGCGATGCCTCAACCTGTGCTCGCCTCCTCGCCGTCAGTGAAGGTCACGGGTCCTGCGATGCCTGACCCTAATGTGCTCGCCTCCTCGCCGCCAGTGAAGGTCACGGGTCCTGCGATGCCTCAACCTGTGCTCGCCTCCTCGCCGTCAGTGAAGGTCACGGGTCCTGCGATGCCTGACCCTAGTGTGCTCGCCTCCTCGCCGCCAGTGAAGGTCACGGGTCCTGCGATGCCTGACCCTAAGTGCTCGCCTCCTCGCCGTCAGTGCAGGTCACGGGTCCTGCGTGCCTCAACCTGTGCTCGCCTCCTCGCCGCCAGTGAAGGTCACGGGTCCTGCGATGCCTGACCCTAGTGTGCTCGCCTCCTCAACGCCAGTGAAGGTCACGGGTCCTGCGATGCCTCAACCTGTGCTCGCCTCCTCGCCGTCAGTGAAGGTCACGGGTCCTGCGATGCCTGACCCTAGTGTGCTCGCCTCCTCGCCGCCAGTGCAGGTCACGGGTCCTGCGGTGCCTCAACCTGTGCTCGCCTCCTCGCCGTCAGTGAAGGTCACGGGTCCTGCGGTGCCTCAACCTGTGCTCGCCTCCTCGCCGCCAGTGAAGGTCACGGGTCCTGCGGTGCCTCAACCTGTGCTCGCCTCCTCGCCGCCAGTGCAGGTCACGGGTCCTGCGGTGCCTCAACCTGTGCTCGCCTCCTCGCCGCCAGTGAAGGTCACGGGTCCTGCGGTGCCTCAACCTGTGCTCGCCTCCTCGCCGCCAGTGAAGGTCACGGGTCCTGCGGTGCCTCAACCTGTGCTCGCCTCCTCGCCGTCAGTGAAGGTCACGGGTCCTGCGGTGCCTCAACCTGTGCTCGCCTCCTCGCCGTCAGTGAAGGTCACGGGTCCTGCGATGCCTGACCCTAGTGTGCTCGCCTCCTCAACGCCAGTGAAGGTCACGGGTCCTGCGATGCCTCAACCTGTGCTCGCCTCCTCGCCGTCAGTGAAGGTCACGGGTCCTGCGATGCCTGACCCTAGTGTGCTCGCCTCCTCGCCGCCAGTGCAGGTCACGGGTCCTGCGGTGCCTCAACCTGTGCTCGCCTCCTCGCCGTCAGTGAAGGTCACGGGTCCTGCGGTGCCTCAACCTGTGCTCGCCTCCTCGCCGTCAGTGAAGGTCACGGGTCCTGCGATGCCTGACCCTAATGTGCTCGCCTCCTCGCCGTCAGTGAAGGTCACGGGTCCTGCGATGCCTGACCCTAATGTGCTCGCCTCCTCGCCACCAGTGAAGGTCACGGGTCCTGCGATGCCTCAACCTGTGCTCGCCTCCTCGCCGTCAGTGCAGGTCACGGGTCCTGCGGTGCCTCAACCTGTGCTCGCCTCCTCGCCGTCAGTGAAGGTCACGGGTCCTGCGATGCCTCAACCTGTGCTCGCCTCCTCGCCGTCAGTGAAGGTCACGGGTCCTGCGATGCCTGACCCTAATGTGCTCGCCTCCTCGCCGCCAGTGAAGGTCACGGGTCCTGCGATGCCTCAACCTGTGCTCGCCTCCTCGCCGTCAGTGAAGGTCACGGGTCCTGCGATGCCTGACCCTAGTGTGCTCGCCTCCTCAACGCCAGTGCACGTCACGGGTCCTGCGATGCCTGACCCTAGTGTGCTCGCCTCCTCGCCGCCAGTGCAGGTCACGGGTCCTGCGATGCCTCAACCTGTGCTCGCCTCCTCGCCGCCAGTGCAAGGTCACGGGTCCTGCGGTGCCTCAACCTGTGCTCGCCTCCTCGCCGTCAGTGAAGGTCACGGGTCCTGCGATGCCTGACCCTAGTGTGCTCGCCTCCTCAACGCCAGTGCACGTCACGGGTCCTCCGATGCCTGACCCTAGTGTGCTCGCCTCCTCGCCGCCCAGTGCAGGTCACGGGTCCTGCGATGCCTCAACCTGTGCTCGCCTCCTCGCCGCCAGTGCAAGTCACGGGTCCTGCGGTGCCTCAACCTGTGCTCGCCTCCTCGCCGTCAGTGAAGGTCACGGGTCCTGCGATGCCTCAACCTGTGCTCGCCTCCTCGCCGCCAGTGAAGGTCACGGGTCCTGCGGTGCCTCAACCTGTGCTCGCCTCCTCGCCGCCAGTGAAGGTCACGGGTCCTGCGGTGCCTCAACCTGTGCTCGCCTCCTCGCCGCCAGTGAAGGTCACGGGTCCTGCGGTGCCTCAACCTGAGCTCGCCTCCTTGCCGCCAGTGAAGGTCACATGTCCTGCGATGCCTGACCCTAATGTGCTCGCCTCCTCGCCGCCAGTGTCGGCTCCAGAAGTTACCACCTATCCGATGGTACCTGCCTCGGAGCTCACCTTGCCACCAGCGATGCCTGATCTGCCAGACCTTACCTCGTCAGCTGCTCTGGACTCTCTTTCTGTATCGGGGGACGTTTCTATGAACCTAAGCGGACTCTCGGACTTTGATACCACTCCCTTGTTGCGTGCAGTGCTCATGGGACCTCTCTTCGATGAGGCAAGCACAAATCCAGGCAGCACTATTCAAGAGTCAGGAAGTGAAGTGTATGAAAGAAACTCAACCAACGCAGTTCATGGGCCCGGAGAAGAACATGCAGTGCTCGAACTGCTTGGTACCACGGGAGCATCACCTGCCAAACTGCCCTCCATCCCAACCATCCCATCAGGACCCACCGGGAGCAGCTGGGGACGTTCCTCCTGTGAAGAAGGTAAGGTCTCAGAACGAAGCCCAAAAGATCGAAGCCTACCTCACAAGCCATGCTTTGAAACCGGTACCAACTTCGTGCTCAGAAGGACTCTGCAATCGCCATTGCGCTGGTAACTTCGATCCGCAACTCCGACTTGAAATCAATGAAAAAGTTGGACACATGAATCACGTAACGCGAAAACAATGGTTCTGCGGAGCATTAAAAAAAAGAGGACAAATCGAGGACAAGATGCGAGTCGGAAACGTCACGGAGGACACAAACATACACGTGGTCTCTGCCAGACTCAAACGGCAGATACCAACAGGTATGCAAGCCCTTCTTCCTGGCTACCTTAGGATTCGCGGCCACCAATGATAAGCCCATCAGGACTGCCTTGGAACAGTCCTCCCTGAACTGTGTTGATGGACGCGGGCGCCACGAGCCAGCGAACAAGCTGGATAAAGAACACATCAAGAGCCACATTATGTCTTACGCTCCAGTAGCACCACATTACCGCTAATTGCATCCCCCCACCGGAGATACCTACCACCGGACTTGACAGTAGCGAAGATGCACAACGACTACCTGCAGACTGCGCAGGAAACGTGTTCCTACGAAACGTATAGGTCTGCAGTGAATGAACTGAACATTGGATTCACCAACCTTAGCATCGAAGAGTGCGATCAGTGCCGTAAGTTCGCTATCCATAAAGAAGAAAAACATAAAGACGAACCAGATCCCTCTGATCGACACTGTGAGGAATGCGTACAGCACCACGAACACATGGAGTCGGTAAAGTGAGCCCGTGCTGAATACAGGGCAAACGCCGACAGGACATGGGAGACTGACGAGCTTGTCGTCAGCGCCGACATGATGCGCGTCACTGCTCCCAGTGCTTCCACACAAGCAGTGTTTCTTCACTCGCAGGCTGGTGTGTTTCAACGAGACTTTCAGTGTGTTGAAGGACAAAGGCAAAAACGACACAAAAGGCTCCATCGCCATACTATGGCACGAGGCTATCGCAGCGAGGGACGCCCAAGATGTCGCCAGCTGCTACTGGACATTCTTCACAGCAAACCGGGATAAACGATTGATTACCATCTTCTGTGACAACTGCGCCGCTCAAAATAAGTGTTATGTCATCTTGACAGCCATCCTGTCAGCTGTGAACAGAACCAACACAAAAACCACAAGGAATCACACTGAATTGTTTAACGAAAGGGACATACCGCCATGAATGCCGATGCAGATCATCAGAAAATAAACAAAAGAAGAAGGAGAAGGTGGTCAGTGACTTCCAAGACTTTGTCAACATAGTGAAGTCTACGGGACTAAGCACTCACGTCATGGTGAGTGAGGACTTCAAAGAGTTCAGGACTTCCAAGCTCAGGAGACTGAAGGAGCTCAACGAGAAGCCCCTTCTCGGAAGCATGCGAGTGGTGCAGGCTCGGCGGGGCAGCAGGAAGCTCTTCAACAAGACCAGCTTCAATAGCGATGGCTGGAGAGCCTATGACGTGCTGAAGGACAGCTTCGATCCTGACTGCCAGCCAGCGAGCAGAGCAAAGCCGAGAGGGGGCAACAAGGCAAAGCTCAGTGAGATCTGCACCACTCTCTTGCCTCTCATAGAGCCACACAAACGGGAGTTTTGGAGAGGTCTACAACACGAGGCAAAGGCCAGCAGCCGGGACCTCATTTCAGCGTGAGCTGGGATACAACGCTTAGGACACACGTGCTGAGCGAGCTCGTGACGAAGGTTGCGTTTTTACCTGTGTGTGCAGGGTGCATTGCGTTTGGATTTTTGCACGGGCTGCGCGAGCCCGTGATATGAAAACGAAAGTTGTTTGCTCCACCTGTGTGGGCGGGTCTCATTGCGTTGTATCTAATAACAAAGTTACCAGGAAATCCTCAAGTAGGGCTACAGACCAATAAACGTAAGATCTCCAAACCGATTTTGAACTAAACCGAAAAGGAATAAGAAAATACAGAGATGAGAGCGAATGGTGCTCGAGTTGAAATGCACAACAGTGTGATCATAATTATTTTCGAAAATATATTTTCTTTAGGTTATCATCGCTGAAAGCATGCTGCAGTCCCAACTAGGAAAATATTTCCCCTGCTGGCCAGGGCAAAGTTTGACGTTCCAGAATGAATGGTCATTCATTCTGCCATTCATTTAAATATATTTTGCCTAGGCAGAAATCCTTAACTCCATTATGTCATGGACACACGCCTTTCTGCCCCGGAAACGCCTTTTGCCTCGGCAACAATCGAGTAAAATGAGGAAATGATACAAAAGGAAACAGCATTTCTGCAGACATAGCAAAATATAACACAATAAATGGGATAAAAGTGACATATTAATATTTGTTTTTCCATGGGAAACCCAACCATACCTTTTGTTTAACGCTACGCCGAAAACTAAGCGAGTTACTGCTTCAAACACAAAAAGAGCTCTCCTGTAAAAAATCATTTTTGGCACTTACGCCCCTTTGCCTTTGGACGGCCGACTTTCCCCCCCCCCAAAAAGCATCAGGCGAGGGACATGGTTGTAGCGTGTTGCAGGCGTGGGCGGGTACCCAGCCACGCCCCACGGCACTGACCGGGGGTGGGTGGATGGTGGATGATGATGGCCAGCGGGCACTCGTCGTCCTCCAGAATGTACTCGTGGTAGGGTCCGGTGGGCGCCCGGTACTCGCGGCTCTCCGGCTGCGGCTCCTGGGTGACCACCTGCACCAGGCAGTACTGGGACGGCTCCTCGCGGTACTTGCCGTACTTCTGCAGCATCTCGCGCACCACGGCAGCAGCGCAGTCGGAGATGGAGAGCAGCAGCGTCTTGTATGGCACGTCGCTGCACAGGCTCTCGCCGTATATCTGCTCGGCACGGGACCAGCCCATCACTGGCCACTCCACTCTGCTCAGTGGCTGCAGCTGCACATCAACCGCTGAGTATGTTTGCTATAATTTTAATAAAAAATCATTAGTTATGAACAGAACAGTACATGACTGTCGACAATGGTGGTGCGTCAATGTCCGTCACCTATTGTACAAACAAAATGGTCGTGGAAAACGTACCACCCTGCCGATACAGTTTCCGTTCCTTGTAAGAAAATTATGATACAACTGGATTGAATATGAAAGCAAATTAGTAGAAGGGCATGGAGAACACTATGTGGCAGTGTAGGAAAGTTGGTACCGAGTTGTACGTCACTATGGTCATTACAAATACACTATTGCAATATCATTAGCTAAATACAATCTAAGGCCAGCAGCATGACCGCTATCTATTGTGAGCCACATGAAATTGGATGCCACAATTCTAACACATCATACATGCTCAGATATTTTCAAAGTATTTCTATAGGTCTGTCAATAACGACGCATAATTATAGGTCTAGCTTTGGGGCTTTGCGATGCTCTAACTGTCGAGGTTGTTTGGTGTCACAACTCTCATGCTGTTGAAACGGTATATAGGGATCAGGAAGTCCTTACTCAGTACTCCCGCCCAGGATTTGAGCCCGGGTCAGCGGCGTGAACGCCGGCTGGGCCAACACTGCGCCAGTACGTCACCACACCACACTACACGTAAATCATCAATGATCTCGGTTGGAAAGTTGGTTTCTGATAACACGCATTTACAGTGACATTGGGGCAAGCGCACAAATAGTTATTATGTACTAGGATTTCGGGCTTGAAATCGTGTGCCAGCTTTGACGTTGTTGTCTTCATTATTGCGAATGTCTAAAATATTTACTTTAATAAACAGCTTTTGTTCACAAAAGGCAGCTGACAGGACTGTATGAAGAACCACTGAACGCCAAAACAGTTCGGGTAATCCACGAAGAAGCCGCTGAAGCTCTTTATTTAGATCTATTCCATTATTAATCACTTAATTAAGAGCACACACGACCGTGAGAGACATGTCTCCAGATGGCACCACAGGCAAACTGAACTCAGCTCAGCGTGCGTATCCTTACTCGATGACCTTTGCTGTTTCGTCGTGAACATGTGTGGAAGAGTCAGTAGGCACGAACGATTTCACTGGCGATCTTTTTAAACCACGTTTTTTATTAAGTAATTGTTAAATCCAATGCCCACGTTCCACAATTTTCTAAGCATCCATGCGTGTTGGACATTTTCAATAGTAGCGACATAATGAAGAGAACGGAAAAGTCTTTTAATTTCCCAGGATTGTTTGGACAAAAACGACAGAGTTGAACAGAAATACTTCAGACGAGAGACAGAACGTAGTCAGGGCATTGTGCCCAATTACGCACAAAGTAAGTGTTCCTAACTGAGCACATATCGGATTAAATATATTTGCTGAACGAAAACATAATTGTTCAGAGACAATTCACGGTCCAATGAAACAAACTAGTTCTCATCCCTCCCGCATTCTCGACCACTGGGGTGGTCAGAAATACTTCAAGGGGAGGTGTTAGTTGGAGACCAGATTAGCTCGATTGGCCTTTAGGTATACACACCCCTGCGCACAGGCGGATCCAGGACTTCATTTCGAGGGGGCTAGGGGCTCCGAATTCCCCAGCCATTACCCTGGAACAGCCTCCGGCTATGCATTAATTGTAGACACTCGGACATTGGGGGAGGGCTTGAACTCTCTAGCCCCATTGTTTCCGCCACTGCCATAGAGGCCGTGGTAAACGCCCACCAAAGTGGAAGGGGGGGAATGGCCCAATCGACCCAATCTACGGCCCAGTTTTTTAACACGCGCCCCGCTGGGGGGCCAATTTCGCCCCCTCCTGGTTTTCCCCAGATAGCTCAAAAACGAAGAGACGCAGAACAACGAAGCTTACAGTGCCTTATCCCTGATCAATTTTACACATCTGACCAAATTTTTAGCTAAGGTCAGGGCAGGTCAAGGAGCAATGTAAGGTCAAGTGACCCGACCTCAAAACCTAAAATTACGAGTTTGAAGCAGCGCCCAGGGAACATTAGCAAACCGATCAGTTTGAAACTTCCACAATATGATAAGGTCATTAGGGTCTACAAATCTGCTATCTTGGAATTTTGATATTGTTGACCTAAGGTGGTGTCAATTTTTTGGTCACCCCATTGTAGGTCTATGGTGAAAAATAGAATGGGCTCGTTTTCAGTAAATAGTGGATAGATAAAGCTGAAAATCCTCAAACCGTGTATTCTTACCATAATCTTGACCATAAAGTTGAGTTTTTGAGCATCTGACCTCCCAAAGGTCATATCAGGTCACGGGAGCAGAGAGTGATTGTTTTGCCAATAACTTCTCACTGAATTGAGATAAAGCTCCCATTTTGCTTGCATTGTGCTTATATTGTCACGGGGAGTCGATTTATATACATTATGACCATACCAGGTCACTATGTGACCCTGACCTAGCTCGGGGTCAGGTAATATATCATTATTCCACCTAGAAAGGTCATACTATACATCATTCGATTCGCGACGATGAGAGGAATCGAATGGTACATAGAGATTTGCTTTAGCTCCCCTAAGGGCAGATCTAGAGAGGGAAACGTACACTGTTCTGTTGTAAGCCTATGGAGCCTTCTTTGGCCTATGCTGACCTCAATATTGACCAGACATAAAAAGCCTTCGTATAAAATCTGTTCGTCTGGTCAAGAGCTTTCGAACGCCGCCCGTTATTTTCCTTTAGGCTTTCGTGGGGAACGAGATACGGAGGGGGCGAAAAACGCCCCCCAGAGGGGGGCGTCATGCAAGGGACCCCAGCGAGGCGCGTGTTAACCCATTAGTGTCCATGGCCATATATTTATAGGCCAATATATTGGTCAATTTTCTCAAAATCTAATGGGCAAAAATATACCCACGTTCCCTCGCATCTCATGGAGACATAGTCACAGAGGCTGATAATCAAATGACAAATTATAACGGCACGTGTTTGACGAGCGCCGTATAGTCCCAGACTGGCCTAACGTATCACCAAGCCTGGTCTACGTGTTCCCAAGCCTGGCCTTACGTGCTCCCAAGTCAAGCCACGTGTTCCCAAGCCAAGACTTACGTGTTCCCAAGCCGGCCGTGTCCCAACCAGCCACGTGTTCCCAAGCCAAGACTTACGTGTTCCCAAGCCAAGCCACGTGTTCCCAGCCAAGCCACGTGTTCCCAAGCCAAGACTTACGTGTTCCCAAGCCAGGTCACGTGTACCCAAGCCTGGTCACGTGTTCCCAAGTCAAGCCACGTGTACCCAAGCCTGGTCACGTGTACCCAAGCCAAGACTTACGTGTTCCCAAGTCAAGCCACGTGTACCCAAGCCAAGACTTACGTGTTCCCAAGCCAGGTCACGTGTACCCAAGCCAAGACTTACGTGTTCCCAAGCCAGACCTTCGTGTTCCAATAACTGCTCTCACCAACAACCAACAACCTTATCTCCAATAGCTACATCCGAGACTACCACCCCACAAAGGGGCAAATGACCTCCAAAACCGGCCAAAACCTCCAATTTTGACATCTTCAAAATCGGACTTAATCGTTTGGCTCTGACAGAGAAATGTCCAAAACCTTGGAAAAGCATAACTGTATCCATTTTCCTCTTCTTTAGCCGCTTGCACAGATGCTGGAACACAGCGCATCAAACACGCTGCAGCTCGGCGTCAAGTTGACTCGAGATGAGGTGCACTTTCTGATGCATTATCAACTATGGTCGCAGTCACAAAACGGTTATCTATTTATATCAATGGAAAGCTGGGAACGCCCTGAAGGCACTCAATGTTGAAAAATACGAAATTTGGCAATAAGAGCCTGCTAGTACTTGTAACTATTAGGACATGTAAAGCTTATAACGTATTCTCAAATCCCAAACTTCGTTAGACCTGCGAAAAAACGCACAGCGAGTTTCACTTAGAAATTTATATGTAGTGATGCAATGTTATGTCCCCTAACCAGCCGTGAAAAAATTACCTCGGCATCATTTGTCCCAGGGGAGATATGTCACTTTTTGTGCGGCAATGTAGCCCAAGTAGCGCGGTGAGGCCGGCGGCGACGGCGGCCGTCGGCTCATGTTGCGCGGCAATTGGAGTAAGGACGGCTGACAGGGCACCGTGGTCGAGTCGTGACAGAGGCTAAGGCGGACATGCGAGACGCTGGGCAGAGAGTCAATCTGTGCAAAAACCGATTTTAACACGCACACTGAGGATGAGGGAAGATCAGAGAAGAGTCACCCATTGGTTCATGGAGAGCTCAAAATTACGACCAGAAGGACGCTGTTAAAAAACAAAAGAGATTTACAGGAATGTTTCCGTGCTACCATGAGTCTGGTCGTCGATCAGCCAAAGGCGGGAGGGGGGGCAACAGCACAGCTAATCAAGGAAACAACCCGCCGTTTTTTCGGGAACGTCCGACAGTTCAGCGAGGTTACTGGGTAAGCCTGGATCTGCTACAGAGGTTTTCGTTAATATTAGCCGCACTATCATCATCAGGGGCGTAGCCAGGATTTCACTCGGGGGGGCACCCCGAAAGGGCCCCTGCGACAGCGACAAAAGAGCCCGGATGGGTAAAAAGGGCCATGCTTGTTACAGAATCGTGTCCTCAGGGGGACCCTTCGGGCCCTCAGGGGGCGGCTGTCCCTGCCCTCCTTGGCTACGGCCCTGATCATTATCATCAACAATCGAAACTGAGAAGCATCCGGCCTATGCTCTAGAGACAGCGAGGCTGTTTGTAAACGTGTACCCATGGTACAGCATGCCGGCAAACATACATCAGATGCAAATGCACGAGGAAGATGTTACTGAGAGCAGGGGCGTCGCCACGAGGGGTCAGCCCCCCAATTTTTGGCCAAAAATGTCCTGATCTCAGTCAAAATGGGAAAAACCGGACATTCTTATAACCAGCCGCTGCAGAAGGCAACGAGGAGCCCAAATTCGAACAGTATTTGGTCCTAACGTGGAAAGTTTTTTTTGTCAGCGTCAGTTTGAAGTTTGGCTGCCCCCCCCCACTTCTTCACCGGTGGCGACGCTTATGACTGAGAGCCTGAAAGTTTCCATGGGAGCATACATGGAGGAGGCCCAGAAGGAATAGAGATCCCCTTGCATTCAGGCAATATCATACCAGAAAGACATCCATAGTTGACAGTCACTGATCAGTACCTGCTTATCACCAATGACCTCGTGGTAACATGATCTCCGATGATATAAAAAAATCCAGAAGGCCCATGACAACGGAGGTTTCGAGCCTGGCAGTAACCCTCTTTATAAGCTGAAAGATGGTGGCACTAACGATTAATGATTCTATGGTGCGTGAGTGGGTACTTGGATGTGAGACTGCTTCAAGAACTTACCTCAACTTCAAGGAGAATTCTCGGGGTTAATGGGTAGCAGACTGGATAAAGGGACGCGGTATGTTAAATAAGAAAGTTATACAAAGATGATAAAGAGGTCGTATGATTTAATGAACATTCGCTGTGAGTTTAATTTGTTGTCTGTTTCCGCATGTTTGTGCTCATTTTATGAGAAGAGTGACGGTAATCATTCCCTGAAATCGCGCTTAACATTATTGTATCAATAAATGCAGCTCCCGCATATGACTCGAGAAGTTTCGATATGGTTCGGTACTGGATTTAAAGATGTCAAATAGTGAAAGAGTAAATTTGTGCCATTATTTATCGTGTGGTACTTAATAGTTAAACCAGAGTGAAGGCTCAGCAAGACCTCTGACCTATGATGACCTTGAATATGTAGGATCAGTTTTTGAAATATTACTTTTGTTTTTTTCTTACATTTTAGCCGTCACTGGACCCGCCTTATCTGAATCTGTCTCATTGAGTGTCTGCAAAACTGGAAAGAACGAAATCGAATTCTGATATTTATAAACCTTGAAAAATAGTTTATCTGATATGACCTGGTGTAGATACCCAATGTTTTGTGGCTGGGTAATGAAGTTCAAAGCAACAGCTTTCATTTGAGCACAAAAAAGTATTCCTAATCAAAACATTTTTTTTAGTTACGAGGTTTTGGCCTATTTTGATGCCCAGTTGCCCCAGTGTGCATCCTCCATTGTATCATACTATCCACTCTATGACGATTTTCTACCACACAATCAAGATACCTTTACTTAAAGGTACGTTCAAGAGGGATTCCTCTAAGCCCGAGTGACGTCACACGGGCGTGGAGGAATTCCTTCACCATTGTGCCGTGTGTTTAACTGCTGCTAATGGCACTACCCGCTTACGAATTTGTGAGAATACACGGTAATCAAGTTTATCCCAAATGGAATGAATAAGCATTGTATTTTCGATTGTGGGCCTCTTTTTGCAAAAATTTGGATATGTAATCATCTAATTTTTCCATGTTATATGCTACGAGGTGTGACGTCACATCCGGTGGTCTGCGCTTGCTGTTGGAGGGGGACTGTCACGCAATAATTCGCCTCACCATAAATAGCCTACTTCGTGCGATCACTGGCAGGGAGAACAGAATAGGCCCAACATTCATTCCAATGGCTTAAAGAGAGCTGGGGCGGGGCGCGGGCTGCGGCGCTAGTGTCGCGTTTCGGGTGCGCCAATAGAAGCCTGCGTTTTTGTATGTGAGCACGTGCTCTCGACTAGGGCGTGACTCGCGTCTGCCCCGACACGGCCGGCCACCCTAGCGCGCTGAGCGTGCTGGTGCACTGCACTGCTCCATGCCACCAGCCAGTGCATGCTTCGCAGGCTGGCTTTGCTCTAAGTGTACTATGGTAGCGTGTGATAGCAGTCCCACCTGTACGTGTCGTGGATATACATATATCGTATCAGAATCAGTTGGAGAGATGGCTCTCAACACAATAAATGTGACAAAAAATAATAACCAAATAAGTCTGAAAATAATATAGACAAGCTACTAACACCGATATGCACCTACGAATTACACCCGTCTCCATTTACAGGACACTGTCAGTAGACACAACTAATAGTCTCGTTTGAAACATATAAACCTCTACCAATCGTTTTAAGTGGATTTCATATTTGACATTTAAAACAAGCATAATTAGAACAGATCAGAAAAACAACATAACCTAATACGGACGTTTCTGCACTCTTTCTTCATTTCTGCTTTCCTGCATGCTTTCCCGAACCTAAAAACCTCATTATCGGTTAGCCCGTTACCTTTCGCGACAGCTTCTGATGCTGGTCACTGCCTGCCTACAAAGCACAGCTGACATGGATCGGGGCCTACCTTGAGGGTGTCACTGGTGTAGGTGGGTGTTACCTTGAGGGTGCCCCCGGTGTAGGTGGGTGTTGCCTTGAGGGTGCCCCCGGTGTAGGTGGGTGTTACCTTGAGGGTGCCCCCGGTGTAGGTGGGTGTTACCTTGAGGGTGCCCCGGTGTAGGTGGGTGTTGCCTTGAGGGTGCCCCCGGTGTAGGTGGGTGTTTCCTCTTGAGGGTGCCCCCGGTGTAGGTGGGTGTTGCCTTGAGGGTGCCCCCGGTGTAGGTGGGTGGTACCTTGAGGGTGCCCCCGGTGTAGGTGGGTGTTGCCTTGAAAGGTGCCCCCGGTGTAGGTGGGTGTTTCCTTGAGGGTGCCCCCGGTGTAGGTGGGTGTTAACTTGAGGGTGCCCCCGGTGTAGGTGGGTGGTACCTTAACACGCGGATTGACGGGGGTCGGAGCCACCTTTGCTTTAACGGGGGGCGGGTACCCCCTCCCCCGATCTCGAAAACCACGCTAGGTAGCGAAAAACGGTAAACGGCGTTAGGTAGCCCATCCACTTCTCCATCGACAACATTCTAACCATCTTTGTCAGGTCAAATCTAAGATCACTAGAGGTCAAAACATGCCGTCATAGTGATAACATGTAAATGGAGGTTTTCGGTCATTAGATCCAAACAAGTTAACACGCGCCCCGCTGGGGGGACAAAATTCGCCCCCCCAGAACTAGGGGGATGATAAATATCAATGTTATCGTTGCTCAGTTGCCACTTAACACATGATTCTATATGAAAATTGATAACTTTTAGTGGTTTTGCTGTAGGTCTAGCTTTAAAAAACTTCGACCATGGGCAATTGAAAATTTCCTTTCTGTTAGTCATTTCACGTATTGCCCGAGTGTCCAATCGGTCCTGTCCCTCTCAGTTTTTCGCGAATATTTGTGAGCTTAATCACACTGAAGAAACAAAACTTCGTAAAATTTCTAGTTGAATAATTTTTTAAGCTTTCCAAAAAAATTGTGTCAAGCCAGGTAACTGACTTATGACGTCACTATTTAATAATCACACCGGATAGGAGTCTGGCTCTAACGCACACTGGAGGGTACTGGTAAGCCCCCTCCTAAGATCTCGGAAACTAAGAGGCGTAGAAAAACGCCGGTTGGGGGTGGGTGGGGGCTATGGTGGTCTAAATCATGACGTATTTTCAATTACCGAGGTCGATTTCTTCAAGGTCAAATAAGGTCATAAAGGTCAAATATTGGCCATGCTGGGTACCTATTGGAAAATGATGTGATTATGCGGGAAAAAGACGGGAATAATCTAAAGGCGGACCAGGGTCATAGATGGAAGATTGCAAATCATCTTTCTTGCTATTTTGAGGTCAAGGCCATTCAAGGTCATCAACCTATAAGGTCACAATATGGTATACTACCTATAATGTACGCTATTACGAACGCTATAGCAGCTGTTTAATGGAATATGACGATTGAACTTTACCAATGAAGTTTGGCCCTGGCCTTTGACCTCGACCTTTACATTGAGGTACCTTAACTATGACGTCATAGCATAATATACGTCAGACCAGGTAACGCTATATGACCGGAGGCACTGGGGTCAATGACATTGAAAGTGTTTATATGACCTTGACCTGTGACCTTTGAAATTGACCTTGACCTTCATTTGAGGCGAACTTAACGTATCATCCCGGTTATATGGCGTTATGACGTTACCACTCGGTCTCCAATGCAAGTGAACTGGTCCGACCGCGCGATTCCGGCAATCTCAAAATGCAGGTCTGACTTTGAAAGCCTATGAGTAAAACGAAATTCAACCGATGAAAAAATGTCTTCGCTAATCGACAAGCCGTTAAATGCTCTCAAATGTGGTCTAGTATCACCTTTCGACTAGGAGCGGTTCCCGGACACCTTGGAAAATAGGTGGGTGGGGCTCCGCGCACCCTCCAGTCTTAACAAGTATTAACCCGTTAAGCCAATTTTGCTATTCTACAAAGTGGAAGACTAAACCAGAGTGCAACTCGGCTGTTTAAGGGGCTAGATTTCAACTTTGCCCATCCTTCGAAAGCCCATGGAATATATAATCGGAATTGCTTACAATAATTTTGAGGTCAGGTCAACAATGAGGTAACCAGATGTCACCAACGTACACTATTATGAAGTACATTTTGCCTATGTTTTCGAACACAAAGATACAACAATCCTTTTGCTTCATGACACAGGACTTAAAATGGTATGCAACATGACCTTGACATGTCGTTATTTGACCCTGACCCGAGGTCCTTGACCTCAGGTCACGGTCAAATATAAGGGTATCCCGTTACCTAAGAGGGACATGTTGCACGCGATTCGTCTCGTTGAGCTGGAACAAACACATAAATGCCGCCAGATATCTTCTAAATCTTCGCACCGGGCCGTCGGAGCGAAGATGAACCCTGTCCGTTTCCTTGGTGAGGACAGATGAGGCTCCCCTTTCACGCATAAACACATTTTTACAGTGACAATAAACGTGAAATCAAACGGAAATAACTACTTCTGAAAGCCCCTGCAGAGACAAAAATCAGTTAGTACCCAAGCACCTAATATCAAGTAAAGTTAATGCAGTAACATTCTTATGTAGAACATACCAACTCCACCAGGACTCTCCCGGTACCCGTCGCCTTCTGGGGGAAAGGAACAAGGCCGAGAGTTCAGGTAGCCGGGTGGTCTTGATGTAAGGTCACAGGCATAAACTACCCCAACAAAGCAATAGCATGCATAACCCTGATTAGTATGGGCCAAATGGTCTTAATTACAACAAAATCATAGTTATACTGCGTTTAATTGCAATTCTTTAACACTCTCAAATGATATTGTATACCCTTGATGACCTCTGCTGACATAGCTATGGACCTAACCGGACATCTGTTTGTGACTTCACATTTTTCAATTCAACAGCTTTTGAATGTTATCCAGAAATTTCGTCTTGCATTTCTAAGAGCAAGCTAGATTTCCATTACAAAAAATAACTATGCATCGACACAGGAATGACGTCATAACTCAGTGACCTGACCTGACCCAGTTAGGTATTTTTTGTAAAAAAATGTTGCAAAATTTGTCAGGTAACAGATACGCATACTGACACTGCCTTAATACAAATACTTTTGTAATTATTTGCAAGACAAACGGGGAGTAGCAGGTTCAATGCAACACTTCCGGTAGGTGCCGGAAAACAAGCATCAGAGACGAAATTTTCACTTGTCCATGGTCGAAGTTTTTTTTGCAAGGTAGAAAAACATCTTCTGCACTCAAAGTCTCCATTTTAACCCTAGAATCACCTCCTGAGTGGCAATTGGTCTATTCAAAGAAGTATTTTTTCACCATCATTATCATCCCCCCTACCAGAACAACGAAACTTACGGTATCTTATCCCTGATCAATTTGCGCACCTGGCCAAATTTTTTAGGTCAGGTCATGTCAGGTCAAGGAGCTATTCAAGGTCAAGTGACCCGACCTCAAGACCTAAAATCACAAGTTTGAAGCGGTGCCCAGGGAAAATCAGCGAACGAATCAGTTTGAAACTTTTACAATATAATAAGGTCATTAGGGTCTACAAATCTGCTATCTCGGAATTTCGATATTGTTGAACTAAGGTGGGGTCAATTTTTGGGTCACCTCATCTATGGTGAAAAATAGAATGGGCTAGTTTTCAGTAAATACTGGATAGATAAAGCTGAAAATCCTCAAACCGTCTATTATTACCATCATCTTGACCATAAAGTTGATTTTTTGACCATCTGACCTCTAAAAGGTCATGTCAGGTCACAGGAGCATAGCGATTGTTTTGCCAATAACTTCTCACTGAATTGAGATAAAGCTCCCATTTTGCTTGCATTGTACTTATATTGTCACGGGGAGTCGATTGATATGCAACATGACCACACCAGGTCACTATGTGACTCTGACCTAGCTCGAGGTCAAGTCATTTTCACCATTTGACCTAACAAGGTCATATTATACATCATTTGATTCGCCGCGATGAGAGGAATACAGCGATACATAAATATTTGCTCTAGCTTCCCTGGAGTACAGATCTAGAGAGAGAGAGAAATGTACACTGTTCTGTTGTAAGCCCATGGAGCCTTCTTTGACATGTGCTGAGCTCAATATGGACCTGACATAAAAATACTTCGTATAATTTCTCTTCGCCTTGTCAAGAGCTTTCGAACACCGTCCGTAATTTTCCTTTAGCTTTCCTAGGAAATGAGATACGGAGGGGGCAAAATTCGCCCCCCCAGCGGGGCGCGTCATGCCAGGGACCCCAGCGGGGCGCGTGTTAAGATAGAGAAAAGCAGCTTATGAATCTTCGCAGCAAGCCGAATCGAATGATATATATGACCTTACTAGGTCAAATCAAGAATTTGACCAGTCCTCTGAGGTCAGGTCACGGTCAAATAAGGTAAAATGCACATCATTAGAAACCCAAACACAAGGTTAATGCAGTTAGAATAAACGCTAGTGTTATATTCAGCGTACTACCGGTGTATGTCCTACAGTCCTACAGTGAGCGCGCCGCCCCGCTGGGGGCTGGGTCCTACAGTGAGCGCGCCGCCCCGCTGGGGGCTGGGTCCTACAGTGAGCGCGCCGCCCCGCTGGGGGCTGGGTCCTACAGTGAGCGCGCCGCCCCGCTGGGGGCTGGGTCCCACAGTGAGCGCGCCGCCCCGCTGGGGGCTGGGTCCTACAGTGAGCGCGCCGCCCCGCTGGGGGCTGGGTCCTACAGTGAGCGCGCCGCCCCGCTGGAGGCTGGGTCCTACAGTGAGCGCGCCGCCCCGCTGGGGGCTGGGTCCTACAGTGAGCGCGCCGCCCCGGTGGGGGCTGGGTCCTACCTTGAGCGTGCCGCCGGTGTCGGGGCCGCCGTCCCTGCTCCGGAACTGTTGCAGCTTCTTCTCCAGCTTCTGCTGGCGGCGCCGCCGCATCACCGCCTCCGGGTTACTGATGGAGCGCGTGAAGCTGGTCTCCGGCAGCTCTGCAGGCCATCATCGGCAATGGTCAGGGACAGCAGGAGGGCCCTGGAGGGGCGACCTGCACCGATTCAAAGACGTCAAGTCGAGGATCCGGCGAGGTCCCTCACTACCAGCGCGCCTCCAAGGAACGATCGTCCCCCCCTCTGATATATTCTAGGTAGGTGGCGACGCCAGCTCTCAGAAGCGTCTCCGTCCGAGGGCCGGTGGACGCTGAACGAGTTAGTTATGAGCGACCGCCGACCCTGTCACGGCCCAGGCGGGGTCCTCGGGCGGCGCCGCCGAGCGGCTGAGCCCCGGCAGTCCAGTCAGAGCCCGACGCCGGTGACCACTGCACTAGTCGCCATCCGGCGTGAAGCCGAGGGAGCGACACGCCACTTCCGAGTTACTCCATACTTAGTTTTAGCGAACCGACACAGCTCACCAGAGCAAACTACCTCAACGAGCACAAGTACAAACCACCCTAGTCGGGCACCGGCCCCGGTCCGTGAACAGGGGCCAACTAGTCACGAAAAGCCAACCAGTAAAAACATGAAAGAGCAAGAAAGAGGGGGAAACTGGACCACAGAGAAGGGCAGCCGAAACGACGAAAAATCGACGCCTGGAAGCTAGCCAAATTGGAGTATTGCACATCCTACAATTCAACTGCCGAGGAATAAGAACACGAGCACCGAAATTAGGAAAACTATTACAAGACAAACACCCACGCACAGTAGCGCTGCAGTTGACGGGACTGCCGCCGCACATGCCGGTCGCTGCCGGCCGCGGGCTTGGGCTACCGCGCTGCAGCGTGAGCGAGCGAGCAAACCAACGCAGCCCCCCAGATGGGACCTCCCACGGAGGAGACGAGATCACCTGGGCCTCCGGACTTAGGACCGCCCGAGCAGACCGCCGGGCCTCCGCCCTCCCCAAGGTACCCACCTACAAAAAACAGATTCAGATTGTATACCTGCATATACCGAGACATACCCGAAGCCGATAGATGTAACCAAAACAGACCCAGAAGAGAACACGGCAGATGTAGGAATAAACAAGGGGTCCCCGCGGCGGGAGCCCCCGGACTGAGCTCCGGGAGGAGACTCCCCCAATATACCCGCCGACCTCGCTAGTAAGCGAAATGCTAATAACGATTCAAGAGGGAAACCAGGCAAGAAGTGCTCAAAACGAGAATGACCCACCCCCACTGGAAGAACATGCCCCCGTCTACTTCCTCAGACGACGGGAGCGACCGATTCGAACCCACCGAGCGGCACGGAGGACGCCCGGCCGGGTGGAGACCGGCTCGCCGCCGCAGACGCGTGGGCCGTTCCCCGCAACAGCTGCGCATGTCCAAAAACCACGGTGGAGCAGTAATCCCTACAAGGAAGGATATTGACTCTGAAGTGGTCACCTCCCCTTTAAACCTGCGGCGGAAGAAACTACATATGTATGCGCCATCAAAGTCAAGGAAGAGAACAACCGTGAACCTATCAACATAATCAACCTATACAGCCCCCAGCGAGATTGGCCGCGGGAATGGGTACCCAGACGCAGAAATTGGAAATAGAAAACTGGAAACCAGCCCAAGAATGTTAATCCTGGGAGATGTCAACGCACACGCTGAGGCTTGGGACCCCCATCAGCCTCCAAGACCACTCGGGGGCCATAGAAGAGTCGATAATTATCGATTATATTTTATATCGATTATCGATTATTATTCGATTATAATCAGAAACTTTCCATCATCAATGATGGGACGTGGACCAGATGGAACCCGAGTACTGGAGGAGTATCTACCCCAGCTATCAGTGTAACCACGCCGGACATTGCCACCCGGGCTACGTGGCAGGCTGACAACCTCATTGGCTCAGACCACAAACCAATCTTCATCTCAATTCCTACCACTATAAAACCCTCACGTCGGGGAAGAGGGAAGTTCTGCTTCAGGAGGACGGACTGGATAGCTTTCGGGGAAAATGTCGAAAGCAAGCATGGACACCATTAAGATGGATACCGGCCTAGGATAGGTTCAACGCAGAAATTACAGACGTCATTATTAACACGCACATTGACGGGGGTCTGAGCCACCTTCGCTTTGACGGGGGAGGGGCGGGTACCCGCCCCCTAAGATCTCGAGAACAGTGCTAGGTAGCGAAAAACGGTAAAGAGCGTTGGATAACCCATCCACTTCTCCATCGAAATTATTTGAACCATGTCTATGTCATGTCACATTTAAGGTACCTAGAGGTCAAAACATGCCATAATAGGGATACCATGTAAATTAAGTTTTTCGGTCATCACATCTGAACAAATAAAGATAGATAAAAACTATTTAAATTATATGAATCCTCGCAGCAGGCCGAATCGAATGATATATAATATGACCTTGCTAGGTCAGATCAAGGATTTGACCTGAGCTGAGGTTAGGTTAAGGTCAAACGAGGCAAAATGCATATCATTAGAACCGCAATGACGAGGCAAACCTAATGCAGTCAAAATAAACGCTCTACCTCTATTCACTACTAAGTTATTCAATTAAAATCATTTTCCCACGTATTTCCAATGGAGAGGTCATTACTCGTACCTTACCTTAGGTCTTCGATATAAAAAATACCGCAACATATTTAAGAGAACTCGGTGGGGCCATTATGTGATGAGTTTCAATCGGAAAAATTCACCCAGTTCCGACTTATGCTATCTTAAACTTTTTCTGAGGTCAAGTCACTTGACCTGTACTGGTGACCTGACCTGAAATGACCTAACCTTAAAATTTTGACAAAAGTTGTAAGAATGATGAGAGAAGAGGTATGCAAAGTGCGGCGGCGCTAGCACCGCCGTTTTTATGCTATCTCCGAAAAAACCGAGGGGGCGGCAGGTACCCACCCCCCCGTCAATGCGCGTTTTAAGGCCGCACAGCAACACATCCCGTATGGAAACGGGACAGGAAACCTCCCACCTTTCTGGAACAGTGAATGGTCAGTGAACAGTGAATGCGAGGAAGCAGTTCGGGCTCACGACGCAGCTGCAGAGGCGGCCACCCGCGCCGACGCGACTGGAGAAGATCGAGAAAACTACAACACTCAGGGGGAGGCAACGCAGACGATCAGGGAACAAGCACGGGAACACTTCCTGGATAAGCTAAGGAACATCAAGTCAGATAGCAGCACGTAGTCCCTCATCCATGCAATGGACGGCAAGTTCACTCAGCACAGACCTAAGGAGTTAATACATCGACCTCAGCGGAGAAACCAGCCCTCGACAAGACCAGCAGCGACGGACAGAGAGAAAGCGAACCTCTTCATCACGGAATTTGTTGCAATCTCCACACTCGCGAAGGCCGACTCCACACTCGCGAAGGACGAGACAGCTGACCACCCCATGGTCCAGGAAGCCCGCCGCTGCGCCTGCCAAACTCACAGGACGGGGACGTGCGCCCCAATCTCTAGAAGATAACTTAATATAGCTATTGGAAAACGAAAAACAGAAAAAGCCCCGGAGAAGGACGAAGTTTCAAACGAAATGCTGGGACAGCTAGCACCCAAAGCGGTAAAAGTACTCCTTCAATTCATCAACAGAAGCTGGGCGGAGGGGAAGGCCCCGGCATCCTGGAGGAAATCAATTAAAGTACATATCTTGAAACCAGTCAAATCCACAACAATACCAACAAGTTATCGCCCCATTTCACTATTGGGGCATTCCAGGACAAAACGACAAAAAATATTTCAATTTGACACCACCGTGTCTAGAAAAACCGAAACTTTGTCTCCGGGGTAGTTTGGGGCTGTGAGAATTTTAGACCCCCCCCGACCAACGGTGGCCGAGGTATAGCCCGAGGCATTTTCGGGAGGTCACCTTGTAGACTCATCTTTGATGTTTCATTAACTCAAAAAGGCATTGCCTGGTTAACAAGTTTTTTGTTTCATTGAACTCGTCTTGAACCATATCTTATTTTGAAGAAAAAGTTTTAATTAAAAAAATTTGACTTTGAATTCCTTTGACCTTTTCTTTTGTGACCTAGCTTGACCTTCTCGCAGTTGGAAATGAACCTTTCGGACACCTAAAAATTTTGCTTCCTAAATTATCTTAACAATTTTTAAAAAAATACGTTTCTGCTATAAATTACAAATGTATAGCAGCTAAGGTAGGTATGCAGACGGTTTTTGACAACTGCGGGAGTGCAGACTTATGTTTAACACCGCAAACAAAGCGATTGCTCTTGGAATCAGTTGCTTGCAATAATATTACATTGTCTTCACGAAATTTTCATCGTGCAAGTGTAGGAGCTTATGAAAATTGACACGAAAATCATGAAAACGTCCATTATTTCTCTGAAAAGTGTACAAGTAGCTCAATATTCTGATTTGTAAAATGCTCCTCTAGGGTGAATGACGTCATGATCTGGCAACTGCTACCATATTCAATGGACTTCAAGGGCTTCAATTGGCTGATTACTCACTGTGACGTCAGCGCTATCGTCACACCAATAGCTGACAACTGTGGCCGCCTGGCTGGGGTACATTTGAGGTAGGTTTTTAGCTTTTCTCCACGGAAATTTTGAGTTTCAAGACAAATGATATATTGAGTGCCAGGTTTTCCAGCATGCTTTACAAATTGGCTATCTCAGTTAAAATAACGTTATAAGGGTGCCACATTCCCTTAAACGAGAACACATCAGCAAACACGCGTTTCGAAGCACATCAACTACTGTGAATCGCACAATATGGCAATATTGTACCCTCTCGCTCTATATCTCTAGTGCAGGCAGAAGCGACATCACAAAGCCAACGTGAACGAGTCGAAACCACGAGTCGCTTGACAAAAGTACACAACCAGAATCGTTTCACATGCAAAATGACCAAAACCTTTGCAATACCTGTATACAGTTTCTCGGCGACGCTCTCTTCATTTTCGGCTCCACTCTTCATCTTCTGCAGCTTTCCCTTCTTCTTGAGTTCTTTCTTCTCACGTTTGCTGAGTTTGCGTTTGAAGTTGGAGTCGTCTAGGCCAGCGTCGCCGGTCGGTCGCAGAGGCTGCAGCAAAGTGTTCACGCTCTAGCCTCACTTGCTTCAGCTCGCTTGAAATCAGCATTTGATTTCACAACACGCTTAGAGCTAAATCTACAACCATATTATCCATGCGGTATATTAACCAAAAAGGGTGGCGTTTGAACTGTTTCTGAGACATCACTAGCGGGACGGTACCACTCTGTCTGCCCCTAAGCCACAACTATATGCCACAGAATAACATATTCTTGGTGGTTTGAACAGAAGTGTGCTACTGCAAATCACGTGCTACACGAGCTACACAAATCAATTGAAAATTAAAATCACTTCCTATTTTAGATTACCAGAAATGTTGTTGAGAGGTTAAGACAGACTGCCTCAACTTATCACTAGTATCAGCTCGCAGCCTATAATAAAATGTGTTATGCTCATTACAACACCAACTGTCAGGGTCATATGGCCAACTCAGCTCCTGGTGCAAGCACTCCGCCGGGCCTTGAAACCGGGTCAGTCGCAAGGAATGAGGCAGCCCAAATAACTACACATCCATGCATCCCCCTCACTATCCGCAACTATAACTGTGTGGTAGTGATACTGATTTCCGAAAAGCAATACAACTAGGCTGACTGCGCACTGCTGGCGGTCAAGTCAGACGGCTGCCACCCCACGCAGCGCACTGCGCCAGTCACCACTCACGTAGTATTTGTGGTTGAGGTTGCGCAGCAGGAAGCGGCCCTCCCTGTCGTCCTGGTGCCAGTTGAGCTGCACGTGCAGCGGCCGCTCGTCCATCCCCAGCTGACGCTCCTCTGCACACGGCTCCAGTCACAAGTTGGACCACAACTTATAAGTCACCGATTTAATACAATCCAACCACTATCATAATCTGCCAATTGTACTGATTAATATTTTGAACACATTTAACTTCTGCCAGTACAAATGACACACGCTTTTGTGAATGTCGTGATTCCGCCGCTAATAGGATCTGGCGGATTCTGCACTTAAGCACCAGTACACTAAATTCACACTTATCAAATTATTTCAACAAAAGGCACAGAAACATATCAGCTCCACCTCAAAGTAAAACACTCGAGAATGCGAGAGAAGTCAACGATGCAGGTACCAATTTTTCATCCCACAACATTTCGACTTCAGGGAGACCTACAAAAAGAAGAGGGTTATTTTCCTTTAGTCAGTATACGTGTTCTGCACACGGTGCGTCACATTAGGAAATCCCTCCTGGCCTCTTTCGCTGATGTTAAAACCGGCGAATTATGCTTTTCGGACACAAAATTTGCATTCAGCTATCGACTCGTCTTATATTGCAAGGTGAACAAAGACTAGACGACTAGCGAATCATTTTGATAAGGGGGAGTCACACAATAAAAACTACGGTTTAAACTGAAACCATGAAAGAGGTCTCGATATAAATGTCAACTTAAGAGATCACCAGCGTTAGGAAACAATAATCGATCAATTCCTCCAAAATCCGAATCACTCCTTTAGAACAGAAAGTTTCTTTAGAAAGATCAGATACAAAGCAGCTTCAAAAGCATAGACGTACCTCCACTTTCGTGAATCTCATACAGCGCATAGCGCGGTGTCGAAAGCATGCGCATGTCGGGCCGAAATTTCTCCATCAACACATCTATCACATCCTGAGCAGTCAACTCGGAAGATACGCGGATGCACTTGGTCGACACCTTTTGTCCGGAGTCCTGGTAGTAAAACCTGCAACAGTCAAACACCACATGCCAAAACATGTTTTGAACGACAAATTAACGAAACCAGACAAACAGTCCTGCTTAAAACCCTAGTAGCAGAGCTAGCAAATGTGTGACCTGTGAAATGGTCCTGACAATTACATCATTTTTGCAGGCACTGCATGTACACAAATACACATACATGTACACACATAAGGGCTGAGGGCTTAGCCCTACATTTCCGCTCGAACCTTTCAAGACAAAAACTGCACGCCCCACAATTCACCTGGTGCAGCTGATACATCCTTGTCACTATTTCCAACACATGCCACGCGCACCTACACACATTGTAAGGACTCACCTCATTACTCCATGGAAGTTGAGCTGGTCATCTGGCTCTGAGAGTTCAAACAGGTCCAGCCTGTTGTCATTCCACTGTGCAACAGTGTTGCGCAGTCTCTCCCACTCCCGCGTCCGTGGCAGCTCCATCCTGCAACATCGCACAGCACACGCTTCACAGCTGGCAGCCTGCCACACGATGCACCTACATCAACCAGTTTTGTCCGCATGTGCTTTGACATTGGTCTGGTCAAACATAGCTTGCATAGCTTAACATAGATAACACACACGCACACGCACACGCACACGCACACACACACACACACACACACACACACACACACACACACACACACACACACACACACACACACACACACACACACACACACACACACACACACACACACACACACACACACACACACACACACACACACACACACACACACACACACACACACACACACACACACACACACACACACACACACACACACACACACACACACACACACACACACACACACACACACACACACACACACACACACACACACACACACACACACACACACACACACACACACACACACACACACACACACACACACACACACACACACACACACACACACACACACACACACACACACACACACACACACACACACACACACACACACACACACACACACACACACACACACACACACACACACACACACACACACACACACACACACACACACACACACACACACACACACACACACACACACACACACACACACACACACACACACACACACACACACACACACACACATGCACGCACACACGCACACGTGCACCAGCCTGGTCCGGATTTAGTTTTTTTCATCGTGCATTAACAGATTGCTGCTCATTTGATGCATTTTTTGGTGCTGATTACGATGCGCTCATCAGAAATGCAATTTTCGAAAAACTTTTGGTGGCCCACTCGAGTTGAAGGTTTTTCATTTTGCCCAATTTTCCACTTTTTGGCTCACCATCAACCCATATTACCAACGAGGTGCAAATAAAATTCACTGGGTTGGTAGTTTGGTTCGTTGGTGTTCCATTTGCTTTGTTTTTGTTGCTATAACTTGCACACATAACGGTTATTTTTGCATATTATCTCCGCTTTGAGTTGAGTTTGCCCTTTGCTCTCCATAGATGGCGCTAGCAGCGGGACATGGTAAGTGAATACTGATTTCCTTGGGAACCGAAAATATCAACAGCAACGTAAAAGGTGAGAAACAATTGCGAATCGGATTGTATAAACGCACTTAAAGAGCTGTTTTCAAGCAGCACTGAAGTTGTTGACACTGTTTCTCAGGTATTTTAAGCATGCCATGTCCAAATATGCTGCTGTTGAAGTCCCGACCATAACCCTTTACCAATAGACCCAGGAACCGTGGGGCTGTGGTGGTGGCTGTTGCACCCAACTTTCAGAGGGTGGCAGCAGCTCCACCCCCCCCAGTTTGAGCCGATTCTGGAACTTCTCTATTAACATCTAAGTGATATGCCTAATCACCCCCGGCCATACCAACGCGGAAGCCCCTTCCTCCAACTTACACCTTCACCGACTGAATTCTTCCGTATTTGCGCCAAAAAGACTCTGCAGCAACCCTACTTTGACTGGAGTGCGATGGCATCAGTTTTGAGGCTAGTGACCTCTAGCCCAGCCTCCTCTGACATATTTAGAGGTCGTTGTGGCCCAGAGGAGAATTATTTTTTACGTATACGGATAGGATTGATAATTTTTAGCGTTGTGGTCTAGCAGAAAAAAATCGACCGGTTTGGCATTATGCAAACATTTTATTACAGACATGACATTGGCCACCAGGTTTTAATGACCGAAGAAAATATATCGTATGAAATCCTAAAATTTCCAACGACTTCCAACGACTAGGCATCTTCCACTAGTTGCATTGAATAATTCACATACCGGCATAATCCAAGTTCTCCGTCATGTTTTCCTTGCAGTTTGATGTTTCCTCTGAAAAAATTCAACATGGACGGACGGTAATATTTGCAAAAAATAAAAGAGCATGACCGTAAGTTTGGTATGTCATAGGGCGCCTTGTTATGACAAGAATTGAACTCATGGAGGAGCGGAGCAAAGATGAGTGTCATATTCTTATGGAAGTATCAATAACAGGGTAACGGCTGAGGTTATGGATGTATGTGCAAGCGTATCACTGCCCACACGTGCAAAACAGGCCGTTCTGAAGGAACTCAAGCCAGACAAAACAAATGGTTCGGCTAACAAGTGAACGCACAGTAAAGCATTGCGTGAATGACAGCCGCGACAGTAGTTAAAAAGAGGTACCGTGTTGACAACATTAATGAGCAAAAACCCAGCGGCAGATTAATTAGAATTTCCTGTTTGTTGCTGTTGCTGACCAGTGGACATGCACAATATCAATTGCGGTTGCTCGCAGACACTATAAACTCTACTTATAATCACAACCCACCGCCATGATACGTGCTCAGGTGACCAACTCAATACGACATCCTGATTCGTCGCTAGCCCCAGTCTCTAGTCCATGCACGCACCATCTTTCACGGGTATAAGCGGTGCCCTTTATCGCTGCCTACATCATAATATTCCTACAATATTATCCGTCGTCAGGGCGGAATTACAGGCAGGTACAACATTATCCGCCTGTCAGCGGAAATAGCTATTTCACGCTGATTTTTAAAGTCCGGCAGTGCAAAAATCGGTGTTTTACTCTGACACATTGTTTTGGAATGAAGATTATCTACGTCATAGTTCTGAACACCAAAACGATAAAAATACAAAAGTAGTGCCCTAGCGAAATGAATTTGAGAAATTTGCGCCCACGATGCGATAAAATAGTGGCCACTGCAAAACAGCGTAAGGGCTCAAATAACACATTTTCCAGAAACAGATTCAAAGGGCAGGCAAAACGAAAAGACAGCTCAGTCAATGTGGGGCAAAAATCAACAGCAACGACTCCAGGAAAGCTGGCTCAACAAATGACGACAAACTTGAATCAACAAGTCCAAATGAATCCCATGAAAAACAAGACATAGAAAAAAACAAGTCCCTGAAGACACAACACTCATCACGCTACCGAGGATGAATAAGCACCTCCACCAGTACCAAACATCACCGGCCGATCACGCCTTCTCATCAAACATCGAATGATCAATTATTAGATTCACCTTGTGGGCGATATCCTTACAGCCCACTTTCGCAAACGTCTGCAATTCAGAATCGAACCGGACCTGCCTGAGCACGTGCTTGATGGCCTCGGCCGCCCCGCTGACGACGCCGCGGCGCAGCAGCTCATCCCCGATACACAGCTCCACGTGTCGCCGCTCCAGCGGCAGAAACGGCAGGTAGAGGTCCACCGCGCCGACGAGATGATATCCGAGCGGTACAGACCGCCCATTTCGTCGAACGCCCGCTCAGTAATGATGAAGTTGAAGTCGTCCAGCTGGACGTCCTCCGAGGCAAGCTCTCGGCAAAGCGACGCCGCATCAGCGAGTTGATGGCCTGCCTCCGGTGTTGCTGAGCAAGACGAAGATGGCCTGCGAGATGTCCACCCCGCGCAGGTCGCCGTGAAAGTCCATGACGGGTGGATGCCGTTCAAAATTCCGCCCGGCATCTTGTCGACCTCGTCGAAAATGAAGACTGGTGCTCGCAGCTGGAGAGGTTTCCGATCACCCAGTGTCGCGGTCACTCGCGTACCGCGATACACTAACGGGGTCGTCGTGGGAAGTCCATACTGCCGACAAATAGGTGCACAAACCGACTTTTCATGCCCTTGGCGAAGAGACTGTCGGCCACCCTCTGAGCGACGAAGTTCTTTCCCACGCCGGTAGTACCGTGCAGACTCAGAACCAGAGGTTTCCGCGCCAAACCATCGCGCCGGTGGTTCTCAATTATCCGCGGAAGGTGAGACGCCACCAAATGCTGACCATGCAGGTACTGCACCAGAGCTCGTCGAAGCTCAGACGATCACGTATAAAATAGGGATCGTCGCAGCACTCTCGACTTTACAGTCGACAAACCGGACGGCGCTGGAGCGCGCCACGTGACGCACGATGGGCGCATCCTTCATCGAGTTCCAGACCAGCGAGATGGCCCAGCCGGCGGCGCCGCGCCGACGCGCTGGCCGTGAAGGAGAGCGGCTCAAAGGAGGCAGCCGGCGGCAGCGGCGCCAGCAGGAGCAGCCCCGTCACCGCCGCCGCCTGCCAGCCACGCATGCGGACCACCCGGCTGATCAACTAAGAGGGCTTTAGAAAGAAAGAGAGACAAAAAAGAAGCATGTAAACAGGTTTGGCAAGCGAGCTGCTACATCAACGGCTGCGATGGATTCGCTGTTTGATATCAGCAGCCGAGAACGCGAGCATAAACTAGTAGAAGACAGTGTTTCTGGCCGACCAGCCAAGTGCCAGACGTATTCAGACAGGCAGCCTCGATCAGGAAACCACAGCGCGATGGCAGAGGAGAGCTCATCGAGCGGGTCGAGCAGTCATGAGAGGAGCAGCCGTCACCTCCCCGAGTCAACAGGCGACGGCCGAGACAACAAACACGCCTGTGGAAACTGGTGTTTCAGGTAACGCTATGATCTGCTAAGCTATAATGATTCGGTAATCCCGATCAAAGGGATATTATCAGTGTATGAGCAATGCTATTTTCAAAAACCAGTCTGCTCATCAATTCTAACAGAACACCCACAAGCTATATCTTTATATATTTTTTAAACACTGTCCAAGTCGTTCACAGTCCATAACTCACAAACCATAAGGAAAGATAGGCCGTAGAAGAACGACAAGTAATGCCTACCATTTTTTATGTTTTATGAGTTATGGACCGTAAGGAAGTATAGGCCATAGGAAAAGGACAAGCAATGCGTACCATGTCTTATGGTTTATGAGTTATTGACTGTGAACGACTTGGACAGTGTTTTGAAAAATATATACACATATAGCTTGTGGGTGTTCTGTTAGAATTGATGAGCAGACTGGTTTTTGAAAATAGCATTGCTCATACACTGATAATATCCCTTTGATCGGGATTACCGAATCATTATAGCTTAGCAGATCATAGCGTTACCTGAAGCACCAGTTTCCACGGGCGTGTTTGCTGTCTCGGCCGTCGCCTGTTGACTCGGGGAGGTGACGGCTGCTCCTCTTATGACAGCTCGACCCGCTCGCTGAGCTCTCCTCTGCCATCGCGCTGTGATTTCCTGATCGAGGCTGTCTGTCTGAAGACGTCTGGCACTTGGCTGGTCGGCCAGAAACACAGCCTTCTGGTAGTCCAGGCTCACGTTCTCGGCTGCTGGTATCAAACAGCGAATCCATCGCAGCAGTTGGTATAGTAGCTCGCTTGCCAAACTTGTTTGCATACTTTTTGTACTCTTTCTTTCCAAAGCCCTCTTAGTTCCTTCAGTATGGCCTGATTTGCACGTGTATGGAGTGATACGCTGGTACACACATCCATAACCCCAGCCGTTACCCTGTTCTTGCATTCTTCCATAGGAATATGATACTCATCTTTGCTCCGCTCCTCGATGAGTTCAATTCTTGTCATAAGAAGGCGCCCTATGATATACCGTGTGTGTTGGGGTTTAGGGCGCTCCAGCGACTAGGCTATGTCGCGCCCATCGTTATAGTGGCTTCTCAGATGCTAAAAATCCGTTCCGTGTTCTAAGCTCACAAATATAGCCATCTAGAGTTTACACACCACTACTTTGTCTAGCTCTACTTGGGTTATAGATGACGTCAAAGCCCACCTCGGTCAAATATGCTAAAACATGTTTGAAATCGACTGCTGCCCTGTCACCAAGAATGTCTGGTATGGATAGTCCGCGTATAAACCGATTTCTGATTTCACGCAGCCCTGCACAGACTTCCGAATCCGACAGGACATGCCTAACGCTTGGTTGTTCATCACAGTGGGGGCATATGCTTGGGTCGGAGCGAGACAGATAGTGTCCATGAGTGATCCCACCTCCTCCCTTCTATTCTGCCGGCTGCTGGACTCCCATCTGCCTATTGTTTCCCGGAGGCACTTTAACGTACATTCAGGTTCAGCCTCCCATCTTGTCTGCCACTCAGAATGTAGAGAGTCGTTGATGAGGACCCTGATGTCCCCAGGTGGAACCCTGAACCGTCGTGGGGGAGCCAGCGACGATGCTGACTTAGCTGCCTCGTCCGCTGACTCGTTCCCGGGTACAACCACATGGCTTGACACCGATAGAAACTTAATATCTACGCCTTTGGCAGAAACAGTTGTCAACAGTTTTAGAATGGCGAATACGAGCCTTGATGAGTGGTTATGACCAGAGCTAAGCACTGCAAGTGAGCTGGCTGAGTCAGTGATGATAAGATAGCGTCTCTCAGGACGATGGTTGATGTAGCGTAGAACTTGTAAAATTGCGTAGAGTTCGGTGGTAAATACAGAGACGACACTCGGAAGAGCAAAGCATCGACGGACTGCGTCACCAGTAAAAACACACCCGGCCCCAGCGGCTCCTTTTGAGCCATCGGTGTAGAGCTTGCAATAGTTTGAGTAGGAGCTGATATTTTCATCGGGTAGTTGGGCGAATTCTGATGGCAGTGTCACCGACTTTCTGTACTGCATTAATTCTAAGTCATGTTTAGCAGTGACTTGTCGCCACGGTTCCAGGATCTTCGGTCGTGATTTTGCGATCATCTCAAAACCGATGTCGGATACCAAACTCACGGTAAGCCTACATTATTTTTTGCAGATATAACCGTCCGTCCATTTTCAATTTCGATCAGAGGAAACATAAAACTGAAAGGAAAAGATAACGTAAGCACTTAGATTATGCCGATGATTATCGATTACCATATGATTAAAAATAGATTTTCCAATAAAAACCATTATAATCCATATATTATCCAATGCAGCTAGTGCAAGGTGCGTAAACGTTGGAAAGCTTATTTTATGATTTCATACAACATATTTTCTTCAGTCCTTAAAACCTGGTGACCAATGCCATGTTTGTAAAAAAAGATGGCACAATGCCAAACCGGCCGATTTCTTCCTGCTGGACCAAAACGTTAAACATTATCAATCCTATCCGTACACGTAAAACAAATAATTCTCCTCTGGGCCACAACGCCCTCTAAATATGTCAGAAGAGACTGGGCTGGAGGTCACTAGCCTCAAAACTGATAACCTCGCACTTCAAAGTAGGGTTGCTAAAGAGTTTTTTTTTGGCGCAAACACGGAAAAATTCAGTCGCTGAAGGCACAGGTGGAGAGACTATTTTAGTCGGAGGAAAGGTGTAAGTTGGAGGAAGGGGCTTCCACGTTGGTATGGCCGGGGGTGATTAGGCATATCACTTAAATGTTAATAGAGAAGTTCCAGAAGCGGCTCAGACTGGAGGGGGGGTTTGGAGCTGCTGCCACACTCTGAAAGTTGGGTGCAAACAGCCACCACCACAGCCCCCACGGTTCTTGCGTCTATTGGTAAAGGGTTATGGTCGGGACTTCAGCAGCAGCAGCATGTTTGGACATGGCATGCTTAAAATACCTGAGAAACAGTGTTAAAAACTTCAGTGCTGGTTGAAAACAGCTCTTTAAGTGCGTCTATACAATCCAATTCGCAATCGTTTCTCACCTTTCACGTTGCTGTTCATATTTCCGGTCCCCGAGGAAATCAGTATTCACTTACCATGTCCCGCTGCTAGCGCCATCTATGGAGAGCAAGTGCAAACTCAACTCAAAGTGGAGATACTACACAAAAATAACTGTTATGTGTGCAAGTTATAGCAACAAAAACAAAGCAAATGGAACACCAACAAACCAAACTACCAACCCAGTGAATTTTATTTGCACCTCGTTGGTAATATGGGTTGAAGTGACTGGTGTTTCTTCAAAGCATCGAATGCAGGCTTAGGAACATCCTAACAAACTGCATGATACCATTCCAAGCATGTGTCACATTGCACACCTTGTTGCCCATTTTTTACTTCCAACCCACGCATAGAATTACCAGGGCCCCCTTTGCACACAGTCAGGGAGAAACTCGCGTCACTGGCAGATCGGGACAGAAAGGGTGATACAACAGTATAGCTGATCAGGCATTGCAAACCATGAAAGAATCATCTGGTTTATATTGAATGAGGCAACTGATAACTGCAAAGGAACAGGATGACAGTTAGGCAGACCTTATGACAACACTACACATGTTAGGTTCATTCATTAACACTACACATAGGTGCTCAGATATGCCCCCACGGAAACGAGTACAGAAGCACGAAGACATGTCGCGGAAGCTGCAAGGAATGCACCGAATACACAAGGAGGGACCTGCGGCCGCACCGTGAAAAACATTAGAGAAACACTACATGAAACAAACAACGCAACACGTTACAGATCAAGCACGTTAGGGGCGAAGCGCTGACGGCCATAAGAAGATGGAGGCAGTTTTCGTTCAGATCGAGGAACAACGAGCGGTCTCGGCGGGGGCTGGGACAGGCACAAAGGGTGTTCCCACGCGTGGGGTTTGGTGACAGGGAGCAGCTTCCCTGTGGTTGGGGTGGTGGAGAGGCTTCAGATAGGACCATCGGTGGGGGGTTTTCCCTGCTCGATGTCAGGGGAGGCCGCCGGGGAGCGGAGGTCACACACACGGGATCCGGGCACGGGAAGGAGCCAGGCCTGCAGTTACAGGGCTCTTCGGAGAAGAGGCAAGGGGTGGGTCAGGTAGACCTAAACACGTTGGTGGTACAGCACTACCAGTAAGAACATCAAAGGGCCTGTCAGACACTGGCTGCTGGGGGAGGCCGGTGGGGACACAAGTAGCAGGGCGGAACGCAGCTGAGTCGGGCTGCGGCACGGGTAGTGGAGTTGAGGTAGTGAAGGGTATGAAAGGCGTGAAGGCGCGCAAGAACTTACGATTGCGGAGTGTAACACGCCGGGAACCATCGAGCATAACCCTATACTGGCGGTATGGTAGAACCTCGACGATCACGCCTCTGCGGTCCCATCGAAGGGGATGGGGACCAACCTGGTTCTGTACCAAAACGGCCTGGCCGATCGGGAGGGATGGGAGATCCTTTGTGTGGGCATTAAGGCGTTCGTGATCGCGAGAGGCCCGTTTACAAATAGCACGCTCTCGCCAGGTGGCTGTCTGGCGCCACATACGACTGAGGTCAGCGTGAGTGCGCAGAGGAGGCGAGAGCGGGGCACACGGGAGAAAATCACGGAGCTGTCTGCCCAACAGCAGTTCTGCCGGAGACAAACCGGTGGCTCTGTCGGGGGTGTTCCTGTACTGCAGCAGTGCCTGAGTGAGTTTGATCGAATCCATGCGTCCATCAGTCAGTACATTCTCACGAATAAGGCGTTTTGCAATTTTTACTGCGATCTCCGCTCGACAGTTTGCATGTGGGAAGGCGACAGACGTGAGACGGTGGTGGATGCCGTGTTGGCAAAGGAAGTCCTGGAGCTCATGTGCAACAAACTGGGGGCCACCATCACTAGTAAGCGTCTCTGGGACACCAAAACCACGGACGAGCTCTGTGAGGACGTCCTTAAGGGTTAACCCTTGCACGAACGGCGACCGAGGAACTCCTGGCCACCCTCCCAGATCCGGCCATCTGGATCTGGAGCGACAGCTCTGCGGAGCGAGGTACCCAAGACGGAGGGGGCGGCGCCGTCATCACCCGACCCTCGGGCCGGACGCAGGAGGTCGCCGTCCCTGCCGGCGCCTTCTATAGCAGCACGCCCGCTGAGCTCACAGCGATGCGGGCTGCCCTGGAGACTGCGCTGGATCCCATGGGAGACGACACCGTACCCATCGTCCTATGTACGGACTCCCAGGCCGCGCTGGCCACCCTGGCGGGTGGAGCCGGCGCGCAGCGGTCTCCGATGGGTGCCTCCGTCTGGCGCCTCCTGCTGCGTGCCACCGCAGGGGACGTCAAGTCTTTCTACAGTGGGTCCCTGCACACTGTGGACTACCTGGAAATGAAGCTGCGGACGTGCTGGCCAAAGGGGCCTCTAGCCTTCCACAGAGGGGGATACCCCTGTGGACGTCAGCAGCCTATCCCGAGCTGTCACCCGCGCCGCCTCTAAGGCCTGGCGTTGCCGCTGGCCCGACAGCATTTTCAGGCGAATTATGGGGGACCGGATGCCGGCTCCGGTCCTCACCGACGTGCGGGAGGACGCCGTCAATGTCCACCAGCTGCGGGCAGGTCACTGGAGCCGCTCAAGACAGTACCTGCACCGCATCGGCCGTCTCCCGTCGCCCGCCTGCCAGCAGTGTCCCAACCGCGAGTGCCCCGCTGCACGATGCATCGTGTGCCGAGAGGGGCCGGACACCCCGGAGCATGTCCTGCTTCGGTGCCCCAGTCTGGCGGGAGCGAGGCTTCGCCTATTCGGCACCATATACCCCGACCCGACGCAGCTCCGGGACGGCGGGGCCGTGGCGGCCTTGGCCCACGGCTACCGGACTCACCAAGAGCCCCTGGGGCTACGGCCGGCCGTAGGCCGGCCGGGGGAGGACAACAACAACAACAACAACAGGGCTGCTTGGGGCGGTCCCGGCTGAGGCATACGCTGGGCAGATGCCCCCGGCGGCCGCAAGAGCACATATGGGAATAGGCCTTGCACTGGGTGCGGCGGTTCAAGTGCGCCGCCTCTCCACAATTTCGGCATCTCTTGCGGGCAGTCTGTCCTGCACTTGAGCTGGAAGCGGTACTGGCACGAGACCCAGTTGCCTGTTTCTGTTTCCGGTAAGAAGACTGAATGCAACCCAGCTCTTCACTCTGCATCGCCTGCTGACTGCGCTTGGCCGTCTCCTTCGTCACAGCATATTTCTCAGCGGCAGCCAGAGTGAGAGGAGCGTCGGTGAGTAGCTCTGATTGCACATCTGTGTCGTACAACCCAGAGAGGAACTGAAAGAGCACCATCTCCTCCTCGTAGCTCACCCATTGCTCACACATGCACTGCACATTTAACTTGCACTGCCAAGCTACCTCACGCAACTTGGCTGCAAACTGGGCCACAGGCTGATCAGGATCCTGCTTTAGACGCTGCAGTCTGAGAATGTGGGCCAAACGGTTTTCTGGGCGCACTAGCAGGTCTGATATGTGTGTTAGAAGCTGGGGCTCAGTAAGTGGTGAGCTGGGCACCAAAGCGTGCATAGAGAAGACTGTATGCAGGTGGGGGCAGGGCTTGCAGGATCGTATCTGGATTATCTCCTGAGAGTCCAGCGCGGCGCTTGTATGTCTCAATCTGCCGTCTGAAGACCCCCAGTGCAGTTGTTGTGACGGCACCATCGGCAGATACTTCCAGAGAGGGTAGTTTTGCTTTCTCAGGCAGAGCAGCAGCCGTGAGGGGGGTGGGTAGCCATCTGGTGCATTTGCAGCAGCTGAATGGCAACATGTCCATCAAGCTCTGGAGTCTGGACCTCGCAGTTGGGCCAGGGGCACGGCAACTGGACAGCAGACATCGCAGGAGGGGTAGAGGTAGCCATGGCTAACACCAGATGAGAAGGAGCAGGATAACTTCAAGAGTTGATCAGTTGCCTCATAGCTGATCAGGCATTTCAAACCATGAAAGTATCATCTGGTTTATATTGAATGAGGCAACTGATAACTGCAAAGGAACAGGATGACAGTTAGGCAGACTTTATGACAATACTACACATGTTAGGTGCATTCATTAACACTACACATAGGTGTTCAGATACAGTACAAGATCAAGTGGGAGAGACTTGATGGCTGAAGCAACAATGCCCTGGCTACCCCAACCGGCCCCCATGCCAGTTGTGGAAGCCACATTCATGTGTTGTTCACTGCCACGTTTCCCACCACAATCAACCGAAAGACCCTTTACATTTCTAGAGCTGCCAGGTGCTTTCACTACCCGACCACTACCACGCCCACCCTCACCATTCCCTGCACCTAAACCTGAGTGGGCATTAATGTCTCGCTGTGGGGAGGCTGGTGCTGTTGACTCTGCTCCCTGAAGAGCTTTTTGTCCATGGGTGGCTGGAGAGAGCTCATTCTTTGATGATGGCTCATCCTTCCTAGGCAGCAAGGGGGAGTGCTGCAAGGGTATGTTCTAATTTTATGTGATTTTTGTGCTTTTTTGTTGTTTTTATTGTTGTTTTTGTGATTTTTTTATATCTAATGTGACTGATCTGTAGTCTGCGTCCAGCAAACTAGCCTCATTGCTGGTCAGAGCATGTACGTTCGGCCGGGAGGCACGCACAATCTGCAAAGAAAAAGAAAACCTTGTCTGTTCTCAATGTGTGGATCTCCACAATGCTGGACCTTTCACAAGGCACCAAACAGGGTGGTAAAGGACCAAACAGTGGTGACCTGCAGTGTTTTATAGACCAATGTTTCGTAGACCAAACCCAATGTTTAATACATACCACTGCTCTGTGTATTGTGGACGACTGATGTGCTGTAGGTAAACACTATGGGCACTGTAAGCCAAAATGGCGTGACACGTTCTGAAATTGTGTTAGTATTTTTGTTGAAAATTGTGGATTTATAAGCCAGATGTGTAAATTTGGGTCTGATAATAAGTGAATGTGGATGTAAAATTGTGTGGAGTGTGCGCCTGTGTTGTGGAAGTGATGGCCCTTTGAAGAGGTGTAAACTCTCAGAATGCAGGGACGCCAGCACTAAATTGAAAATATAGGAAGATACATTGAGTTCAAGATGCAGACAGAGTTCTTCTAAATTTCTGAGTGAATTGAGGATAAATCTGCTGGATGTGTATTTTTCTGTTTGATGTAATGAGTGAAAAATGGATGTCCAGTTGTATGAAGTGCGTGCCTGTGTCGATCAAGCGGACTTTGGCAGTCATCAACCGCCTCCGATAGCAGATCTCCAGTGCTAAATTGAAAATGAAGTTCTAGTTTGAAAATGGTGAATCTTGCTTTGATTTATTCCTGTTATTGACACATCTTGCTGTTGTGATCGTGTAATGGTAAGCCTTCTACAATGATAATCCTTTACCTTAGGTTACCTTACCTTAGGTTACCTTAGGTGTACAGGACTTTCTGAGGCACGCCAGGTGCCTGTCTTGCCCGTTCTCATCGAGCTCAGTACAGGTAATGTTTCTAGACTAAGTTGGGAATGAATACATCAGATCAGCCCAGTGACGATCTATGTTGTTCTTGAAGCAGTTCGTGGACTGGGATTCGACGACCCAGTCCGGGAGACCGTTCCAATCTCTTACAGTGCGCACCCCGAAGTGGTTCCTCCGTGCCCTGGATACTGCTTGCGGTTTCCCAACCTTGAACCTGTGTCCACGTGTGGTACCGACTGGAGGGTCTAGGAAGAATTCTTCCTTACGCACTCCGAGCTGACCCCGCATGATCTTGTAGATGAAGATCATGTCACCCCTCTTGCGCCTATACCAAAGCGATGGCAGCTTGAGGGTACAAAGTCGAAGTTCGTAGTCCAGGTCTCGCAAGGAGGGGACCAGCTTGGTGGCACGACGTTGGACTCTCTCTACCAAAAGCTGGTCCGCCTTGTTAAACGGGCCCCAATATAAATAATAATTTTTGGGGCTTATCGACGCACCAACTGCCAGGGTCATATGGCGTCGCCAACTCTTTCCCTGTTGGAAGGGTTTCTCGGGAGCCAGCTTGCTCCTTGTTCAGGGAAGCCGCTGGGCCTTGAACCCGGGTCGGCTGCGTGGCAGACAGCTACGCTGACCACTCCACTACTGCGCCCCCTAAACAGGCCCCAAACCACATTGGCATACTCCAGGTGGGGTCGCACTAAGGCTTTGTACAAGAGAGGCAGCACATGCTGGTCCACATGAACAAATGTCCTTCGAATTGCTCCAAGGATCTGGTTGGCTTTTGAAACAGCTGCGGCAGCATGTCTGCGGTACTTGAGTTGGTCATCTACAAAAACACCCAGATCCTTTTCGATGGTCACCGGAGCCAGTTGATTTCCGCCCATCTCATAGACTTGATGCTGGTTGTTGTGCCCAAGGTGGAGCAGACTGCATTTGGAGATGTTGATGGTAATAGCCACCTCTCAGACCAGGACTCAAGCTTGTGTAGATCTTCCTGCAGAGCTCTAGCATCGGCTTGACTGCCCACCTCCCTGAACACTTTTGCATCATCGGCAAAAAGGCGAATATTGCTTCCAAGTTCATCAGGCAGGTCATTAATGAAGAGCACAAATAACGTTGGGCCCAGGACCGATCCCTGTGGGATGCCACTTGTTACTGGTGACCAGTCAGAAAGTGCGCCATTCACTCTAACTCTTTGCTTCCTGCCAGTAAGAAAGGCCTGGATCCAGCGGAGGATGCTGCCTCCTACTCCCATGCTGCTCAATTTCAAGATAAGTCGCTTGTGTGGCACAGAATCGAAGGCCTTGGCAAAGTCCAAATACGCAATGTCGACTGGGAGACCATCTTCAATCACTCTTGTCCAGCTCTCCAAGCAGCTTAGTAGCTGGGTTGTACCAGACCTACGAGGAACAAAACCATGTTGAGCGTTGCTCATCTGGCCAGATTCCACCATATGGGCAAGAAGCACATCTCGGACGAGGGATTCCATCACTTTCGAAGGGACCGATGTGAGGCTCACTGGTCTATAATTCGACGGACTGCTTCGGTCACCCTTTTTATAAATTGGTACAACTTCAGCAACCTTCCAGTCACCAGGTAGCCTACCAGCCGCGAGAGACTTCCTGTAGATGGAACACTCAGGGCTCAGGGATCTAGCTGCCTCTTTCAGTACCCGAGGTGGTATGCTGTCAGGTCCAGGCGAAGAAGACAGTTTCAGTGCAAGGAGTTTGGATTCAACCATGGCCGGCGTGAGGTCAACATCCTCCACAGTTTGAACATTATCCTCAGGATGGACATGTGGAAGCTCTTTACCAGCTTGCTCCACAGTGAAAACACTACTGAAGAAAGCAGACAGGGCTTCAGCTTTCTCAGTATCACTGGATGCCACTGACCCGTCGAGTCTTTGGAGTCTTTCTCCCAAGTTTGAATTTGAAAAGGCGCGCCCAAAATTAGGCGGAAATCGAGGATGGGTATCAGTGAGGCCAGGGCTGGAGGAGCTCTCCGGAGAGATGTTGCCTGGACAAAGGTCAGTGGACAACAAAAGATGGAACTGCTTTGAAATTGAGAAAATTCCAACAATGTTTAAGTATTAATGAAAATGTCATTTCATTCAGGAATGGTTCTGTGGAAAGTGTTACAGAACTTTGAAGGAAAAATAAAACATCTGAGTAAAGTGTATTTACTTGAATTTATGAAAATGTGTAAAAAATATACATTACTTACACTGGGCCCCATTTCATAAAAGGCGTAACTTATGCTTATAGCGTAGAAGTAGCATAATGCAGTGTAGAGAGTGAATAATACATCACAATCTTGTTTCACAAAAATGCAGCGTAAAATACAACTTCTTGGAAAGTTACGCTGCTCTAAACTACGCTGTACTGGAATTCAGCATAGAATATTGCCAATATTGTTTCATATAGCAGACAACATGTACTTTGAATATGTAAAACACGCCTGAAAAGCTATCCAAGATATAGCAGCGTGACATTTATCAGACAATGAAGCGAAACATGAAAAATATATAATTCCATATGGAATTCTGAACCTGAAGCAAAATTAGGCAATGTAGTGAAGGACAAAAAGAATCATGAATGTAAAATAAACTTAAATGGAAGTGTGTGCAAATTTTTCCTTGCACAGGTATAAAGTGCAAGTTGCACATGACAAATTGAGCTGATATGTAGAGTTCTACGGCCATTTGATATGCCAAAAATGATGATAGCTATTGATGCAAATACACAGGAATGCTGACATTGATTTTTACTTTGACTTTCTGCCGTTGCTGTAATTTTACAGTCTAGTGAGGACAGAACCCTAGATAGGCTGACACTGACAAAGTATTATATGGAGTCTATGGAGGGTAAAAATTCAAGTTAAGGTATCTGTCACCAACAAAATCCAAGTATCTCTACTGAGGCCTCTGGCGAAAATGATGATATACCTAGGTACCTAAGTACCAGCATCTTGATCTTGTTATTCTCCAAAGATGTTTACTCACTATTCCTTTCCCAGTTTCACGAAATCATAAGGTTCACAGACCTTTCACAGTTCACTCATGATAAGTAAATACAATTCACCTAAAATTCTACTGAACTACACTCGCACAACAATACAACGTGGAAATTAAATAACGGTACCCTCCGGCGACCGCCTATGCTCGCAAACACAAACCAGCTACTAGCATTCAGAGTTTTCTAGAACTTTAAGAAGTGTAATTTTACTGAAACTAGTCTTTTTAATTTATTTATTGCTAGAATTGTGACTGATAATTTATAATTATTCCTAAAAACTCAATATATAATTTATTTGAAAGCAGGATTGTATGTATTAGGGGTGCTCAGTCTAAGAGCGAGCCAACTCGCGCATGCGCAGCCGACAGTGACGGTGCCCTGCGGGTGCATTTCGCAAAGCCGTAGTTTTATAGCCCAGGGATTCTTAGAATTTGCTTGCATTGAATCTTTTACTCAATATTTTTTAAGAAACCGTGATCGATATCAAACGTGTATGAATGGCAATAAAATTGGCCTCGGTCATCGAAAGTGTTGGCACCTGGCGGATTTTTTGGAAACGCCAGGAGAGGGACTGCCGTCTGGCGTGGCTGCTTCATATCCGGCGCATCTGTAAACAAACCTTGGTTTCTACACGGTTCCTATAGTAACGGATTTTCAGTCGTGGTAAACTCGTGAAAGAGCGTGGTTATACGTGACGTTGGGTGGACGTGAATATTGAAGACTGGCGTTATTTTCTTGTTTGTTATAATCTTGGAAAGTTCAAAGAAAATGGAGAAGAGACGGATAACCATTAGATCCAATCAGAACTGCTGCGTTCCTCAGTGTGTATCCTTCCTAAGAAAGTGTCGAAGTCTCAGCTTTCACAAGTTTCCTCAGAATAAGGTGCTGTCCAAGCAGTGGAAGTTGAAACTGAGAATTCGGAGGAAGATAGGCTCAAATGCTGCTGTCTGTTGCAGAACTTTTCAGCCATCTGACTTCCATTGACATCCACCTGGTAAGCGGCTGTGAGGCCAGTGTACAAAGTATGGCATTTTCGACGAGATCTCGTCGGTGCGAGTGCCCTTGGAGACAGGACCGAGTGGTGTGAATTTTATCAACCTGGTGCGAATTTGCGAGGTTAGTGACACTTAAAATAAACAAATAATGGCTGAATGGCTATTAAGACACAGGAGGGGCCCTATAAAAAGCCCTTAATTAACTGAATAATGATTGAGGTAGCATTGCATTGCAGGGGTAGGAATGGGTGCATTTTTTCCCTAGTATGTGGCATATTGGTGCGAATTTTTGGAGGATGGTGGTGCGAGAATTTTAGATGGCTGGTGCGACTCGTCTGGCCTGCTGTCATACTTTGCAGACTGGCTGTGGGGCAATCTCCAGTTCCGCTTATGCCTCCTTCCACTCCCTTGAGCCTGCTTCTAGCAGGAGTAGGCCTTTATCCTTGGGCCGTCATCAAAGGCGGATCCAAGATTGCCGATCGGGGGCACCTTCCCGGGGGGCGAGGCGCCATTCCTGACCGAGAAACCCTATCGAATGGGAGCAAAACCCTATCGGTGGAAGCCGACTTTCGCATCCTGGGGTGGGGGGGGTGGGAAGCGAAATTTCAGGGGGCTTGGCCATTTCAGGGGGCGCTGAGGGTCAATGGCGGGGGGCGCATACTCCCTTTGCCCCTGGATCTGCCTATGGGGCACATGCCCACTTTGCTGTCCCCTTGGATCCGCCTATGGCTGCATTCCTTTTTAGCCCGGTAAACTGACATATTGAAATAATTCGGTAGATATACGCATTTATTCGTTTCAAGCTGTTTGAAATTCCAGTTTGAATGTACGATGAAAAATGCGTTTCCAAACATAAGCGTCGCCACCGGCAAAAAGTGGGGGGTGCAGCAAACTTTAACCTGATCCTGACTACAAGCTTTGCTCCTTGGGACCAAAAAACTCCTCGAATTTGGGCTCCTCACTGCCTTCCGCAGTGGCTGGTTATAAGCCACTGCCACATACCAGGCATAAAACACGTATAATTCACCGTTTACCATGCTATTCCCGGGCACACTAACGTTGTTTACCTTTGGGAGTCCCTCTTTCGCGGCCATCTTGGATGGCACACTAGCGCCTCTGGTGAGCGTGACCGGGGTCAATAGATCAAGAAATGTTTTACGTGGTTGATTGGCCGTTTTTTCAGTTTTATGAACCAAACTCGCTCATTTCTCAGGGTAAAGGTGCCACTTCAAAAACATGTGCAATCCAAGGTGAGGTATCCGCCGACGGGGCGCTTGTGTCGCACCTGGAGGCCGAGAGGGCGCTGGCGTAACACCGCACTGCAGTGGGGGCACTACGGTCGTGCCTCACTGCTATTGGTGCGGGTGCGTCGACGCAAACGTCGGGGGAGAGGGCAGGGACGAATCTCAGAAAGGCGATGATCCGATCTGATGGTAGTTTTCATAGGCGGATCCAGGGGGGCAAGGGGGCACGTGCCCCCCGATCGACCCTCGGCGCCCCCTGAAAGGTCGATGGCGCCCCCTGAAATGTCGCTTCCCACCCCCCCCAGGATGCGAAAGTCGGCGCCCACCGATAGGATTTGGCGCCCACCTGATAGCTTTTGCCGGTCATAAGTGGCGCCCCCTGGTCCGGATGGCGCCCCCCGGGAAGGTGCCCCCCCGATCGGCAATCCTGGATCCGCCCATGGTAGTTTTCGATGGTCTCCAAACTTTGGTATAAGAAGTCAAAATCCGAGCATCGGCGGAACTGGGCTGTCAATGGGGCCAATGCCACTACATACATACATAGGGTAGAAACTTGGAAAGCCATGCGAATTTGAAAAAAAAATATCATCACTTTTCATTTATAAGATCACACTTTTCACCCTCACTTGCCCCCCCCGTCAAGAGCATTATCGACTCAGGAATAGACATCACGCCCCACCCCGCCGCACTCGCTAGAATCGCGGGTCAAATATCCCCCTCCCTCTAAAAAGCTCGAGTCCTGGATCCACCTACAACCGGCGGAGCAATATGTTTGAAGATGTGAGGCACCCCGCAAACCCTCACCCTATAACTTGAATAACGGCCAAAACGCAGTGTTTACAACATAATATTATTAACAGTACATGTGTGCTCATAACGATAGTTTTGCACTTATCGGCGTGCCAGCAACGATCAGCAACCCGGTCCTGAGACCGGCCCTGTCGCCCCCTTTATGAACCCATGTGAGCTTTTCCCCGTCCCTTTTACTCACCATACGTCGAAGACAGGACCATATAATTTAATCATTAGATTTTTCTGATTACGTCACCTGTTTACGCTTGAACACCCAAATTAATGCGCCTGTATATCACCGTGGTATTTCTTGTTTCGAACCGATATATATTAAAAAAACTTAACTCAGAGACAAGACGAACTCGGGAAACATCTGTCTTTTGAATGTTGGTTCAAGCTGCCCTGCGTCGTCTGCGAGGGTAGCAGCTTTTGACTCATTTTAACTGGTTTATACCTGCTCTCTATCACTTTCTCTTTATTTGATTATGGCTCACGACAGACCTGTATGGCAGAGCATGTCATGAATAGGAAATGATAAGGGATATACTGTCTAACCAGATCCATGGAATGATGGAATCAGAATGACCCTGGTTGCTTTCGAATTCGGCTATATGTATAGTCGTCCTTTTTCGTCGATTCAATAGAATTATTCACTTTTTTCGTTTGTGAATAGGACTTAGGTAGATTAGTAATCGTGGTTTTCATATGGATTTGTTTCGAATTTTCCCGACAACTTCGGGTATGGAATGAATGGTATGATTAGATGTGAATTTTCTTGGCAATGACTAACTCTACCGCACGGAACGCTACACACAATCAAGCGATAAAAAGCTTCTTGCAAAACACACGTAGGAAGAAGAGGCTCAATTTGACAAGGTCTTCATCGTGACGTCTTTGTTAGCTCTTAACACGCGCATTGACGGGGGTCTGAGCCACCTTCGCATTGACGGGGGCGGGTACCCGCCCTCCCCTAAGATCTCGAGAACCACGGTAGGTAGCGAAAAACGGTAAACGGCGTTGGGCTGCCCATCCACTTTTCCATCGAAAACATTTGAACCATTTTTTGTCAGGTCACATTTAAGGCCACGAGAGGTCAAAACATGCCCGTCATAGGGATAACATGTAAATTCAGTTTTTCGGCCATTACATCTGAACAAGTAAAGATAGAGCAAAACGACTTGAACTGTATGAGTCCTCTTAGAAAGCCGAATCGAATGATATATAATTTGACCTTGCTAAGTCAAATCAAGGATTTGACCTGACCTGAGGTCAGGTCAGGGTCAAATTATATAAAATGCATATTATTAGAACCGCAAAGCCCAGGCGAGTCTAATGCCGCTAAAATAAATGCTCTATCACCATCCGTTACTGAGTTATTCCGTAAAAACCATTTTCCCATGTATTTCCAATGGAGAGGTCATGCCTCGTACCTGACCTTAGGTCATCGATATCAAAAATACCGGAACATATTTTAGAGAACTCTGTGGGGCCATTGTGTGATATGACTTTCAATCGGATGAGTTCACCCTGCTCCGACTTATGCTATCTTAAACTTTTTTTGAGGTCGGGTCACTTGACCTGTACTGGTGACCTGTTGTTGTTTGGGGTTTTAGGGCGCTTCAACTGCATGGTCATTTCGCGCCCCACTGTGGTTATGTTACAAACGAATGTCAGTATAGGGAGTTCGAAAGCATAGAAACATTACTGTGTCAACAGAACAGTTGACCCCGACATAATACTCATTCTATGAAATACTTAACTACGTCTCCCAGCTTCTACCGTCAAACATCTCCGAGACGCACCAAGCTGTGCGAGCGTTCCACTCCGGCGGTGGTCTATCCATTCTCTCCGGATACCCAAGACCCTTTGGCGGAGAGCGGCGCAAGAATGTTGTGTCTTTATCCATGTATGCTTCCCGGACTCTTGGCCCGGGATGCCTCCCATCACTAGCGGGAGTGGGTCGCGGCCCATCCTGCCAAACATGCTGCACGTTTCCGATGCTCTCGGTGGAACCAGAGTGAAGCCTTGGCTGAAGAAGCTCTTTTTGGACCCTCGGCACCCAAATTCTTTTTCCCTTCGAGTCCCCGAATGCAAAGTCTGTGTTCTCTTCGCTCGTGTGTTGAGGGGATTTTTCCTCATATCGTAAGTTTGGGGAGGAGAGCCTGCGTTTCCCATCGCGCGTCTTTGAGCCTGGGTATTCCCTGTTGGTTGTTTTCGCGGGCGGTGTGGGTGGAGGCGGAGGTGGTGGAGGGTATGGCGGCGGCATTAGCCCTGCATCACCGTGACCCGCAGGTGAGATGTCTCCAACCTGTTCTTTGCTCACGCCACGACCCTTTGGAGGTGCGGAGGAGGACCGCTCGGAGCCAAGCCTTTTGGTTGTATTGTTTGAGAGTCGTCTGGCTTTTGATTCTTTGGACGTCTGTTGTGCTGGGATTGTTACGGTTGTACGGGTGGGTAATGCACTTCCTGTTTTTTTTGGGTGTGGGTCCTGAGGCCTGTGTCACAGCAGAGGGCATTTCTGTACTCAGAGAGCCGGTAACATCTGCTCGGTTGACCCGCGCACGCTTCGCTGCAGGAGGTTCCTGGGACCGTTCTGTGGCTTTCTCTGTCTGAGCTTCTGAATGTTGCCTATCGTGAACACCCGTCTGCACCCCTTTCTCAGTGGTGTCTCTACTCCGACCGTCAGGCTGCAGTGCTGGTACCATCGCGACCGAGGCCTCCGTTGGCTCTGTCTGGACACCCTTTTCAGAAGTGACAGGTTGGTTGTCAGGCTGTTGCACCTGACCACCGAGCAGACTCATAAACTCGCGCACGGACAGGTGCATGATGTCCCGCATGGGTGAATCCATGCTCGCAGGTGACTTAACACGCTGCGTCTTTCCCACCAGCGCATCACGATAAGGAGAGGAACGAGCAGTAGTCCTCTGTTCTGTCGTCGGTTCGAACGATCTAGATGTTTTAGCCTGGCTGTCTTGTGGTACGACAGTTTTTGCGGGAGTGGTCCCCAAGACCTTGACCTTTAACCTCTCTCTCTCGGAGAGAAACTTAGGGCATGTACGTGACCACGCTTCATGGTCTCCACTGCATACCGCGCATTTCGAAACGCCAGTCTCGCAAGCAGCTGACCCGTGGCCCACCGTCGAACACTTCCCACATTGTTCCTGCCCTTTACATGACTTCGCTACGTGACCGTATTTTTGGCAGCGGTAACATCGTGTGGGGTCCGGCACGTACTTGCGAACACGTACGGAGAGCCAACCAACCCGGATATTCCTAGGGAGCTCATTGCTGTCGAAAGTAACGACGAAGGTATTCGTCGGCACGAGTTCGCCATCCAGTCTCCTGCTCATTCTCCGTACTTTGGTTACGCCCTGCTCCTCCAGACCGATCAGAACATCTTCTTCCGTTGAATCAGCTAACTCCCGACAAGTAACAACGCCTACAGCGCTATTCTTTGTCGGATGGGGAGCAACAGGAACTGGTACACACATCACAGACTTACCCTCGCCTAAAAAGGAGAGGCTTTTGGTAGACAGGAGATCACGCATTTCTACCTCCGAAGACATGGTCACTTCCAATTTCGTGCTCGAGTGCCGATAGACGTGGGCTGTGGTTCCAAATTTTGATAGGGCCTGAGCAACCTGAAAGGGGTTAAGCTTGTCACCCTCATCCAGTGTGAGAACCAGAACTCTGGGAGTGACTTTGTCTCCCGCAGGAGAAGAAGAACCAGTCTGGTCGGGTCTAGTTAACGCGGGGGGTCTGTCATCTGTGGAGTCCATCACAGCAGCGGTAGCAGAACATCCGCTCGGGGTTGTCTGGTTCGAAGCAGAGATCTGAGTCCGTAAGGTCTGTCCAGTAGAAGTTAATGATTGAGAGAACGCCATGAGAAAAGTATTTACCTTCGGCCCCCCCGGGTTGCCAGCTGTCAATAGCTGGGCCCGGGGGCTGGTACAGTGCCTACGGGGCCAGGTGCGCCCGTCTCAGAGGGGCGAGAGATACTCACACAACCCCTCCGATCAGAACGCACCCACCCCCTTGACGCCATCACCCCAGTGGGCCGGCAGGGCCATGAGTCGGGACGAAGCAGAACGCGGCAGCCCTCACGCAGCGGAGACTGCAGTCCACCAGGCGCGCACAACAGGCCGGAGACTCGCAAATCGACGGTTTCCGAAACCCCGACCCGCGTCGCGCCCGGCAAGAACCATCACAGTCCCCACCGCGAAGGGCGCCGCGCCGCACGCCCGAAACATAATCCCCCCTGCCCAGCTGAACCGAGCGACAGTGCCCGTAGACACTGCCGCGTAGCTAGCCGCCCGCGGCAGCCTACGGACGGCTTACCCCCGGTTAGATCGAGATATCTGGGCCAAAGGGGGCGTGTTGGAGCCCTCGGGACTGACCCGCCCGAGGGAGACCTCAACCCCCCAGGATCCCGTCAACCTCGTCGCCGGGGCTCGAGATAGGCCTCGAGTGGGCGCCTTACACCCATAAAATTCCGAAGATGGCAAATAACTGTGGAACCAACAACTAAAGCATAAAAAGGGGGCAGGAATTAAAAATAATCAACAAAATAAGAGAACAAAACCAAACAGGAGCTACATACTAGGAGGTGCAGGACAAAGCTGACCCGATCCAATATGGTTACCGACCAGGTAACGAAGGGCCCGTAAGGCAGTCATCAGCATCGCCGCGGACCTCATCACCAGAGCCACCGACGACAGACGCCGACTCTAACCGACCGAAGTCGGAAGAGGCGGCGGCCGCCGGAGAGCCAGACATGATGTATCCGCGGTGATGCGTCGACATGCCTCCCAGGGCTGACTGGGGCCCCGGGCGCGTCACTCCCCGTTGCTCCATCTTTTACTTGCCGGACGAATCCGGCAAGTGAAGATCGGTCCCCTGAAGGGGTACTGGTGACCTGACCTGAGATGACCTAACCTTAAAATTTTCACAGAAGTTTTAAAAATGATGAGGGGAAAAGGTATACCAAGTACGGCGGCGCTACGCGCCGCTGTTTTGCTACTATCTCCGAAAAACCCGAGGGGGGCGGTTACCCACCCCACCGTCAATGCGCGTGTTAAGCAGTTACCGCCCGTCAGGATGGATTACATAGAGGTCAGTTCCCAAATGTCCATGCCAGCAGCGCAGTCACTCCACTCTTCACATGTGTCCTGGCGCTGCCCTGGATGGTGGTAAAAATGAATAGCAAAAGCTGCTGCATGATACATGTGCCCGCAAAAACCACTGCATAGTCGGCTCCGTGCCTTCCAGCCACAAAAATACACATATTTTTCCGGTAAAGAGTTCATCTGCAGAACCGATAATCTGCTAAGTAACAGCACCGAGTTCCACAAGAATAGCCAATGTAATTTTGCCGATTTCTTGCGCTTAACCTCTATGACGCAACGCAGCTTGGTGCTCTGATTCTATCGCAACCGCAGGATTCGAGTCAAATTCCCGATGACCCAATCAAACTTTCACAAAGTTTCGCTCTGCTGGCCACCACCGTCACCAGCTGGCGCAGCACCCGTGAAGAGACGCTCACGCTTTCCAGGGTCGCTACTATCCTCCTGGAGACGAACCTCCCCGCCACCTTCCACTCTGGAGAGCAAGCGCCGGCGTCCACTTCAACTTTGATGTAGGCCTGAGGGCGTAACGACGTAACGCCCTCGAATCTGTCCGGAACACCGCAGAGGAGGCACACCTAATGTCACTCCCATCACGAATTACGAATAAGTGTGGTTAGATGATTCTCCATGAAGGTTTGAGTCTTACGAGGAGATGGTGGTGCCCCGAGCACGTTTCAAAACGGCGATGGACGTGAACTGAAGGCAGCGGCCGGTCAGATCTGCTCAAGCAGCCGAGCCGAGTTCTCCGCCCCGCGCGCAGCCTTACAGGTAATCCGAAATTCGGCAGAAGTCACCTGTGTTGAGTCCATGGTTGCATGCGCCGGCCCTCTGGCTACGCTGTACCTGCTGGCGAGTGGCTCTGCCGCTCACGCCTTCGTCTGGAGGTGGAGCTCTAGCTGCTGCTGCTGCTGCCGGCTATAGACCAGAAGAAAATCTTCATAAAATGAATCCCTGGACACTGCAGCCATTCCAGGAATGAACGAGCCGACATCCTGCCACGGATGTGTCTAGCCTGCCTCAGGAGCATGCGTGCATCGATGAAGAGACCCTAGCCAAGGCTGTTTTGCACACTGCCATCTGGGATGAGACGAACAATGCAGTCAGAAGCTAGATGTTGTTTACTTCTCCAGCAAACTATTCCCAATGAAAAAGTCTGAAATAAAAGCAAAGTAATTCCTTTTATAAACAGCATCAAACAAACCTCGAATAGTTTTCACCAGCTTCAGCCAAATATACAATTCACTCAGCCAGAGAAGATTAAATTTTTGGGCTCTTAATCTCAAACATATACTGCAAGCAAAAATATACAGATTTCTTAAGGAAAAGAGGTACCACAATCATTGAAAAAAACACTTGCAGGGTTCTATTATTAAGTCCCAAGGCCCCACTAGAAGCATCCTCCAGTACCAACAGCTATCAATTAAAGCAAAATGGTTCGAACATAAAAAATGCATAAAAGTACTGTTTGAATAATATATGCAGCAGAATAACTAATTGATGTGGCAGGCATTCTGTTAAACAATAGAAGCATGGGTGCACAACATAAAATGAAGATTCCAACTCACCCACGTGAACAGAAATTGTGGATCTGTGCCAGATATACCAGATTTAAAGGTTTAAAAATCAAGTTGGTTCCTCATAATCAACAACTGAAAGAACAGAACACAATGTTCACCTATCTACTCGATGAAGTACCTAGAAGATGAATGTACCTAAATTAATGCTGGAAGCCTTACACAGGTTTTTATTGTGAATCAAAACATAATGTAACTCACAACTTCCAATTGGCTTCATGTTAAATAACTTATTTAATAAGTGGCTAATTCAAAATCTTACCTTGCTTGAATGCAAATACTGGGATTTTAGTCTGTAACTTGATTGTGTAGAATTTCACTCAATACTCTGTGAGCAGCTAGCTAACCCGCTCTACGCCTCTATTTACAGGAACATTCCGCATTACATAAATCTGATATGACCTGAAAAGTGAAAATATCATAACATTAGCACATTCATGAGTACTTCTAGAAAATTCACAGTGGAAATAAATATTTTGTTTAAGATGCAAGTACATTTCAGAAAACAATTGGCACATCTGACACAGTCTGACACAGTGAACAGAAAAGGACAATTATATTTCTGACATCTGAAATAATATATTGACATTCAGATCTGGCAATGTTTGACAACAGGCATAGGCAACAACAAAAAAGCCTGACCTTCATTAGAATGTTATTTCATTTCATACTCTATATGAAAACAAGTGGACAGAAACTATAATAGCTATAATTAGGTATGAATACTATAAGAAGCCAGTAATAATACAAAAATAAATATAATGCTGAGTTATGTATGTAACCACGAGAATTTCCTTTCTCACTTACCATTATTATTATCCTTATTATCCACTGTCCTCTGCAAATTCCTTCGTTACCGTGGGTGGGTAGTGTCCCTTCAATGATTGAAGTACGAGCTGATGATGATGATGGTGTTTTCAGACGCTCAGCCTCCAGGGCTCAGGTGTCTTTTACCTGTGGGGAAGGGGAAGAGCCTCTCGGGCTGTGAGAGAACCAGTCCTGGTTCCAGTGGAGTACTGGAACCAGGACCGGTTCGTGATGACGGACGACCTGTTAATTAGCTGTTAATTTCTGACCCAGACTTCTAACATCAAACAAATACTACCATCACAGTTTAAACAGTCAGACAATAAGCCAAAAATTACTACTGTTTGTCTTTTCTAGACCATGTTGCTAAACATTCTTACCGACCATATCGTGTGGCGTTGCCCCGACTCGCCAGTCCGCTGAAAGAGGCCTGGTTAAGAGCAGATACATATGACTAAACATTCTTAATTGATCTTAACGTGTCCAGGTTTTATAATATTAGAATCTTGGTTCAATTTTTCTAATTCATGGGGTCAACAGAGAACGTGCCAGTTTCGACACCATGCTCCTATATTTCAGAAAACAGTTGAATGTCCTTAAGGTATTTCAACACTTCTTGAAAAATGTAATCACTGTGACCAAGCAGGTTTTTCAAGCTTAACTCAAGTTGATTATCCACACATACCTTGCGGAGGCGTCGCCGATGAACCTGAAATTTTGTACAGTTCAAGAGTATATGGCTAACCGTAATCGGGCGATTGCACACATCACAAATTGGAGGGGGTTCTGAGAAAAAAGGTGACTATGCGTTAGTCTCGTGTGTCCCAGACATAAACTGGCCAATATTACCTCCTCTCGTCTATTCGGCCTAGTAGAAAGTACTCAGGCCAGAGGCGAACTCAGATTCTGGAAAGAGGGGTGATATCCCCAGACTAGGAAATAGGGACCAAAGGCATACACACCTGACCTGGCCTGACCAAACCAAACCAAACCAAACCAAACCAAACCAAACCAAACCTAACCTAACCTAACCTAACCTAACCTAACCTAACCTAACCTAACCTAACCTAACCTAACCTAACCTAACCTAACCTAACCTAACCTAACCTAACCCTAAGTTCCTCCTATTATCATGTGCCCAAGCACACCTCTGCGGCATCATGCACCCCACCCTCATGCATCTGAGCACGCCTCTTTGGACCTTTTGAACGTTGGACTTCTTTTTCAAAAGGTCCAACTTTCAAAGGGCAGTGGCGGATCCAGGGGGGCAAAAAGGCAATTTTTTTTTTTATAAATTTTGTTCAAGTTGTTCCTGGTAAGGCTGCTGGAGTCGGAGTCTCACTAAAGTTCCCTCCAAACGGAAAGCTCGGGGCAAAAATATGTTTTTGCCCCCCCAAAGCGATCAACCTCCTTTTTCCAACTCCTTTTCAGCTTGTAAGCAAAATTTCGGTGCTTCAACTCTCACTTCAAACAGAATTAGAGAAGTTCAGTGTAAATATTGGGGCTTGGATATGAAAAAAATGTATCTTGAGCCCATATTTTTTACCCCGTGACTTTTTTTTTGCTTTTCGTCTTCAGTTCCCAAAATCCTACCAATAAGGCATATTGGAGCGCAATTTTTCACTGTGCGACATTTTTTTGCTTTTCGACTTTGGTTTGCCCCTCCCAAACCAACCAGCTAGATCCGCCATTGTCAAAGGGTAGAACCTATGAACATTAGACATTTTGAACTTAAGAAATTCTGATGTGATCCTTTTGAACTGTGAGATGTGATCTGCCTACTACCATAATACCAATTAGAGGTGGGACTTTTTGGTCCCACGGTCCCGGCGCCGGGACCAGGTTTGGTCCCGGCGGGACTAAAGCCGGGACCAAAGGCTAGACGCCGGGACTGTGCCGGGACCAGAGCCAGTCTGGATAAAGAAAAATTCATGATAATGGTTTCCACATTTCATCTAAAACTAAGATAAGAGATAAAATATAACTGTGACTTTCCAGCACATCATTGCCTCCTTGATGCAATATTCCAACTTTATAAGATGAGAAAAGTATAAATTCAACTAGATGAAAGAGAAAAATAATGTTGCACACACACAGCACAGAACACAGCTCTCACTAAGTTTCATTCTTTGGAAACTACATTTTCAGATGTAATTCCTATTTCTTCACTTAATTATAAAGCAACTCAGTGACACAACCAAAATACAACCCAAAAATGGTGGGTACTGGGGTCAAAATCAATTTGAATTGAAGAAAAAAACGTTTTTTGCATATAGATACTGGAAGGCATAAAAACAAAAGCTTGATTGAAAAAAGAATTCTGGAATTGGCGATTGGAAATGGCCGTCCCTACCAACCCCACTGTTTCAATTGCCTTCTCTCTCTAAAAAATACTCAACAGTATTTCAAATTACCTACGTCTGTGCGTTATGTCGTGAGCTTCAATTTCTTCAACAACATTCAACTACCGCACAACGCTTCGTTGTCGTAGACAACAACTATCTCCAAGAACCGTGGACAACAACAAGAAGAATAATAAAGATAAAAAACAAGTGAGCGCCACTAGTGTCTTTGAAGAAAAATTCAACCAAGCAGAAGTACAAGCTTTAGTAGCCTCAAGGCTAAAAAGTATTAAAAGCCGTGTGATAATTCAGTAAATTTTTGCTTAATTTTCTTACTAAACGTGATAATGTATGTACTAGTTGTCTTTAGTGCGCCGTCTGCGGCTGCTGTAAAATTTTTTGTCTATTACAAGCAAATATTGTTATTGGTATTAAAAATTAAAAATTTTATTGGTTTAAAATAAGAGTCTCTTATTCATGCATGGACATTAGCCCTATTGGCCCCGGTCATCGAAAGTGTTGGCACCTGGCGGATTTTTTTGAAAACGCCAGTAGAGGGACTGACGTCTGGCGTGGCTGCTTCATATTCGGCGCATTGTTGAACGCGGTATAGATTTTGAACGTTTATTTTCAGTCGTGGTGAACTCGTTGCTCCGAAAAAGTGAAGTTCATGTTGGGTGGACGTGAATATTGAAGACTGGCGTTATTTTCTTGTTTGTTATAATCTTGGGAAATTCAAAGAAAATGAAAGTCAGACGGATAACCATTGCATCCAATCAGGACTGCTGCGTTCCTCAGTGTGTATCCTTCCGAAGAAAGTGTCCAAGTCTCAGCTTTCACAAGTTTCCTCATGATAAGGTGCTGTCCAAGCAGTGGAAGTCGAATCTGATAATTGGGAAGAAGATGGGCTCAAATGCTGCTGTCTGTTGCAGACATTTTCAGCCATCTGACTTCCATTCACATCCACCTGGTAAGCGGCTGTGAGGCCAGTGTGCAAAGTATGGCATTTTCGACGAGATCTCGTCCGTGCGAGTTCCCTTGGAGACAGGACCGAGTGGTGCGAACTTTATCAACCTGGTGCGAATTTTCGAGGTTAGTGACACTTAAACTAAACAAATAATGGCTGAATGGCCATTAAGACACAGGAGGTGCCTTATAAAAAGTCCTTAACTGACTAATGATTGAGGTAGCATTGCATTGTAGGGGTAGAAATGGGTGTATTTTTCCCCTGGTATGTGGCATATTGGTGCGAATTTTTGGAGCCTGGTGGTGCGAGAACTTTAGATGGCTGGTGCAACTTGTCTGGCCTGCTGCCATACTTTGCAGACTGGCTGTGAGGCAATCTCCAGTTCCGCTTATGCCTCCTTCCACTCCCTTGAGCCTGCTTCTAGCAGGAGTAAGCCTTAATCCTTGGGCCGTCATCATAGGCGGATCCAGGATTGACGATCAGGGGGCACCTTCCCGGGGGCGGCGCACCATTCTTAACCGGGAAACCCTATCGGTGGGAGCCGACTTTCGTATCCTGGGAGGGGGATGGTGGTGGGAAGGGAAATTTCAGGGGGCGTGGCCATTTCAGGGGGCGCCGAGGGTCGATGGTGGTGGGCACATACTCCCTTTGCCCCCTGGATCTGCCTATGGGGCATGTGCCCACTTTGCCGTCCCCCTGGATCCGCCTGTGGCTGCATTCCTTTTTAGCCCGGAAAACTGACATCTTGAAATAATTCGGTAGATATACGCCTTTATTTGTTTTAAGCCGTCTGAAATTCCAGTTTGAATGTACGATGGAAAATGCGTTTCCAAACACAAGCGTCGCCACCGGCAAAGAAGTGGGGGGGCAGCAAACTTCAACCTGATGCTGACTACAAGCTTTGCTCCTTGGGACCAAAACTTTCGAATTTGCATTCTTCTCTGCCTTCCGCAGTGGCTGTTTATAAGCTGCTGCCACATACCAAACATAAAACACGTATAATTCACCGCTTTCCATGCTATTCCCGGGGCCCACTGACGTTGTTTACCTTTTGGAGTCCCTCTTTCGCGGCCATCTTGGAGGGCACACTAGCGCCGCTGGTGAGCGTGACCGGGGTCAATTGACCCCGGTCACGCTCACCAGAGGCGCTAGTGCTCCCTCCAAGATGGCCGCGAAAGAGGGACTCCGAAAGGTAAACAACGTTAGTGGGGCCTGGGAATACCATGGTAAGCGGTGAATTATACGTTTTTATGTTTGGTATGTGCCATCAGCTTATAACCAGGCACTACGGAAGGCAGAGAAGAATCCAAATTCGAAGAGTTTTTGGTCCCAAGGAGCAAAGCTTGCAGTCAGCATCAGGTTGAAGTTTGCTGCCCCCCCCCACTTCTTTGCCGGTGGTGACGCTTGTGTTTGGAAACGCATTTTCCATCGTACATTCAAACTGGAATTTCAGACAGCTTGAAACAAATAAAAGGCGTATATCTACCGAATTATTTCAAGATGTCAGTTTTCCGGGCTAAAGGAATGCAGCCACATGTGGCTGCGTTCCTGCAGGCGGATCCAGGGGGACGGCAAAGTGGGCACATGCCCCATAGGCAGATCCAAGGGGCAAATGGAGTATCAGAGGTGCAGAAAGTATACTGGCTGTCACAAACTCAATGCGACATATGCCTCCTCTGTCACACAAAGCTGGAAATGATAATTTTATACTTGAATACTATTTCCAATATGCTGAATGTCATTTACCTGTCTCTTACTTTTTGCAACTGACAAGGTTCAAGCACCAAGCCATTACCGCATGAAGTATTAAACTGTGTTTTCATTTTTAGATCATGTTTATGTTTTGGAAGGAAAATTTCCAATTATGGATCATTGTTTTCAGTGCTGGGATCATAACTATTATTGGCAACTCTGACTGCAGTTTCCCCCCAATGACATGCATTTCCCTTTTGAAGAAGTTTCCATTTTTGGAAGGAGTGTTTCCAATTATGGTACATTTCTCCATGATTAAATGTGGCAATTATCATGAAAATTATTATTGGAAACTAATCTATAAATGGGAGCGTACACCTACACACAATTGGGAACCCTGATCACAGCGGTATTATCGCAGTAGGTGGATCACATCTCGCGGTTCAAGAGATCACATCAGAAGGTCCACAGTTCATATGTTCTACCGCTCAAAATGTCTAACTTAAAAAAGTCGAACATTCAAAAGGTCCAAAGAGGCGTGCTCAGATGCATGAGAGTGGGGTGCATGATAATGCAGAGGCGTGCTAAGGCACCTGATAATAGGAGGCTATGAGGGTTAGGTTAGGTTGGGTTAGGTTAGGTTAGGTTAGGTTAGGTTAGGTTAGGTTAGGTTAGGTTAGGTTAGGTTAGGTTAGGTTAGGTTAGGTTAGGTTAGGTTAGGTTAGGTTAGGTTAGGTTAGGTTAGGTTAGGTTAGTTTAGGTTAGGTTAGGTTAGGTTAGGTTAGGTTAGGTTAGGTTAGGTTAGGTTAGGTTAGGTTAGGTTAGCTTAGCTTAGCTTAGCTTAGCTTAGCTTAGCTTAGCTTAGGTTAGGTTAGGTTAGGTTAGGTTAGGTCAGGTCAGGTGTGTATGCCCTAAGTCCCTATTTCCTAGTCTGGGGATATCAACCCTCTTTCCAGTATCTGAGTGCGCCTCTGGTCTGGGTACCACTTTTCGAAATGTCATAGAAATATCCCGAAATTCTGCAAGAAAATCCCTAGAGATGAAACAGACGGAAGGAGGGGAAGTTTGAGTAGTGTTAAGTGGTACCCAGACCAGAGGTGCACTCAGATTCAGGAAAGAGGGGTGATATCCCCAGACTAGGAAATAGGGACCAAGGGCATACACAATTGAACTGACCTGACCTAAACCTGACCTGACCTGACCCAACCTAACCTAACCTAACCTAACCTAACCTAACCCTCATAGCCTCCTATTATCAGGTGCCTTAGCACACATCTGCGTTATCATGCACCCCACTCTCATGCATCTGAGCACGCCTCTTTGGACCTTTTGAATGTTTGACTTTTTTAAGTTAGACATTTTGAGCGGTAGAACATATGAACTGTGGACCTTCTGATGTGATCCTTTTGAACCGCGAGATGTGATCCACCTACTGCGATAATACCGATCACAGCTTCCCCCACCCCCCACTGAACTTCCATCTCACATATCAACAAAAGGGACAAAAATGTCAATGTCACCATAGGATTTGGATCTACCTAAAATGTGTTGGTAAAGTGGACCTTAGGTAGCATTTTTAAAGCCAGATCAAATGCTTAAAATTTCCCCCAACGCCTGATTATCACCTGCCTGGTCGTTCCTTCTTGCAGTAAAAACTCCGAGGCAGCTACCCTGCATAGATGTAAAATTATGTCTATTGGCCTAATAGGTACAGAGGTATTGGAAGTCTCATACCAAAGAAAGATCCAGTGTATAAGTCAAAATCCTGCTTTAACTCCAGGCAGTTCAGGTCCTGTGTGTTGCTTACTACCACTGGTAGTAAGCAACACACCCCCAACCAGCGTTTTTCAAAGTCTCTTTCTTTCTGAAATTTTCTGTGATTTTCTGAGATGAGAAGGGGGTCTACTAGGCCCCCCTCTAGTGCACGTTAGTGCCAGGCCCCTCTCCAGTGTTGGTGTGTGTTTTAACACTTTGTGGAGGACTGCATTGGCACACATTTGCTATCTGTACAATATTGACATGATAATTTGATCATGAAACCTCACCTGAATTACTGTTGTTGCCAGTCTGCTGCTGGCGCCAACTCTCCCAACTTCCTCCAGCTCCAAATCTACCTAACCAATCTTGATCTAGGGCACAAATAAGGTAAGGCACAAGCAAACTAAGGAAGGAAAAACCAAGTTTGATGTGTGAAAGTGCATCAGAATCAAAGTAGCCTACATTCATCTTAGATTAGCCATGGGCAGCACTATTTATTCCAGCTAGTTTTAGCCTGCACCTATCTCAGATATACCTAATAAATATGCCCTCAACAGAAGTAGCTTCCCACTTGTTCAAATTTTTTTGGCAGGCTCTACATCACACAAACATTGCGAACTTGTCTTGTCGCTGTTGCGTAGTTTAGGTAGAATTGCTGCCCAGCTACGTTTATTTCTTTCACTCATTTAGTACTTTTCCTAGTAGCTTTTAGGCGTACTTGATACTAAATTCAAAGAAATAGGGACCGCTAAATCGAAGATACTCAAACTTTAAATATTATTTAACCTGACAAAATGGACGGAAAAGTACTTGATAACGTATCTGCGTTATCTTTAATGCCTTAAATATGCCCACAATCATGTATTTCTCGAAAAAATTGACTGTCACATTTCCGGCATCTAGGCGGTAACTTTCTGGCAACTACTAACAATCGGCGCCATTGGGCTGCATGTTAAAATCTGGCAACTGTGACAGCGGTTTCCGGGTTTTCTGCAGCGGGGTCTCTCGTTTTAGTAGAAACTGAACACAGTACCAATATTGTATCACTGATGGTACGCTGTGCAATTGAAGGGCAGAGTTGCTAAATTAAAATATTCGCTACACGCTTCATTCTGTATTTCGAAAATGTGTGGTTTGATTTTGAACCATACTGTCACGATCGCTATTTTGTCACACTTATGCACCTCAACTATCATAAATGTGTCACAAACTCCAGTAGCCGAGTTGGCAAGTTTCTGCACCTCTGTGGAGTATGTGCCCCCACCATCGACCCTCGGCGCCCCCTGAAATGGCCACGCCCCTGAAAGTTCGCTTCCCACCACCACCCCCTCCCAGGATACAAAAGTCGGCTCCCACCGATAAGGTTTTGCTCCCATCCGATAGGGTTTCCCGGTCAAGAATGGTGCGCCGCCCCCCGGGAAGGTGTCCCCTGATCGGCAATCCTGGATCCGCCTATGATGACGGCCCAAGGATTAAGGCTTACTCCTGCTAGAAGCAGGCTCAAGGGAGTGGAAGGAGGCATAAGCGGAACTGGAGATTGCCTCACAGCCAGTCTGCAAAGTATGGCAGCATGCCAGACGAGTCGCACCAGCCATCTAAAATTCTCGCACCACCAGCCTCCAAAAATTTGCACCAATCTGCCACATACCAGGGAAAAAATGCACCCATTCCTACCCCTACAATGCAATGCTACCTCAATTATTAGTCAGTTAAGGACTCTTTATAAGGCACCTCCCGTGTCTTAACACGCGCATTGACGGGGGTCTGAGCCACCTTCGCATTGACGGGGGGGGCGGGTACCCGCCCCCCTAAGATCTCGAGAACCACGGTAGGTAGCGAAAAACGGTAAACGGCGTTGGGCTGCCCATCCACTTCTCCATCGAAAACATTTGAACCATTTTTTTGTCAGGTCACATTTAAGGTCACGAGAGGTCAAAACATGCCCGTCATAGGGATAACATGTAAATTCCGTTTTTCGGCCATTAAATCTGAACAAGTAAAGATAGAGCAAAACGACTTGAACTATATGAATCCTCTTAGCAAGCCAAATCGAATGATATATAATTTGACCTTGCTAGGTCAAATCAAGGATTTGACCTGACCTGAGGTCAGGTCAGGGTCAAATTATATAAAATGCATATCATTAGAACTGCAAAGCCCAGGCGAGTCTAATGCAGCTAAAATAAATGCTCTATCACCATCCGTTACTGAGTTATTCCGTAAAAACCATTTTTCCCATGTATTTCCAATGGAGAGGTCATGCCTCGTACCTGACCTTAGGTCATCGATATCAAAAATACCGGAACATATTTTAGAAAACTCGGTGGGGCCATTATGTGATATGAGTTTCAATCGGATAAGTTCACCCTGCTCCGACTTATGCTATCCTAAACTTTTTTTGAGGTCGGGTCACTTGACCTGTACTGGTGACCTGACCTGAGATGACCTAACCTTAAAATTTTCGCAGAAGTTGTAAAAATGATGAGGGAAAAGGTATACCAAGTACGGCGGCGCTACGCGCCGCCGTTTTTCTGCTATCTCCGAAAAACCCGAGGGGGGCGTGTACCCGCCCCCCGTCAATGCGCGTGTTAATGGCTATTCAGCCATTATTTGTTTAGTTTAAGTGTCACTAACCTCGCAAATTCGCACCAGGTTGATAAAGTTCGCACCACTCGGTCCTGTCTCCAAGGGAACTCGCACGGACGAGATCTCGTCGAAAATGCCATACTTTGCACACTGGCCTCACAGCAGCGTACCAGGTGGATGTGAATGGAAGTCAGATGGCTTAAAATGTCTGCAACAGACAGCAGCATTTGAGCCTATCTTCTTCACAATTCTCAGTTTCGACTTCCACTGCTTGGACAGCACCTTATCCTGAGGAAATTTGTGAAAGCTGAGACTTGGACACTTTCTTCGGAAGGATACACACTGAGGAACGCAGCAGTTCTGACTGGATGTAATGGTTATCCGTCTCACCTCCATTTTCCTTGAACTTTCCAAGATTATAACAAACAAGAAAATAACGCGAGTCTTCAATATTCACGTCCACCCGACATGAACTACACTTTTTCACAGCAACGAGTTCACCACGACTGAAAATAAACTTTCAAAATCTATATCGCGTTCAACAATGCGCCGGATATGAAGCAGCCTCGCCAGACGTCAGTCCCTCTACTGGCGTTTTCAAAAAAATCCGCCAGGTGCCAACACTTTCGATGACCGAGGCCAATTGGCCCCGGTCATCGAAAGTGTTGGCACCTGGCGGATTTTTTTGAAAACGCCAGTAGAGGGACTGACGTCTGGCGTGGCTGCTTCATATTCGGCGCATTGTTGAACGCGGTATAGATTTTGAACGTTTATTTTCAGTCGTGGTGAACTCGTTGCTCTGAAAAAGTGAAGTTCATGTTGGGTGAACGTGAATATTGAAGACTGGCGTTATTTTCTTGTTTGTTATAATCTTGGAAAGTTCAAAGAAAATGAAAGTCAGACGGATAACCATTGCATCCAATCAGAACTGCTGCGTTCCTCAGTGTGTATCCTTCCGAAGAAAGTGTCCAAGTCTCAGCTTTCACAAGTTCCCTCAGGATAAGGTGCTGTCCAAGCAGTGGAAGTCGAATCTGATAATTGGGAAGAAGATGGGCTCAAATGCCGCTGTCTGTTGAAGACATTTTCAGCCATCTGACTTCCATTCACATCCACCTGGTAAGCGGCTGTGAGGCCAGTGTGCAAAGTATGGCATTTTCGACGAGATCTCGTCCGTGCGAGTTCCCTTGGAGACAGGACCGAGTGGTGCGAACTTTATCAACCTGGTGCGAATTTTCGAGGTTAGTGACACTTAAACTAAACAAATAATGGCTGAATGGCCATTAAGACACAGGAGGTGCCTTATAAAAAGTCCTTAACTGACTAATGATTAAGGTAGCATTGCATTGTAGGGGTAGAAATGGGTGCATTTTTCCCCTGGTATGTGGCATATTGGTGCGAATTTTTGGAGCCTGGTGGTGCGAGAACTTTAGATGGCTGGTGCGACTTGTCTGGCCTGCTGCCATACTTTGCAGACTGGCTGTGAGGCAATCTCCAGTTCCGCTTATGCCTCCTTCCACTCCCTTGAGCCTGCTTCTAGCAGGAGTAAGCCTTAATCCTTGGGCCGTCATCATAGGCGGATCCAGGATTGCCGATCAGGGGCACCTTCCCGGGGGGCGGCGCACCATTCTTAACCGGGAAACCCTATCGGTGGGAGCCGACTTTCGTATCCTGGGAGGGGGATGGTGGTGGGAAGGGAAATTTCAGGGGGCGTGGCCATTTCAGGGGGCGCCGAGGGTCGATGGTGGTGGGCACATACCCCCTTTGCCCCCTGGATCTGCCTATGGGGCATGTGCCCACTTTGCCGTCCCCCTGGATCCGCCTGTGGCTGCATTCCTTTTTAGCCCGGAAAACTGACATCTTGAAATAATTCGGTAGATATACGCCTTTATTTGTTTTAAGCTGTCTGAAATTCCAGTTTGAATGTACGATTGAAAATGCGTTTCCAAACACAAGCGTCGCCACCGGCAAAGAAGTGGGGGGCAGCAAACTTCAACCTGATGCTGACTACAAGCTTTGCTCCTTGGGACCAAAAACTTTTCGAATTTGCATTCTTCTCTGCCTTCCGCAGTGGCTGTTTATAAGCCGCTGCCACATACCAAACATAAAACACGTATAATTCACCGCTTACCATGCTATTCCCGGGGCCCACTGACGTTGTTTACCTTTTGGAGTCCCTCTTTCGCGGCCATCTTGGAGGGCACACTAGCGTCGCTGGTGAGCGTGACCGGGGTCAATTGTTTGTGTGTGTGTGTTGGTTGGTTAGTTGAAGGAAAGAAGGAAGGAAGGTGGGTGCTTACCTTAATTGTTTTTGGAGAACTACCTAGGTATGTAAAACATTAATTGTCAGTTCCTTCATCCAGTGTATCAACTCTCATAATGCTTCATAAACAGCCAAAAACAGTCCTGTAGTCACATGGCAACTGCAAAAGTGATTTGTTAAATTGCTCCTGTGCTTTGGTGATTTGATCTTAAGGCTCTTGAAGGTATTTGTGTCCTGACCTTCACTGATAAAACTTAGGTAAGCTTATTGGGCGCTATATGGCCTTGCCAGGCTGGTGCGCCCCTTAAGCCCAAATAACTAACTAACTTAGGTAAGCTTATTGATCGAATGTTTATTGATGGACTGAAGGGAGGTGTGATACAGCTTGAATTTGGATTGATGTATAATTTCTTAGGTACCTTTTAAGGGTTTAACATGGAAACGTTTCCTCAGAGAGCATTGTCAGATAATTGTGGCCATTTTTCATGATAGTAGGTAAGGATTTCTTGAAGCTATAGTTCATACTTTATGTTGATTTGTTTATGTAATGATGATATAAATTTGCTTAATATGTTTGGCTCTTAATCCACAAGAATTAGTATGTTTAAAAGCCAATAAGTGGGAAAAAGGCTGCTGGGACCAGGCCGGCACCACATCTTTCTCGCCGGGACTAGGCCGGGACCAAGAAATGTTGGCCGGGACCGGGACCGGGACCAGCTTTTTCCAAAAATTCCCACCTCTAATACCAATAGGGACTGCACAAAACACTATAATCCTGCAAGGAGCAAAAAAACAGCATGCCAGACAACAAGAAGCATTGCTAAGCCAGACTCAGAAATAAGTAGGTGCAATTTACTCTATTACCTAAGGTGTAGAACCTACTAGTACATAAATAGGTGCTATTTACTCTATTACCTTAGGTGCACTCCTGTATTCGAGGTAATAAATATTCCTGCGCCAGATTTGTAACGCTCCATTCAACACAGAATTACTATAAAGCTACATAAAAAATCCCAAATCTTTGTGACTGAAATTATTTTCCAGGTATTTCCCTACCAGAAAAACTAAATTTCATGGCCCTACTCCCACGGATAGTGCAAAAGAACACACAAAAATCCCACCCGAGTCCTAATTCCCGCCCACTTATCATGGAGCTGTGCTGTTGCATGGTTGACCTGACGTCATCGCAGCCGTCAGAGCTCGCCAAACGGTTGCCACTTTCCACCAATGCTGAAGGGCTGGAGCGCACCCCCTGCTTACCGCTAGGTGGCTAGCTGGGTGGCGTGAGACGTACTGCACATGCTCTGTCTTAGCTAAGAATCTTAGTTGCCGATCAGGGCCTTGAATTTGACGTGAGATGCCTTTCTTAGGATTGTGAAAATGAGTTTGCTGCAGTTGAGATTAGTGTTTGTGTACGTTTCTGGATTGCATGCAGGGTGTCGAAGCTCATACGTACATTTGAGAGTTGGTAAGTCTTAAGTAGCTAGTGTTGGTATGTCTTATGGCTTAAGCAGGCTAATTCTGAACCTCAACCTGTTGTTCATTCTTTATTTCAATGAAAGTAGTATAATTCAAGTTTGAGAAATCCAGGCACCTGGGTAAAGGTAAGTTATTATTTTCATGGTGGCCATTTGACTAGGTATTTTTATTGTGATTGCATGCTGCAATTTCTCCATGAATGCAAGTGAAAACAGAGGGAGTGAATCCCGCTGATGTAGGTATAATTTCAAAAATAAATTTGTTTAAAATATTTTGTTCAAATGGACAAGTTTTGGAATTTTCCGTGCCTTTTAAACATTTCAGCTTGTTAAAGGTTCTAAAGCAAGACCTACCTCACCCGAGGTATTGTTTTGGTAGGTAGGTATTCCAGACTTTGCTTTACTTATATCTTAATGCTGTAGGTTTGCGGCTTTTTAATGTATTCCCTGGTATGTTTCTGAGGCTTTTATTTTGGAAAAATGCTGAACTCGGCAGGAGTTGGATTTGTGGGTTTCTCAAGTTGGTTTAACTTCTGTTAATACAGTTAATTTTGATATTGGTCATCCCTTATTTGTTTTTGTATTTCATGTGCATATGATGTTTTAGAACATGTATTTTTAGTACATGTATTTGTTTTTTGAGATGCTCTTTATTTATTTATTCATCATTGATGAGCAACAGGTAAACCCCAATTACAGCTCAAGTCACGCTGGTAAAACACACATATTTACAAAACACAATAAAAGAGATGATGTAAATAAGCGCTTAAATGACCGATGCTCATGTAACCCTTAGTGGGCGACCAATATCACAGCATGCATGAGCTTAAAATATCCGATGAGGTGGACATGGCATACACGAATGACTAAAATGTATTGTATGCCAATAATAAACGGCCATGGTCTAGATGTAAATTAAAAATTTGGGTAAACACATTGATAAATACATGATGAGATGATGAACAGCGCAATGGTATACGGTAAAAAACATGATAAAACATAAAAACAAAACACGCATGAATCACTAAGGCATCTGTTTAACATACATTTAACTCTGATCCTACATTTGCTTTTTTCCTTTTTGTCAATTAATTTTGACCTCTTTTTTCCCTGAATTTTGACATCCCACACTCTACAGAAAAGTAATTTCAGGACACTGGCCTGGAATATATACCTACACACACAGGATGAGATGCAGCGCATGCTGAACCAAGCTTGTTATGCCATGCTTAACAATCGACTTCGTGCCCTAACGAGGAGACTGCTGCTAGAGCATGAAAATAAGATAATAGGCAGTATTAAGCAGTCAATCAAACCATTTTGGAATAAGTCGATCTGATCCCCAAAATCCCTTCCAACAGGGTGAGAGTTGGCGACGCCGTATGACCCTGGCAGTTGGTACGTTGTTAAACCCCAACAATTATTATTCAAACCATTTTGGAGACATGTCAACTCTCGAGTGAAGGCTAGGTCCCGAGTCAGCGATTTGAAGGACGAAAACTGAGTCGTTCAGTGCAGTGCTCCCGTGAAAGCAACATTGTTAAACAAGTTTTTTGCTTCTGTTTTTACCAGAGAGGACACTGCAGCTGTTCCAGATGTCGCAAATCGCTGTGTAGGCGAACATCTGGTGGACTTTATCATCACTCCCGAACACATTCACCAGAAACTCTGTTTTCTCAAAACCACCAGCAACCAAGGTCCTGACAATTTACATCCTCGAGTCCTGTACGAGGCTGCTGATGTCCTTGCTGCACCACTGTCAACTCTGTATAGGAGAACCCTTGATGAAGGACTGCTTCCGCACACTTGGAAAAGAGGGTCGGTGGTGCCGATTTTTAAGAAAGGTGACCGCCAGAGCGCTGGCAATTACCGGCCCATTAGCATAACTTAAATCCCCTGTAGAGTACTGGAGGGTCTCATCCGTGACCAGGTGATGCAGCATCTGTTACGGAATCACCTGCTTTCTGCTGCTCAACATGGCTTTCACCCCGCCGCTCATGCGACTCCCAACTTTTAGAGGCTGTTGACGATTGGAGTAGGAGTATCGAGGCAGGGCAGCCAGTTGATGCAGTATATTTAGATTTTCAGAAATCCTTTGACTCTGTGCCTCATGAAAGACTGCTCTGCAAACTGCAAGGTTGTGGCATCTCAGGGAAAATACTTGCCTGGATGAGGGACTTCTTGAGAAATAGAGAGTAGCGAGTAGTGGTGGATGGATGTGAATCAAATTGGGTTCCTGTGGTGAGCGGTGTACGTCAGGGATCCGTGCTGGGGCCCCTACTGTTTGTGGCGTATGTGAACAATCTGCCTGATGTGTTCCATACAACTCCAAAGGTGTTCGCGGACGATACAAAGGTGTACGCTCCACTTAGCTTGACCAGTTCTTCACTGATTCTTCAGGCAGACCTGGATCGTGCTGTTGCATGGTCTGACACCTGGCAGTTGTCTTTTAACAAGGGAAAGTGCACTGTACTTCATCTCGGAACAACCAATGAGCAGCACACATGCACAATGAGAGATAGTCTGCTCGCCCATTCTGCCCAGGAAAGAGACCTAGGAGTCATTATCGAGGCAGACATGAAGTTTCGTGCTCAGGCGGCATCTGCGGTGGCAAAGAGTTCCCAAATCCTAGCATTGATTCGTAGATCATTTCGTGCAATCAACTTGGTGTCGCTTCCGATTCTCTTCAAAACTCTTGTGAGACCACATCTTGAATATGGGAACTTGCTCTGGGGGCCCTTCAACCGAGAAGACCAGAAAAAGGTCGAGAGTGCAACGGCGTGCCACCCGAATGATCCCTGAAATATGACATAAGCTGTACAGTGAGAGGCTGCAGGATCTTCGACTTCCCTCTCTATTCTACAGAAGGCGACGGGGGGACATGATCCGTGTATTCCAGATATTTCATGGCGACATCGATCTCGACCCTGAACGCTTCTTCCAGCGAGACACTAACTCTCGGACGAGGGGACACGAATACAAACTGGTTAAACCTCGTGCCGAGTCTCGTATCCGTCGCAATGCTTTCGGCATTAGGGTTGTTAACGACTGGAATGGTCTCCCCAGTCATGTTGTCACTGCACCTACTGTCAACACATTCAAGACCAGGCTTGACAAACACTGGGAGGACTATTGGTATACTATACCTGACACGGATTAGGTAGTGAAACCACACTTACACGAGCTCACTGAGACCGGACACCTACAGGCCTAGAGCCTCATTAAGTCTGTATCCTTCAAGTTCAAGTTCAAGTGTAGCTGCACCATTGAAAAGTGTGCAGTGTAGCCTGTACTTTAAGCTATTGTGAATGCCTGCATGCCCTCGACTTGTATTCTGTACAAGGCCGACTTCTACGATGCCGATATGATACAGTGCTGGAAAATGTTTAACAGGAAGTCTTGCTTGTCGCCCTATGAGATCTTCGGCCCTCTGTCTGTCAATTCTAGGACCAGGGGTCACCGTCATCGAATATTCGTGCAGAGACCCAATACTGATGTTAGAAAATGTTCGTTCTCCATGAGATGTGTACAGATGTGGAACTCCCTGCCTGAAGAAGTGGTTTCTGCACATGATCTACATACTTTCAAGGGCCTATTGGCCAGGTCCATTGGAGATAAGCTCTATGAGTTCACCTGAACTAGTCGTACCTGATCTGTGCTGGTCTTGTATTCTCACTTATTTGATTTGATTCACTAGGTAGGCTATATGTGCTTCTTGTAAATATGTTGTATCCAATTCTAGCTCTTGTGTCTGATCTATTGGAAGGCGCACACTTCCAGTCCTCTAATATGACTAAATACGTTGCTATGACCTCTTGGACTGGCGCGCCTAAAAGGATGGTTTCCTTTGTCCTTCTGTTACTCCTTTGACATTCCTTTCTCTGTGCCAGAAGGAAACCAATCAGGTAAGAAATCAGGTAAGTGTATCAACTCGCATCATTCTTCATAAACAGCCAAAAACAGTCCTTTAGTAATATGGCAAATGCAAAAGTGATATGTTAAATTGCTCCTGTGCTTTGGTGATTTGATCTTAAGGCTCTTGAAGATATTTGTGTCCTGACCTTCCCTGATAAAACTTAGGTATGCTTACTGATTGAATGTTTATGGATGGACATAAGGGAGGTGTGATACAGCTTAAATTTGGATCGAAGTATAGTTTCTTACCTTTTATGGGTTTAACATGAAAATGTTTCCTCAGAGAGCATTGTCATAATTGTGGCCCATTTTTTATGATAGTAGGTAAGGATTTCTTGAAGCTTATTGGCGTTCCAACCGTCCGATAGATGTCACTAGTGTTTGTCATCTCTGTAGGACAGAAATATGGCGAGTAACGGCGCATTTGAGACAAGCGGCTTGGAATGCAGTAATACGGTTTATTGTATTGCTTGATTTGGTGGTGGAAGAAAGAGGCAGGAAGTTTCAGTTTGTATTTTTCTTATAAAGTTTCACACTCACTTGGTTTTTGTTCCATTTGTTTTTAGTCCGGTTTTTGGTTCCATGGTCGCCGGTTGCTCACTAGATGGTAGTGAAGAGTGTTTTGATACACGAAATTGTGAGAGTGGCACGTCCGTTAGGTAGTCCGTGCGCGTACCCACGGTTCTTCAGATACCCAGGCGTGTACCCAGGGTAGTAAAGGACCTATACCGTACCTATATTCACAGTAAAAACGCGGTATTGGAAGTGGTGGTGGAAGTCTGGAAGTCTCAGAATTGCCAGGTGAAAATGAGACGCTTGGGATATTCGGGAATCTGGAAAAAACCCAAGGAGCTTGAGCTGACGTCCCAGGAACCCAGGCAAATCTCAAGCAATTTAGGAAAAGGCGTACTCAGGTTAGGGAATGGAGAGGAGGGAGAAAGGGAAGGAGAGGGAGGTACAGAGGCATACCCAGGGAAAGGGGAGAGTGGTGTGACGCCACCACTTCCTATACCAAAAACGCAGTACATGATAAAACATACACCCCCAACATTAGGCAAAAATACTAGACAGACAGACTGCACCTGGTCTAGGCTCACTCTCCATGGTGAGGGTAGGGGCGCCGCCGCAGAATTACATCCATACACATACGTATTGACACTAAAGAACATACATAAAGCATACCTGCTTCAGCAAAAACATGCTTAATTGCACTTCCAGTGCGGGCCCCTAGATGACGCGGGGGGGTTGCTGCGAGTAGAACATGTACAGCCAGGCCATTTTTTAACATGTTAACTTGGGGTCATTTGCCCCCGCCCCCAGTAGGCCGCAATGCCCCCCCCCCAGTGCCCGGAAATTGGCCCCCAGTAAAATAGACAGATGACTTAAAATTGACCAAATGCAGACTTGCCTAACGTTAGTAAGACAGAACACCGCCCGATAATTATAACTTTGTTCCATTTCTGGTCCCAAATTGGCAATCCACAAAAATTGTGTTAAAAATTTCCACCCGTGGCTGTCTACTCCAAAGCGCGTAGTTCCGGGAAATCTCGGCAAAACAGCCTCAGCATCAACTAATCACAACGCTGGAGAAGAACGCTAGCCTACAACCAATCCAACATCCAGTTCTATCCGACCGGAAGCCCACATCCCAGCCAGTACCGTGACATTGCATGATGCTCTCATTTCACAAGCAGTCAGTTGTCAGCGCTAAGAGCTTGTTCGTGGATTAGACGAGACACAGTGTAGTCAAAGTGTGTAAGACTGGTTGCTGGTGTGGTGGTATGAAGTGCTTAGCCTTTTTATTTATCATTGTGGTGGTAGCATACATAAGCGTCGCCACCGGCAAAAAAGTGAGGGGCCAACCAAACTTCAACCTGATGCTGACAGCAAACTTTCCACGTTAGTACCAACAATTTTTCGAATTTGGGCTCCTCGTTGCCTTCCGCAGCGGCTGGTTAAACAAATTTCTGGTTTACTCCAATTTTGATTGAGATCAGGAAATTGTTGGTCAAAAAGTGGGGGGGTGATTGATGATCCCAAAAATGTTCTGGTTATGTGGATAAAATCATTCGATGGCCACGCGGGGATGGAAGGGCACCCCTGGCTTCCTATTAGATGAGCAGTGCTAAAAATATTGCGTCAAGTCAATATCAAACTGTCAACTAGTTTTAAACAGTGATACAAGGCGCTTTTCTGTGGTTTTATGACTGCCGCTAGGGGTCGTTTTAGCGTCAAATCTGGCTTTTGTGGTGCTTGTTTGGCTATTGAAATATATTTGCAGCTGTTTGAATATATATGCAGTTGTGTGGAAATATAATTTTGCGGCTCTAGCCCTTTGTATAACTCGGTTTGACCTTTTCCGCTGAAAAACCTGGGAGCCCTGGGGCAGCATCTATAATCTCTAGACTTGGAACAACTAAAAAAATGAGAAACATTTTTAACACTAACGCGCCTAAGTTTTATTAAGCCTCCTCGAAACGGGAGTCTTAACCCCTTGAAGACACTATAATGGCCAGCACAAGAAATGCCTCCCCACTGACTTTTCCTTAACCCTTTCGTTCCTGAATTAATTTTTTTGCTAGGATTTCGAATTCCTTTTACAGAAATATCTGCTTGGGTCATTCATTAACAGTGTCATACCCCATTTTTACCTCCGACCCCCTTCCCTCCCAAAATGTGGAATTTTGAGGTGGTCGAGATCTCGACCACTAGGAGGATATCCGTCAGTTAGGTTTGTATGCCCACATGCCATTGATTGTATGTGCTGGTCTTCTCGAGCGGTACTGAAATAATTCCACAAGCATACAAATACGGTTTAGTTCATAATTGAACCTTAAATAAATGGCAAGCATCATAAAATGTGCGGACGTGCTGACGAAAGGACTGGCCAAGCGTGATTTGCACTTGTCAGCTACTCAATTTAAAACAGAGCAGGACCAGTATGCTTTGGAACGGGCCAAATTTTCAAATTTGGAAATAAATATCGTAGCAACTTCCATCCACTATGGACTAAACTCACAAAATCGGGATCCCAGAGCCATATCTGTATTCCAATTGGTGCAAAAGCACACTCTGTGTCCCCCAGGCTTGCTCGTGGCAGGTCTACCTGCACCCTTGGGTGCCTCTGCAAGCTAACCCAGGTAGAATTTTATTGGAAACTACCACCACAAAGATCAGAAACCAGGGCTGGAGATCTCTTCCCGACCCAGGGGGTTCCTGGATGGGTTGACGCTGGCACAACAATACAAACCTATGGGGGAAGGGGTAGGGTACAAAACCTATGAGAAACCCGAAATCGAGGAGTAGAGTAGAGGAGACGTAATTGAGGTATCCATAATATATGGTTTTTCAGCCTAAGTCACGAGCACACGTAGAAGGAATAGGAAGTTTCGCAAACCAGACAGTACCTGACTCATCATGACTGATGTAAATAATGTATGTACCAGCCTGCTGAGGAAGGGGTCCTGACCTCCAACTCCCCCCGCCATGTCGGAAAACACCAATTCTTTCCTCTGACTGAAGCGCGATAGCTGTTGACATGCTGATCCTGCTGATCTGTGCCTCCATTGTCTCGTAATTTTTAACATAATTTAGCCTTTGCAGTTGGGTTCACGCTTGGTCCTGTTTTGAGTATCGGTCAACAGAGGCGACCGAACCTTAACCGAAAGCAGTAGAGCAGATGAGATGATCGATACGTTGTGGTAGAGATCAAACGCCACAATATATCCATTGACCTGGTTCAAGCAGAAAACTTCGTACCCGAATCTTACAGGTAGGGTGATGTTGCTGGACGAAGTGTTCCAGCAATTTCTTGTGGATGCGATCAGCCCGAGGACATAGCTTGGAGTAGCGGTCACTCATGTCCAGCTTTGTGTTGTCCTGGAAGTGCAGGAATTTCATGTACGACTCAAAGCGGTTCTTCCACATCGTAGACTTGATGATTGCCGGGGGAAGGGGACGGCTCTCCTCAGATTGGAAGCCAGGAAGGGACATCCCCAAGTTGTGGGCCTCGAGTCATATTTTTTCATTATTTGCCCTTTGTAAGCACGGGCTTACGCAAAGTCTTGGTTTGCAGCCTCTTTAATGCCCTTCGAGACAACTTTGAGTTTTGGGTTCGCTTCCCATCCCTCCCCTCTCCCCCCATCATAGCAAAATCGTAGTCCGTTCCCCTCGGGACATATCCGTGGCGACGCCCCTGAACCTAGGAAGGGGAGGTGTCATCACGGCCCAAATATTTTTGCAAAGGAGCATGTACTCCCGTCCTAAGAAGAGGGTCGAGGTGGAAAGCGAATTTTCATAAGTGCCCCGATGATGTTCAGGTGGGCGGAATTTCGACGGAGGGAGAGACTTATCACCTGCCTCCAGTGCCGGTTCCAGGATTTCATTTCTGGAGGGGCTTGGGGTTTTAAACCTCGGCTGCGTTCTTTGAATTATTCCGAGGTGAAATTCCAGGGGTTGTGACGTTGTGATATTCCGCGGATTCCAGCTGGGAACGTTCTTGACCGAGGCCGGAATGCGGCGTAAATGGCAAAGTGCGACAGTCTTATTATTTATTTTGACTTGTGCATGCGCAAATCTTTCATTTACCTTCATTTAGCTGTTATTATAAGGTTCCGATTATCCTGCAAAAACATATAATGGACCTTTCAAGCAGATAAATATTCAGAGTCCACGAACTTACTGTTACGAAATTCATGCATGGGCGCCGCCATCTTGAGCGGGACTGCTTTTTCTATTCCCACCGTTCCGCGCGGAATGGCGGGAATATTCCACGTGGAATCCCGGGAAAAGTTTCAAAGAACGGCTGTGACGTCACTGTCCCTGGAATTCCAGGCTGGAATATTTCAAAGAACGCACCCCTCTTCTACCAGTGCCTCTTATAGGCCCCCCGCTATGTATTTACCATAGGTACTCTGAAATTTCGAGATGGAGCTTTAGCCCCCTAGCCCCCCCTTGTATCCACCACTGCCTGTCCCTTTGCCCCCCCTACGTTTGCCTATGTCAAAAAATGTTCAAAACCGGGCTGTTTTTGCAATACCTGCTCACATTTGGCTATAAATTTACCGAATGCTCCAAACCAAATTATGACTGAACTTAGTTGACGGATATCCTCCTAGTGGTCGAATATTCGACCACCAAAACTGTTTCGCTTCTAAGTCACGATAAATTGAAGCCCTAACAAAACAATGAATACTGTTGTTCTGCCTGACTCTCTGGCTACCACATCAAGTTAAAATGAATCAATAATTATGACCTTTGTCTGATAGCCGGAGAGAAACAGATGTAGCCATTTCCCACAAAGGCTGTCGATAGATATATCCAGATTTGATATGCCCCCCACTCCCCTAAACATGACAGAACAAAATTTTGCAGCTGTGATGACAGCCTGGTCCATCTTTCGTTTGACAACGGAGTTTGGAGAACTTTGCCGAATTTGGAAATCTTTGGCGAGCTTAGCCCTGAAGTCTTTTTGGTGGTCGAGATCTCGACCACTAGGAGCGAAAGGGTTAAAGTCAGTGGGGCCCTGTTTACAGCACCTCAGTTTCAAAATGCTATGAATAAGATCCAGTCTGCAAAGTATGGCAGCAGGCCAGACGAGTCACACCAGCCATCTAAATTATTTGCACCGCCAGCCACCAAAAATTCGCACCAATCTGTCATATACCAAGGAGAAAATGCACCTATTCCTACCCACACAAAGCAATGCTACCTCTCTTATTAGTTATTTAGTTAAAGGGAATGTGGCACCTTGGTCGAATCCTGGAATTTAGTGTAATTAGGCGTACTTTTAGTCAAAAATAATGAAACCACTCATGATTTCTCTGAAAAATGTACAATAAGCTCAATATTTGGTTTTTAAAATACTCCTCTAGAAAAAGAAATAAATATCAGACTGTGGATGATGTCACGATCTGGCAACCACTACCATACTTGAAACGCTTCAAGGGCTTCGATTGGCTGATGCTCATCGTGACGTCAGCATATGTCGTCACACCAGTAGCTCACAACAATGGCCGCCGGCGACGGGGGCTGAG